>OU696487.1:11957045-12560227 GCA_916048165.1 Spilarctia lutea
TGGTCTCTGGTGTGTACCAGTGAATCCATGTTTCTTCGACGTTCACAAAACGAAGCAGAAACTCCTTGGGATTGCTTAAACAGCGTCAAATACTGCTCTGAAGTGGTCTCACGGTCGCGCTTGTAGTCCGGAGTGAGCAAACGCAGCATCCATTTGACCCACAGCTTTATCATGGCCAAAATTTCATGCAGGATAAGACCCACGCGGTCTTTTGAGATGCCTACTGTCTCAGCAATCTCGACAGAGCACCTTCAATCGACGATCTGCCAATACGAGATCATTAATTTTGGTCACGTTATTCTCCGTGGTAGCCCTTTTCGGAGCACCTGGGCGTGGCTCATCAAAAACCTACGTGTGACCACCTTTGAACCCTTAAACATTGATATTATTATAGACCATTTTTTACCGATCCCCATCGAAGGAGAGAACTCACCGTACACAGCATCCAAGCGTTCTTTGATTTCGCAAAAACAAAAATCAAATAAATAATAATAATAAATATTTCGGACATCTAACACGCAACACCGTCTAGTCCCAGGCTAAGCAGAGCTTGTGTTAAGGGTTCTAAATAACTGATACAAAATGCCGTGTGGAGCCGGCATACTTGTAGAATAGCTCCACCCCATCTCCCGTGGGTGTCGTAAAAGGCGACTAAGGGAAAGTAGCTGGGCCGCCATCGCCTCGTTCACTAGCGAGGGCGAGGTGATGACGAACAAAAGAGAGGCCCTGCGGGACCGGGATCGAGCTGGGCGCCCCGCGGGCCCCCAGCCAGGGGTCGACGGCGACAGGGAGTCGCCCGCGGCTCCGAACGAGAGTGGCCACGGGCGGCGGGTCGGGGACCTGCCGCCCTTTGGCAGAATGCACCCTGTTGTTCCGGGGGCGCATACCAACGTGGAATGGGGGGCCTGAGCGATCTGGCCCCCGGGGCGGGCCCGAAAGGGCATCCCTAGCCCGTGGCTCGATCTTAGTTGAGGAGAACACCGTGCGGTTTAGTGGGTGGTCTGGCCCCCTCTCCCGGAGGCCAGGAGTCCCACACGAAGCGAACCCACTGCCCCCGCGGTGGGCTAGCGAAGTGCGCAAATATTCCCCAAGGGAAAAAAAAAGATAACTGATACAAATACATATATACTTTTTTTTATATTTTACATAACATAAATATCATACATAGTAAACACCCAAACTCCGAAACAAATATTTGTGGATCACACAAACATTTGGTCAGATTGAGGATTTCAAATCCTGTCCTGTCCAACCATATTTTAAAAATGATTTCAGTGTTAGATAGCCAATTTATCAAGGAAGTCTATAGGCTATATATCAATGAAGAATGTTACAAAAACCGGGGAAAAATATTACACCACGGGCAATAAGAGAGGTAAAAGAGGTTGCGTGGGTCAGCTAGTCTGTAATAATATAATTATTTTTATTAAGGTAATTGATTCTAATCAACAAGTGTAACTGGGCTATGATCGCCTTCTAGGTATTCATAGTTTTGACTATATATATATATATAATAAAGTAGAGAGTGAGAAGTTTTTTTAATCACATACTTTTAGTACTTTTATAGTGTTAAATTTATACAATCTATTTGGAATTTATAGGAAACAAAGATATTTATTTTCGCATATATTTTTACCCATTTTAATGCCATTTCCAAGGATTTTTTTAAACGTGGTAACACTTCAGTCACTTACACATATTTTAAAAAAATGACTTCACTTTCTTATTTTACGTGCACACTCTATAATATTTACATTGTACTCGGTGGTGCGCCCTACGTGCGTTACCTACCTTTTATTATTTGATCTGAGCAAAGAAAAGAGATTCTGAGATTTATTTCTGCTTCAGTGTGTTCATGCGTTGTCTTCGCCGACGTGAATCGATTTACGTAATAACGAAGATAGAATTTGTTTTGACCGATTGTCTACGAGTATCAGCGATTTTATATCAGCATTTATAGTATTGTATCTACCCATTGATCCATTATACACTAGCAATTATGAACCAAAACCGCACAGGCCAAAATTAAGAGATTAATCCTAATCGAGACAAACGTCAGATTAGTGTTCGATGTCGCACCAACAACAACAATCTTTAAAATGGGCAAGGTCGTAGTGAAATAATGCGATACAAGTTCAAAAAACTGTAACCTAATCAAGCAGAACTACTTTTCACATGTTTATATGGACAATATGTATTGAAATTAAGACAAGTAATTTTGCATTTGAATTTTTTTTTTGTGATGAAAATGAAAATTTGCATCAAAACAAGCAATTTTTTTTTTTTTTTAATAATTTTTATTCATGACCATAGATACAAGTCTTTCAGTCGCATACATAAAAGGGTTTAAACTTAAAATATTAAATGAGGATAACTACTTATTATTAAGTTACATTTTTCATTAGGTAAATATTAATAAATCTATTATTCATTCTGTTTTCACATATGTTTTTCATATATTACCTACTTGCCGCCCTTTCAGGCTCTTAGGTTGGCTAGGTACATCTCCGTGTTAATATTATCATAGTCAAAAACAAGCAAATAGTTATACAGTGTTGCCATTCACACATCTTTTTTCCCCAAAATTAGTGGGAGAATATGTATTTAATTAAATAGTTATGTTGTATGTGGAGGTCACCACATCACTCCCCTCCAAGACTGGAGGTCAATATACTTATGTTGCGTCAGCTATCGGTGCTCTGTTGCGGAGCTTGCCGTGGAGTGAGTAGTTGGAGTGAGTAGTTTCAGTGAGTCAGGGCTGCAGGCCGCTGATCCCAGTGATTCGGGATCGCATGCGGTGAGCGGTACTGCGGTGAGGTCCCCAGTGAGTCGGGGCAGTTGCTGCGTAGTGGCTGGCTGCTGCATAGACGGGAGAGAGATGTTCTGCTTACATGGACCGTAGGTGCAGTGTGCTGTGCCTTGACGCTGATGAGGCCGTAGAGGTAACCAGGCTGGAGCAGTCGCTTCCTATGTGTGCTGTATCCCTATTGAGGCCGAGGTTGCTGGCTGGCTAAGACTTGCTGTGGGAGTGAACATGATGGTGTTGCGGATCTGCTTCCTTGAAGGCTGCTTCCAATCACGTCGGGGTCACCATTATGGGGGAATGGGTGTCAATGTCCCATCAACACAAAGGGAGGATCCTCCGACCAGGCGAGGTGATCATGCAATGATAACCATACGGACGGATTAATACCTAAGTATGCGAAATTCCATTGCTTCGTACGTTGAAGCCATACATTTATACTAATTTATGCTATTATTTATACATAGGTACGTAAAAATAAATTTACATAATGACAGCAAATTGTTTACTCAAACTTACAAAAAATAATCTAAAAGACAATTATTTACGTAACTGATGCTTCTCACAGCAGTGTTTTGTTTTATTTTATTTATAATTCTTTTAACCAAGAATGTGCAGCTATTTTATTAATTATACCTATTCCATTCAAATATAAGTACACAATTTAATATATTTTTTCTCCGTTTTCGTGGGGTACATTTTTTTAGAGTGGTCAACACTAGTGTATTATCAAGGTCTAATCTATGGAGGGTAGAGATAAGGAGTATCATCTGTGTACATGAAAAGTGTCCGTTGAAATGCATTAAATTAGGGTGGCGCCACATTAGCATCAGAGTAAACTTCTTAAAATCAATACACACACTTTTTCATAAAATTGAATGATAAAAAATCAATAAATGTACTATTCACAGTTCAGAAAATAAAATATATTTACTACATTATTTTGTAATACGCAAGTAGTGACAATCATGTTAAATTTTTTAACTCGGCGTACTTCAATTCGTTCACAATTGCTACATTCATACCATACCCTGTGTCTACACCAGCGCCATTCTGGAAGGTTTTTGAACTGTTATTTACAGCTTATGCTGGACACTTTTTTCAATTTTCTTCCATATAAGATAACACTCCTTGTCTCTACCCTCCATAGTCTAATCATTCATAGCGACGCAGTGTTCCCAACTTAGGGGTTTTCCCCCCAGATTTAGGGGGTAAATAAGTGAGATGGGATCTTATTTATTATTATGTCAGATAGGATACCGCCAAAAAATAGTTATGTAGCGGTCACGGATTCAATTTAATTTTTTCCATACAAAATAAATATTATATTATTATATATTTCGACATCGCGTCGTCAGACTCATTGCTGTGAGTGTGTGACAGAGAGGCTATTGGATACAAATCTCTTAATCACGCCTCTGAATGTCCGTTTTTAAAAGTTACGCTACCCCCGAAAGCGTAAATTTATAGAGCGTCTACTGTAAATATTTTTTAGGGGGACAACTCAAGAATTAAGGCGATTTTAGGGGTTTTTGACACAAGCTTAGGGATAAATATTTTTGAGAGTTGGTAACACTGTAGCGACGTCATTTTTAAAGTTCTTGTAACGCGTGTTGAGACATGATTAAGTTTACTTTCAAATGTCTAATGGTTTCATAGCTACATCGTCATAGTTCAAAGCTGTTACATTTTTTGCGACGTGTGGTAATGAAGTTTGTGGCTCTATAGGTATATCTCAACGTATCTACCTAACTAGCTTGTTGTTGCTGATTTTTAAGGATGACTGATTTAAGCGTAAGACAATAATGTATGAAGATATTTATTTAGAGAAAGCACTAATGAAAAGGTATCTTTATTAATTTTTAAGTAGTTTTAGTTCTAGTACTTGCAGTACGAGTTCATCTTGATTGACCAGTAAATTTCATCATATCATTAATGCCTGGTGGAAGCAAACAAAATAATTGATACATTACTTTTTTGATTTATTTTTATCGGTCTCATCGCTTGAAATGAAACATATCAATTACTATTTCCGTGTAAAGAGATCTGTCAAGACTAGCGAGTATCACTAAATCATTGTCAGCTTCTTTCAATTGTGATAAACTATTTTTGGTATTTTTTCAAATTTTTCACCAGCAAAAACAAAGTTATGCATAATTATCTGTTAGACTAAAATGTTGAGAACTTCTCGGGGTAATCTGTTAGGAGTATGTGTTCTGTGATTCGGAAGCTCAAGACTATGAGATAGGATTACTATAGCTATATATATATTGTATATACCAAAACATATGTTATTTTGTATAAAGGATAAATACAATGCAAGGTGCATTACAATTATCATTTGAAAATAAAAATATTATAAAATAATTCAATACACTACATTTAATGTCTAATGCCCAGTTCCTATATTTGAAAAACGATCCGTTCTAGGTACCAATAGTAGTATTTTATACGGGGACTAAGCTAAAATCGTTCCTATGAAAAATAAATTGAGGAACGGTATTTATGACTCGTAGTTGGTTGTAGAAAATTATTACACAATGATGATTCGTTAAATATAGGAACGGGGCATAAGTCTACATATTTATAAATTTAGTATATCCATTGAATAAATCTTTTCATTAACTTAAGAAAAATCTCATAGGATTTTCAGTAAAATAAAACTACTTATCTAACCCAAATGTAGATATCTACCTGTAGCCATCTCGGAAAAAAATCTATGGAAATAACCCCAGTGCTTTTTTTTTTATCCGTGCTTTAATACCCTCGTATACCACCTCCTGGTAGAATGTGCAACCGATTTTATTAATGTTTAAAATGAAGACATTTAAATAAAGTTTACACCATTGAACATTCTAACTAAAGTATTAATATACTCATATATTAGAAGATCTTTGAAAAAGGTTTTTTTAAACAGCAGGTGGTGTAGGCAGGATTAGAATCATAAAAATCCCCAACATAGTAGACACCTATATCTATACCAGAGCACTATTTAAGGCGGTTGATAATTATGATCAAGGGATCTTGTAACTCCTTAGTAACAAAATTCAAATAACTTTCATAAAAAATTATTGTTATCGAGTTAGGTTAGTTAATTCATTCTACAATTCCGACTGTGGATTTTGTTTCACTATACTTACTTTTCATGGACAGGAATCGCGGCCTTTTTTTTATATTTACTGAAAATTATTTATTTTACGGTTTCAGTACGTTTTTTAGTGAATTTGGTTAAGCAGGCTTATCTTGATAAACTTACATATCCATGGTCCATGAAGACTGGAAGAATCTTAGATTATTTGTAGGTATTCGTTAGTATTTCTATAACTTTAACAGAATTGCAACAACACCTAATTAGTTTGAGGAGGAAGTTGTTCTCAACTTTAAGATTTTAATTGTTTTATTGTTTAAAACTTTCAATTTTAAGATTATGTTTCACAGTCACAGAAGTGGATTAAAATGTTGATTTCAAGAGATATAAGTTTTGAACAAGTAACTTTACGTAACATAACATGTTTGTTCACCTCATTTTAGAGTAAAATAAAACATCACACATAATTGCATATTATTCTTTTTATATTTTTTTTCATCAGTTTAAATGGAAAATACAATTTCATTTATTTATAATGTTGTCATTTATTATTTTGTAAACAAATATATTATAAAAGATTTACATATTACTATCAAAACAAAATATTCACAAAATGGCAGACTAACTAAACAATTACTTAGCTGTTTCATCAAGCATGCTAACAATTGCATCGTTTTGAGCTAAACAAGAAGGAGAAAGTTTGGCACTGATCCCATTATTCAAATAAAAAGTAAAGATGGCATAAATGCACATTGCAGCAACACTATCTGTCGTACAAGATAAGTTAGTCTGTTTGTCCAGATTTTGAATAGGTACCTTTTATAACGATACTCTTCACAACCTCTCTTCAGCTCATGGTTTGCATGATCTAATACTGACTACTTATTTTATTTCCACGTAATCACGATCAGACGTCTAGCGTCTACGCACTGCCAAAGTTTTCAAAACTATAAAGGGCAACGCCAAAGAGAGCCTACATCTGACTATTGTTTCTGTGGTAACTTCGACAGTTATGATAAACTAATCTGCTGCCTCATTATATCCAAATTCAAAATGACTTAATTAAAAAAAAACAACAAACTCGGGCTCCTTTCATAACAATACAAATTCCATTGTATGGATAAAATTAACTCAATTTTAAAACATTCAAACAAATCATCAATCAATTCAAATTAAAAAGTACCTCTTCACATTTCTGCATTACCCTGCCTTAACAAAATCATATTATACACTTAGACAGTTGACAAACAAAAAAAGCAATGGAAGAGGATAATGAGCAAATGAAATCACAAAATATATAGAAACATACGACACTGTGTAAGGTTGCTCGAGTGAGAGTGCTTTGGTGCTCCAACTGAACATAAGAGGTTGCAAACTTACACAAAACATTTCAGTGTAGCAAAAAGCTTAAATCTCTTCCACTGTGACATGAAATGCCGAAAAGAAAAGTATAATTCATAAATTGTACCTATACTTTGTTTATACTCTAATTTTTTTTTATATTTTAATAATTTAAAAACAACCAGTACTTGGTCGAGAAATTTATATCCATTTTTTTTGTGTATTTTATATTTTGATGAATATTTATAAGCTAATTAACGTGAGCCGATGTCAGGATTCATAGCTAGTCGTCGTTCGCTCGAAGTGGCCGGCGAGCGTTTCTCGTCCGGCCGACTCGAGCTTGTATAACGTATCTATATACAATAACACTACCGCTTCTATACATGTCGACTCATATAATATAATGCACTGATATTTCGAGGGGCACAGGAATATCGCAGCATTGTTCCGGCGCCACCGCCCCGGCCCGAGCGACACCGACGTCTCGGAAATACTTCCCCGTCATATACATTTCATAGTCATAAAAAAAATACTAAGATTACATCCCTTAACATGTCTAAATGTCTAATTCGTACTCTATTTACATTTGACATAATACATAATATTCAAATTGTTCGGTGTAACGACAGTCTTGCGAGATCGATGTCGAGCTCGGGCTCGCGGCGACGGTCTACCACTCATTACTGTACAGCTAATTTACAATAACATTTGATCAGAATACGCAAACTCAATGATATATATATATAAATTCATATATCTAAAATTAAAGTAACGTAAGGATCATAGTGTATGTAACGCCCGCCTTAAGCTGCTATAATATCAGTTATGTTAAATTATATAACATTAAATTTTGCACATGACAAAAATGCCACTCGATAATATGCGTAACAATATTGATTTAAATAAAATAGGCCACTTTCATTGTAGCAGTTCAATACAGGGGTTAACACAACCAGCATGAATAATATACAATTGGATGCTCTTTGACAAAAGAATGCACTTAATCATTCCGCTGTGGCGCATTTGTCATGCCGCAAAGATTGATAATTATAAATCTGGGGAAATAGTATTCCTAATATATCACTAACTAGGATTTAAGATGACATCACTAGATACTAAATACCTTCTACTCTGTACAGTGGACTATGATATTTTATTGAGATATCTTTCCTTTGTATAAACATGACAAAATACAAATATTTCTGTCCAACTTTTATAATAACTTAATCGGTAACAATCGAGCAACATTTGACATTTCATTACTCCCTTTGTGACAGTATAATTAGATATTATATCAATTACGTTATAAAGGGATATCTTAAGTAATTTGGGCATTGTAAATATGAGTCTATTCTATGTCCCTTTTTTGTCAATATGACACTACGAGGTAAGCCTAAAACGATTTTTGTAGCATAGTGTCACATTATACTTAGAACTTGTAATAAGGCCGTGTAGTACTTTATATGAGTTTTCAATGCCTGTAAAAATATACTTTCAATCTATAACGCTATCGATGAACTACGTGCGTCAACGAACAGTGCTAAATAACGGTTTTGACAAATGGAATGCATTTCTCACAATATCCGCTTCAATAAATCAACAACCTCCCAAAAATATTAACGGAAGAAATTATTTGTAAGTAATGATAAAATGATTTATTTAGTACAGTGCGCGTTACAATCAATATTTACGAATTATAATAAAACAATCGATAGTTCTTAAACTAGTGGTAACAATAACATATAACTGATTGATCCTATCGATTTCGATTGAGTTCATTTATATATTAGTGAAAAAGATAAATTTCACACTAAATAATGCGTATAGAGAAAGGCAAACTTGTTTGAATAGGGTATTTGTTATGGGAATTCATAATATTAATTTTATGTGTTAGCTCCGAAAGCGAATTCCCGCATAAAACAGCCACATGCAGGGTTTGTTACAACTGTTATTATAACAACAATATTTGTATATATGTAATTTGCAAGATTAAAAATCATTTAAATGGGAAAATGAATTCGATTAAAAACGTTTTCTACTTTTTTGTAAGGGCAGTTCATTGTGATAATAAAGTCTCATAACAAATCTGTCTCAGCGACTGTCTCTTTAGATTTCATGTGATTTGAATAAATAAATAACCAAAATTAAAAATCCACAGAGAAATTTAATTACCTAATATCATGGCCATAATATTGAGCATTATAATGAGTAAAAAAAGCAATGATAAACCACAAACATGTCATCATGAGCAACAAAAGGGCACTTATATTTGAATTGACCAAATAACTTCACATCACTAATAAAAAATCTACACTTTCTGTATATACATAAAACAATTGACGATCATAATGAGAAAATGAAACACTAATGCCGTTTTGACACATTAATTGACAAAAAACTAACAGAAGTAACGTTACTCTTTAACAATATCTTGTAAATCTACAAAGTGTTCGAGTTATATTACAATATACGCATATAACAACAAAGAAGTATACATTAGGCGAAAATTAACATTACAATGATAATTACCAAATTTAAGGACGCTTGTGGCGTTACAAGACGACTTCAACAAACTGCATTTGGAAATACGCAATGGACATGCACAAATTGTTTGCATCAAAGATTAAAATCAGAATTACTTAATGCTAAATCATTTCAAATATGGACGTTACTTTCAGGACATAATATGCAAGACGGCTTTCCACACATTTGGACCAGGGAATGTGTACAGTCGCGTTTGGAACACGCGTTAGGGCGAGGTCTGTCGTCTGATCCGCATGCACACTATATTTACTAAGAATTTTATTGTGATCTGGAGGGTATTTCCAAAAGGACCAGATAAGTTCCTTACTTCTAGTGGATGTTTTACACTGGCCGGTTGTTGCTATTAGACGTTCTGTTTGGCAATGGAAAATCAACATTTGCTTTACAATATTTGGCGAACACCATTTAAGCATTTGGAACTCTGTCGTGTAATCCCGAAAACTTTCTAACACTAAAACATGAGTTATTAAGCTCTGGAAGAGCTTTCTTTGTGACATTCTGTGAGTAACTTTATGCCCTTTACATTATATACACGATCTTTAACCGGCAATGACACGACACAGCCAAATTTAATAAATACGATTTACTATATTGAAAATAAACCCGAATTTATACTAGTCATAACAAAATTTAACAAGAACTTGATAAAATTTCTTTATAAGATACTATTATTTACAACATGCAAGTCGGGCAAGACAAAGTAAAATGAACGTCCAACATTAAAATATGGATGGATTATTTAGAAGCGAAAGGGACGATTTTAGATAAAATACTAAACGGTAAATACATTATGCAAAAAACTGTTGTTTCAAGGTTAAGCTAGTAATAGGTCACATCATCTCAAAATTGACGAAGATCACCGTGCTGTATTTCTTAAAGTGATATTTAGTTATACTTTGACCTTGTAACAAAGAGAAGTAGTAAAAATAAATCTGCAATCAAAATTTATTTGGACAACAATAACATTAGACGGCAATAATTTCCGACGGGAATTAAATGTGGACGAACATATATCTAGTATTGAACTATTAAATACTTGATATTTTAAATATATATAATATTATATTTACATCATAAAAATCAACCAGGTATAAAGGGTTAGCGATATTTCCTCAACTCGTATGTAGTTTACAATTTCCACTAAGTACTCGACAACAGCAAAACCCTGATAGAAATAGGAGAGATGTGTATTTTACGTTCTTTACACAAACAAGTAGCGGTTCAGAGAAAAAGTACGTACATGTTGCATTAGATTGAATAGTAAAATGTATTAATTACAGGGGAACAAAAGTAAGTGAATCATCACTATACCATAGATGGTTAAGGTATCGCTCTGTTAAAATTAATGGAAGAACAATGAAACTTAATATACTATTATGTAACTTAATATTTTTTTATTTATAAACTACAATGAGAATGACTAAAACAGAACAAAAATTATCCCAACCACATTGTCACAATTGGTGATTGTCTGCCAAGTTGGCAGGCGTCCGGCGTATATAATGTATACCTTCAACGCTTATCTTAAGTTCATTAACAAGGCATTTATTCATATACGAATACCGAACTTTCATTTTCGTCCTTGCTTAGAGGTCAATTGTTCGTTTGAGTTTAATTGGAGGACTATACTTTATATGCATGTACGAGTCTTTATATTTAAAACTAATTTTTAATTGTTTACAATTTTGTTCATACACTAAGTTATGAATATATACACTTCTAAATAGGACAAAAATACGAGGACTGTTCTAAAACATGAATTGGAGGTTCAATTATTTGTTTATGAACATCTATATATGAATCCTCCTACTTTTATGCGAGTTATAGAAGTCACTTTAGTTTCCACAATTATCACAACGATATAAATATTATATTTACGCCTGAAGCCTGCCAATGATAACACTGTATGCAAAACTGTAATATACTGTGTAATGTTATGCCAGACGATAGCTAAGACACCTTATTATGGGTTTCAGTGATCAAAATATAAGATACCAGATAAAAAGTTCTAGCGTAATTATTCTATACATAACTCAAAGAAAACGGTATCTACAAATCGGTTGTCGGATATCGTCGATTGAACCGAATTGTTGTATGAACATGTTACGATATTACTAAATTCTTATATCCTCCACGATAAAACGTCTCACAGTCAGAGCGGCTTAACAAAACCGTTACATACATACAGCCTGACGTTTTATACTCAACTATATATAATATAAAAAGCTTAAACTCTGTCACTATGCGGGAGACACTGACTCGTATAAAAACTATAGATCTTGTATCATAAATGTCCAGTATTAATGTTGAGATGCTCTTGCGTAGCGTTATATCAGTACTAAAGGCAACGGGCGGGCGGTGAATAACTCAGATGTCAGTATGCCTGAGTAGTGCTTGCTGTGGAAACACGCTCCGGCTTCAGGTTGCGCTGTAAACAAAACAAAAACAACATTAAATTTACTCAATAGTAATAAATTCACATCTATCACACAACAGCATCTTGTCCCAAGCTAAGCAGAGCTTGTGTTATAGGTTGACACTAGACAACTGATATAAATACATTTATAACTTTATTTATAATAATAATCACACTCATGTCTGTCTGGTCCTAAACCATGCAGATCCTGTACTATGTTAACCAAACTACTGATAAACATATATAATTATCTTAACACACACATATCATAGATAAATTACACCTAAACACAGAACAAATGATCATGCTCATTACAGAATCATTTGTACTGGCTGAGAACCAACCACCTCTGGCCTCTGGCATAGGAGTTGGAGTTTACTAACCACTAGGCCTATCTATAAATATATGTACAGACGGTAGTGTTAGCCTTATTTAGTTATTTAGGAAATTATATTTCAAGTGTCAATAATACAGTTAGCATGCAAATTCTACCATACTAAAATAAAAATTGTTCACAATATCATGGGTCACACATTTACAATAATGGTAATTTTATGGTTCTCATTTTTAATAATTAACAAGTCAAAGTATATAACTTTTATATCTGTGACAGAAAGTATTATATTAAACTTTTAAAATAAGTATGTTTAGATGATTTGATCTGTAAGGTTAAACATTTAAACTATTTGCATTTATGTTAATTGTTCTTTGAAGTAGAAGTTTATTATTATTTTATTGACTACAACTAATTACTCTATTGTTAAACATAATTAGTAATCTACAAAGTTGAGAAAAAACTTGGTGTTTACTTCGCTATTATTTCAAACTGATAATACTACCGTAAGGCTCTGTTTCACCAGTTACAAATAAGTTCCGGATAACTTATCTGACAGATAATATGATGTACCTCCATATAAAATATATGAAACCATCTGTCAGATAAGCTATCTGGAATTTATCTGTATACGGATAAACTGGCCTAGTAAATTCGCCATCGAACTAATACTAGTTACATCACTATAATAAATAATTTTAGATTATACTATACTACTTATAAACATTCGCATATGTGACCGTAAAGTTTATATTTCATTTGAACTCTCGCTGCGATGGTAGCAATTGAGGTAAATTACTGCTGACATCATCAGGAAAAAACATACAAGTTGAGTCACTGCATGTGAATAGTGAATTCCCTACTCGGTAATGTAGTAATTTATCATAAAGTTAACATTAATCTACATCTGCATTAAGTATTATCATAACCACGATTTATCCAATATTGGTACTAATTCTATTGTTACCTACTTCACTATACTAAAATTTATTTAAAGTTATCTTATGTTCTCTTATTTTAGTAAATGATTTTAAAAATGCTGTTATTGTATGTATTATATCTAACTTTAGTAAATTCTTGTCATTAAGAAAGTCAATTAACAGAAAAAAACTCACTTTTTGTGAATTTTACTTTAGAGTTATCAAATGGCAAGATTGATTGTATAGCCACAACATTGTCTTGCCAGTCCCCAACCCGCACCGCTAGCGTGGGGACTTATGGCCTTCACCGTCTCCTGACAGGGGATCCGAGCCCAACAGTGGGACATTCTGGGTTGTTGATGAACAAGAGAATTAGCACCATTGATATATATATATATATATATAACACTTACAGGCACGTTTCCATAGTCCTTCAAATGTGTCGTTACAGACTTGAAAATAAACAGTTATGTAAGATAAATTTTAAGTATTGTTTGCACAATAAAATGGTTCTAACTGATATCATAATTTATCAAAATGGGGTTATTAACATATTACATTATAATGATATATAATCTTTTATTTGATAGAAAACAAAATCGATTTATCTTTCAAATGTAAAACTTAAAGTTACACATTTTCAAAGTACTTTAGATGTTGATCTTCAAATATTTTGTTTCCAACTACCAGGTCTTATACAAAATACTAATTGTTATTATGAAATGCTGTTGACGTATGTAAACATACAATGGAATGAACGTGCGTCACGAAAATAATATTCATCTTGACGAAGCTAGTTTCAGTCTTTTTAATGAATTATTTAATTCTAATGTAATAAAAATCAAATATTTAAAAGACTGTCAAAAACATTTTTAATTCATAACTAAAAAATGGTTAACACATTTATAATGTAAATAAGTCTATCAAAAGTTAAATAGAGCAAGTGTCACGTGGATATTATGACTCTCATAAAAACGTATGGACTGGTTTTGCATGACACGAAAAATGTACTATCTTTAACATCAACCTTCACTTTTTATGAAATGACTTGATATCAAAGCGTAAGGTAAGGGACGCTTTTAATGTGAGTATTACTATTATTAGTATAATTGAGATAGCTATATAGATTTATATAGATATACTTTAACTGTTCCAAATTACATACTCATTTGTTCAAACAAGTTTCTTAAATCGGGGTAGAATTTTTGCTAAACTTGTTAATAAAACTAAAACGATTATTTTTCGTTCCCAGCAGGGTTATAAAATCAGGTCATTAACGGATTACGAACGACATTAGAAACATACATAAAACATATAATAACTCACCAATTGATCATATTGGTTGACCATACGCTTGATATGATTGAGTTTGCGATGTAAAAAGTTCACTCGCCGTCTCTCCTTTTTGTACCCGGCGTCATTGTTCACACGACGGTACTCATCCACGATGCGTTGTTCTATACTCTGTGTATCAAAATAAAAATATTTAGATGACTTACTCTACTAACACATTTGCACAAAATAAGCTCAGATTAATCATTCTTGAATCAAACATAATTCTATTATCAATTATTATTAGATTACCATACATTTCAATGGTTTCCGACTCATTGCTCACAGACAATAGAGTAGTTCAGTTTCTTATTGCTGTGACTACACAGCAAAAGTAACTTTAGCTACTGAACTTTACATGTAATAATTAGTCAAGACGTTTATGTAAAAAGTAATCTAAGGTGGACACATATTGTAGGGAGAGCGGTATTTTAAATCAATGAAATATCAATTTTTGGTAGGACTAGGAAGGTGGTGTGGCGGCCCATACCTGGTGGTGTGGCGAGAGCGGTTGCGCTCGCTTAAGCTCCTGCTCGAGGCGCGTGAAGAGCGCGGCCACCTGCGCAATGCGCGCGTACAGCAGTCGGTACTCCTTGTACAGCTCCGCGAACTCATTCTTGTAGGCGCGCCGGATGTTTGAGCTCGTGATCGGCGGGTATTGCCTGCAAAACGACATCACTTAGACACAACTACACAACACTTCAAACTTATTCCCTGCTTCGTGGAATCGTCAAACTATATATTTGATTACAACTTTTTGTGACGTGTGGGGGGGGGAGGGAGTCTTGAGATCCGACTATAGGAGCAAACTACAGAACAACAGTACTGTAAAGAGAAGTAAAACTTGACACAAACCTTATTGCAATTCTTCAAATCAGTATGGTGCATAAGGCCAAAACCTCATTCCTAAAGAGAAGTCTATGTCCAGTAGTGAACAAAGGCTGCAGTAAAGCACATATTAATTATTGTCTTCTTCTTCAAGTTAGCAACTTGTTTTCATAACTGTTTTCTAATGTTACCTTAATGTTATGTTGATATCACTTTAAGAATAATGCAAATCTCATAAATAAATGAATTATCATTATCCACCTAAATCACATTACAAATAAGTTAATTTCCATGTTCTGTTAAATTCTTCCTAAAACTTGTGTCCAAAAGAAATGTGTTAAATACTCTAGCCAGTTTTGTATCTAGCTTTTGGAATCAAATATCAACAAGTATACAAGAGTAAAAAGTAATAAACAAAAGGTACCTCTCAATTTCGTTTAATTTTTCTTCTTCAGCTGGCTCATCAGGAACAGGCGCAATATTAGGATTTTCTAACGGAACATTATTTGCGATTTCTTTTTCTAGAAAAATATGAAATATATTATAATCTTATGTGTAATAACAATTAAAATATATATTTGTACAAATATGAAGAACATGATTTTATAAATTATAACATCTATAATAATAAAGACTGGGTGAAATATTAAGCTACCAACATAATGTTTTAAAGAATTTACCTGCAATATTATTTTGCTCTACTAGGGGACTATTTCTAAAACCGTTTGCTTTCACCGGACTGGGGCAGAGATCCTTTACTGTAGTGTAATTGAGGGTGTAACCATTGTCTTTTTTAACTGTAAAAAAATATATTAAATGAATCATGTTCTAGAAATTCTATAGAATAAATATAATGTGTACACATATCTAAATAGAAGAGCGTGGTTCAAGTCAGGCAAGAGTTAAAATACCCTTCTTATTCGTTATTCGATCGTGAAATTAGAAAAAATACATATTTGATATAATGTGCCATGACATTACTAGAGTTAATTCATTGGAGCAACCTAATTATGGGCGTATAAGTACTTGAATTTATTTATTTCCAACTAATATGTGCAATCATTTCCGTTGTGTATCAGCCTTTTTACGACGTATGACTGTAATTTAGGTAATCGTGTTTTTATTACCGTCATACTTTGTTCTGTGTGAATCGATAACAAAGGTTATGAAATAGTTGTCATATTAGCTGCATTATTTACTTCAACCCCTAATTTATTACTATTTTGTGTTTGGCTATTTTGAAAGATCTTTGCGTACAAGAAAAAACAAGTGACTTCATTTTATACTATATCAAGATTTTAGGTTTCTTCCTGTATTTAAGTATACCTGACATTAAATTTCAAACAAAATTTCACTTCAAATATCGAAAATTGAAAGTTAAACAAGTGTAACGTAAACAAAGTCAGTTAAGTGTGAAGGAGAGAAGTGAGTCTATACGAACCATTGGTCCGGTCGTCCTCGTTGTCGGAGGCCTGCCTCTCCCCGGAGGAGGTGGTAGCGTACCCAGAGGAGACCGGGGAGCGGCGGTAGTGCGAGATGCGCTGCTTCTTGGCGGCGGGCGGTTCCACGTCGGCCACGCTCGGCAGGACGGACACCGACGCAGCCGCAGCCGCACCGCTAAGACAATACAGCTCGGTTATACTTTTTATTTTATGTTTGGCCCTGCCAAAATGTATCTACACTGCCTGATGGAAAGTATAACCAGAATTCAAGAGCGGTGGTCACCATACTCATTGCGAATGCAGACAATGCAACACGGTGGTGGTGGTGCAGCACCATGACGGCCTAGTGATGCTTCTGCATCGTTGTGCCCGCGACCGTATAATACCAGGGCCTTTCTTTACACTTTTTAGCATAAAAGAACAAGCCTTCGTATTAAGAAACAACACAAAAAAAATGAAGTAATTAAATAAAGGTTTTATTTCCTTAAAAAGACAACTTCTTCGTTAGGAATATACAACCTGCAAATAACATTTGTTGTCCTATGTGGGATTTGAACCCACGACACTATGCGTAGTAGGAAGCGGCGTGGCGATCACTTCAACCACTGAGCCAACCGTGCAGTCAAATGATGATGGAATTGATGTGATTTTTGGTTCTCATTAATAAATTACATTGTGTAATAAATATTTATTCAAAAACACTTCTTTCAAAACATTCTTTTAGACTTGTTGAGAAGCGGCTTAATATCACAGATAATGATATCTCAGCACCTTTTGAGCTTAGAAACAAACTATACAAAGGTTATTTTATATTTAAAAACTGTTATTAGAATGTTTTAAATTGCATATAGTATTAGGTACATTTAATTATTGTTTATTTCTTTCTTAGCATATCTTTACAGAATAGATCCAATGCGATATTGTCGTTAAATGAAGCATCATTAGTTACCTGTTGGGGGGCAGGCTCGGGACCGGTAGAGGTGCCGTACTGGTCCGTTTGCTAGCACTAGGGGAGGCGCGCGGTGAAAGGGAATTGACTGAATCGCTGCTTAGTGGTGGCGTTAGGTTTTGAGGTTTCCGCCTGAACAAAATATAATTAGTATTATTTTCATTTAAATTCATAAACAAAGTAAGATAAATACAGTCAAGTATAAAAGATGTCACTTACCTCTTGAGCATACGTTTCTCCTCTTCTGAATAGAATGGCCAGTCTTCGTTGACGTCATTCCACATGCTTCTACGTAAATGGTAACAGTTATCCTTGAGCGCACTGATTTGGGGCAAAATCTTATTGACCATGCTGCGCTCCTTTTCTTTGATTCCTTCTGCAAAGTTAGGTTTAGTGTTATTAAAGTTCAATTTGGCATAGAAGTTCATGCTAAATTAAGGCCTTGAAATCTAAACTTACCACTATTGAGCCTTAAATACAATTCAGGCTTTTTGAAGGGTCGCAACGCTAATAACTGAATAAGTCTTTCTCTGTAACAAAAACATGAATATGTTAGGTATGTTAACAATACCAATGTTTTATGACAGCAAAGAGGATTAAACTAATGAGATACCCGCCAACGGTAAGGGTGTAGTTCAAACAAGACCAGGGCTGGAAAAGGCAGTATAAGCCGATTAATTAACTACCCATTATCAGTTCTGTTCATGACATGACAAAATCACCTTGATATACAATTTTCGTTGCAAAATAACAACGATTTATTATGTTCTTGAGTGTGAGTCATTTGCAACTGCATTGACTCTAATTTTATTCAAGTACGAGGAAATAGCACTAAGAAGTTGACCTGACTAGCTGGAACTTCGTATTCAGTTAATTATATTATACGTCTAATAAATGTATTAAATGTAAATTAAAATATTCAATAAAAAAATATTGTTTATGGCACGTTTTATTCAACAATGTTCGAGTTTAGATTTACGCGTCGAAAAATTAAGCAATATTATAATGATACAAGGTCATGTTTCACAACCAACGTGTCTAGTAACTTTTTGTAAAGTAAATGCGTTATTTCAACCAAGAGGCAGTCTAAGAAGCAGTTGTTTCACGTAAAAATAAGCATTTATAATTATTTGAACATAAAACCGCCAGTCTTTTGTATATCAGCCGCAAATTATCATATTGGTTTTATTATGATAACGATACGACCAATTTATCATCCAACTGTTCTGTGAGCGACAAAGTAAAGCTACTTACTTATGTAAGAGTGTTATTTCTCTATCGGAAAGTATCATGTTGTTTATGTGTTTTAGTTATATTTCATGTCAATCAAAAATGCTTTATTGGTTTTAACATTCATAATTACTGATGGACTAAGAAAATTTGTTCCACGAATAAGCCTGTGTGCTGACGTATTGGTGAATCCCAGAATTTGCGCCATTTCTTGTTCATCGTTGGCAATATTTATTTCATTCTCAAGAATCGAGCAGAAACATGACTTGTCCTTTTCAATATACTAACTACTACCATTATAATCATAATTATGACATGATTGGCTGACATTACGAAAATATTATATAACATGTGTTATTATTATTACATATAAGGATGTGTACTAACAAATCTACATCCTGCAATTGGTTTAGATAAGCTATTTATTTCATGCATAATTGCTTAATTCCTAAATAAATAATAAGAGGAGTGACAGATTTTACTTGAACTTTCTCGAAATGATTAGAAAGATTAGCTGTAAAGGAAGGTTAAGCAAATTCATGGTACGATGTACGAGGAACATTTATGAAATTATTGTATATTAATTCTGTAAAGTTCAGAATACATTATAACGAGATTTAATAATGTGTATGCGATTCATTTTTTTATGGGACATTTGCGTATAGTTTTTTTCCCTTCAATTATAATTATTGTACCGTACTTGGACCCAACCCACCAAGTAATAGGGTTCCAATATTAAATATGATTGCGCTTTCTTAGTGATTCCGGTAATCATAGTATAAAACAAATCGTCATTCTTATTTTAGATGTTAAAGAGATTCGTAGAAGGTTAGTGCAACCTACATTTTTAAATGAATTAAGTCTCAACTTTGTACTGTGAATTGTAAGATTGTTCATATCACAACTTGTAAGTTTATGGCGTTGCTTGCTGTGTGCTAATCAAATCAGATTTACCATTTGTACAGCTAAATTATAATGATTTTTTATATCTTTAACAAAAAAAGATATTGTAAAAGTTTCTGTAATGTTACAACAATTGTATGCTTGTTAAGTCCGGCAACGATCTGTTTGAGTGGATGTCTGACTACTAATTAATACTACTACAGTAATAATCCCTAGATGGGTGATGTAAATATGCATCGTTTAACAAGAATGTGTATTTTATTTTGAGCTTTAAAAATAACAAAGATACTTACTTTAAGGATCGCCTAGTGAGATCCGGATTAGGGGGTGGCCTTTGCGGCTGGTGCGGGTTGGTGTGTGGGTGCTGTGGGTATTGTTGATGTGGCGGCTGAACTGATTGTGGAGCTTGGCGAGGCACAGGTGGCGTGGGTTTTTCGACCCGATCTGGGCGCTCTACACGTTCAGGCCTTTCCGGTCTATCTGGCCGTTCGGAACGCTCGGGCCTCTCTTGTCTCTCTGGCCGCTCGGAACGTTCCGCTCTGTCCAGCCGTTCAGCCCGCTCTGCTAGATGTGTCGCCCCTGAGTATGGGTGTGATGAACGTACTTTGACACGACGTCCGATGTCATTTTGATTAGGTTTAATCACGCGGGTGCTGGAATGCGATCAATATGGTGAGAGGAACGTGAAATACATCATGCATAACAAATAAATGACAAAACCCTAGTAACAACTTAGCTTCCAGTTAGTTTCAGGTTTAAATGCAAGATTTTTAATCATTTATAAAATTAATTAGTAAATGCATATCTGTTTGATAATACTAAAGCAATATTTTTTTGGCTTTGGGACGGTTCTTTGATTTCAGTAATTTTAATGTTTTTTTCCTATGTAAGGTACTAGTGAGCTGTTTTTACCAACCATTTACTCTGCTCCGCAGCGACTGTTCTCGCCATACGGTCCTTTGTTGCCTCATATGAATCGTCATTGGCTTGAACGCGCATCCTGCGGGGTAGTGGCCCGCAAGACTCCAAACGACGAGCGCCTCCACTTCGGACGCACTCGAACGATCCCTGAAGCATATTCATATCATATTAATATCGAGATAAGAAAATATGTTCAATATAACCACAATGTATGGAAGGATGTGGTTCTAAACCAGTGCAACGTCCTAGCCTTTGATAAGGACTGTAGACAGTATTTTATTAATTTGTACGATTAACAAGTTAGGTACTGTTTTGTTTTTGGATGTTTATATTAATATTGGTATGGAATAAGAATGGTAGTAATGAGCTCTAGACATGTGCTTCTCCTGTGCCTCAGAAAAGAGGTTTTAAGATACTATTTTATATCAATATATACCAGTGTGTTTGTAATGTACAAAGACAACGCACACAGAAGCTTATAAAGGCAACATAATTCAATATTGTATGGCGAACTTCAGGATCCTCCAAAAAACAGAATAGAAAAAGATGAAAAGAACTATTTTATGATGTTAAAGTAAGCTGTGAGTGACTGAGTTCGCATTTTCTAACGAGTTAGGTAATATTCTTGGCTACGCTGGTGCATTCCGATCATGTTAAATTTGCGTTATTTTGCGCGAATTTTAAAACATTGTGGAAATTCTATGGATATCAAGAGCTTCCCTTTTTATGGTGCCACTGGTTCCCTGGCTCCTAGTACCCGAGACGGCGTGTGGTTTTAGTAGGTTCGAGTGCGACGTGCCACTAGTCAGTGGTATCCGAGGGAAATACCGCACAAAAAAAGGGGACAGCCATTAGTCAAGCAATACCACAATACCCATAAACAAATGACAGATTTAGAATAAAGAATTCCATACCTTGAAAATATATTAATTTGAAATTAGAATTCTTAAGTTAAATTATTACGATTTGAAATGATCAGTACTTGGAACGGTTAACTTACAAGAGTTAACGGTTAACTAGTATCTATTCAAATACATGTAAATAAGAATTTTCTAATCTGAAAAATAAAAAATATAAACTATGATTTAATAAGACTGATTATATTATGATTGATCACAGTCCTAACGTATAATAGATATAAATAAAAATGAATTTACTCGCATAACTTCCGATCGACGGCACCAAATTGGATAATTCTAAAAGATTTTTTTGTGTTCGTTATTATTACGACAAGGTTTAGATAGAAGAAAACTAAAAGAGAAACGAAAAGGTTTTTTTTTGTCCTACCATAAAGTACTTGTGGGAAGCTGAGGCGGGCATGAGTAATTACTCAAACAAGTTTTTTATAAATTTAGAAAATATTAACGATAAAAAAATATTGTCGAATGAAGTTTAGCTAATAATAATATAAAAGTAATGAAGTATTTAATAAACGTGTTAATTTGAAAATAGTGGCATCGATTAGGATAAGATTCTCTGTCAGCTTTTTACAAAACATAATCATTTGTTTTCTTGCCCAGTGCTCGGGCATTTATTCGGGCTTAAACTCGTTTACGCCCAATGTGCCAAGTTTATGCCCATTCTGTCCGTATTTGTTTTTGCCTACGACCTATCTCAAGCTGTGACCCTCTCTCCACCTCAGCTTTAATGGAAGGAGCGCATTAGGAAAAACAACGTTTGTTAAATTATATTGTGTATATCTTTAGTCAATTTAATAATTAGTTCTTACGCATTTTTATTTTATATTGAAAAATCAAATGTTAAAAATGTATAAAAAAAACTAAAATGGTATTGAATCGGTAATTTGATCATCTTGTGAATATCATCAAATCTGCTAGATGTTATTTTCTTTCGTACGTTATTTTCCACTAATCTATAAAAATAGTCTTCTTTTTTTACCGAAAAGTAAGATAATGGGACACAATAGGCTCATAAAGAATAATATAGATATATAAGAATAAAGAAAAAAAATTTCATAAACATTTAAAACAAAACGCCATCTAGTCCCAAACTAAGCAGAGCTTGTACTATAGGTACTAGACAACCGATATTGATATATAGGTATTTGTAAATATGTATATATAACACCCAAATATCAAAAAGCACTAAAATATCAATATTATTAATTAAAAATTCAATGAGGACAGCCATCATTACCTAGAATTTTGGTCAGGCGGTCACACAAATCTTACAAACGTACTTTCTGGTAACAGACCAATTTATTATTTAGACAACAAGAAACACTAAGAAAGTATAACAAAAATCACTTACTTCTGCTGTCATGGCACGCACCATTTTAGAATTGTTCTAACTCTTCTAAAGGGTTCAAATTTCACAAAACTCGGTATGTCCGCGTCACTGGCTATACTGAAGTTAACTAACGACCACGAGAAGTTTTGCTAGAAGCAAATCCTCTCTCATATCCCATCCCATCCCCCCTCAACCCTCAAAGGCCGGCAACGCTGTAACGCCCTCGGGTTTGGTGGTCTCCACCAGGCGATACGTCTGCTCGATTGCCACACACTAACAAAAAAAAACCTAGGTGGGTTTAATACCCTTTTTGATATATGGGTCGGTCGCTAGAGACACAAATTCGATAAGTGTCCAAATACAAAAAAAAACCATAACAGAAAAAGCGGTTTAATTTACTAAGTATCTAAGTAAGTACTTAATACCTATTATGAGCTCATTAATTAACTTAATATTAATGTGTTTACCCATTTTTTCTTTTATATTGAAGAAGCAAATGTGAACCTTTTGAATACTTTGAAAATGATAACATTACTTAAATAGGTACTATTAGGGTTATGTCCTAAAAAGGAATTTAGTCACGTAATTACACAAATTCTATTATCAGGTTATATTACTTAATTCTTGGACATATTCATAAATTTTATTAGTTTCTCGTATGGCCATAATTTGATATATTCATAAACAATTTGTTTACTTCATTTACGCCATCTAGTCCCAAGCTAAGCAGAGCTTGTGTCATGGGTACTAGACGACTGATATAAATACTTAAATACTTTTTTTTTGTAAATACATACATATTATACATAGAAAACACCCAAACTCCGAAACAAATATTTGCAGATCATACAAACATTTGGTCCGACCCGGGAATCGAACAAGTATAGCATGGATAGTGCTTATAGTTGCCAAGATAATTAGTAAGTCTTTACAAAAATAATTATGTAAGTCCATTCGCTTTAAGATAATCACAAATTTTAACATAAAAACAATCGACTTCAAAAACTGGACTAAATTAAAATGGGACCATACGGAAACACCAGTTTTCAAATAAAAAAATAATCATCAAAATCGGTACAACCAGTCGAAAGTTGTGAGGTAATATAAAAAAAAACACTCGAATCGATAACCTCCTCCTTTTTTGAAATCGGTTAAAAATAGTGACGCTTCGGTTAATATCATCTACATTTCCGATAAAGCTAATTACAAATCGGCAAAGTACATATCATAAAAAAAAAATTGTTTACCTGTGGACCTTCCATCTCAGCATTACTGTTGATGCTGAAGAGAAATGTAGCCTCGCCTGACTGCCCATTGCCACTGGCAGGTGCCGGAATGGAAATTTTCTGAAATAAACGTTAGTTTTCATATTACTAATTGTACTTATCAATCAATCCTTAATTCAACACAATATTAGGACTGATAAAACTAAATGGTCGTCACATGTCATGTAATGTAAGGTACCTATACTAATATTATAAAGCTGAAGAGTTTGTTTGTTTGTTTGAACGCGCTAATCTCAGGAACCGCTGGTCCGATTTGAAAACTTCTTTCAGTGTCGGATAGTCCATTTATCGAGGAAGGCTCTAGGCTATATATCATCACGCTAATACTAATAGGAGTGGAGCACCAATGAAGAATGTTTAAAAAACGGGGGAAATTTTTCACGCTACGGGCAATAGAAGACGCAAACGAGGTTGTGTGGGTCAGCTAGTATAATTATAAAGAAGTAATTTATGTCCTAAATACTTGTCAAAACAATGAAACTGCATCTATATATGTACATGTTTTCCAAAGATTATAAAAATGTTGAAGCCAGTATTATACGAGTGATATATAGTATTTTAGTTTCTTTCACTTTCTCAGTTTTTACAAGCTTGATGTTATATTTAAAATTGTTGCGGACTCTGAATTATTCTATTTTTTACTACCATATACAAGTGTAAAGGGCTGGAAATAGATTCTGTGTAAATATAATAGCATTAAACTTGTCGTTACCTACACAATCATTACATATTATAATGAAGAATAAGTAACAAAATAATAAAATAAGGTATTCAAACTATACATAGTAAAACATAATAATAGTATCATTCGAGTATGCAGGCAGAATTTTTATGATGGATGAAACCAACATTTGAATGTAAATATGATGCCGTGCAAAACTTTCCAAACGAACCACTGTACAAAACAAAGATCTATTTTGTATTGTCTAATGATAGTCTGGTCTATTGAATCTAACAAGTAACAAAGAAAATTAAGCTTCTCTGCATATTTTACTATAAAAAATAAAATAAAAATGGATTCTTTTGAATGCTTCCATGAATGGGTGCAATAAAATGTGTACTGGTAACAACATTTGCCGTCAGTCAAGGCATTGTTATATTTGAATTACCTGTCTGGCCTGCTATTTTTTTGCTAATGTTTAACTCACCATACTGTGCCATCGTCTGTTTCTCAAACTAATGTTATTATGAGCTTTACGTGATTTTTGTTCTTTCTATGACGAAACAGTGTTCATAGCAACAAGGAAACTAACAATAATCAAAAGCTTGTTCACTGCTGACCGTGTAACCCGGAGCTAAATTTCAAGGGAGAATCACATTATCATCGTTAATAGCAACAGACTGCTAACAGCGCCTGAAATCCGCGCCGAAGTGAACAATTTTCGTACGAAACATATGATATTGCTTACTATAAAAAATATACGATTGAAGTTCAAAAACTTTTGATTCTTTTTCCACCAATAAATGATAGACATGAGAAAGGTACACCATTATTTTTTTTTATTATATAGGGGCAAACGAGCAGACGTATCACCTGACGGTAAGCGATGACCGCCGCCCATGGACACCCGCAACACCAGAGGCGTCACAAGTGCGTTGCCGGCCTTTTAGGAAGGAATACGCTCTTTTCTTGAAGGTTTGAAGGTCGTATTGGTCCGGGAACACCGCAGGCGACAGCTCATTCCACAGTTTTGCTGTGCGTGGCAGAAAATTTCGGGAAAATCGCACAGTTGTGGTCTGCCAACCATCTAGATGATGGGGATGAAATTTCTGTCGCGTAGGACGATGGCGGAAAGATGCGGCAGGGATCAATCCGAACAATTCCTCGGAGCACTCCCCATGGTAAATGCGATAGAAGATGCACAGTGAAACCAAATCTCTACGCAGCGACAGAGAGTCTAGCCGAATTGAAAGATCCCGGCAATCGACGATACGAGTCGCCCTCCGCTGAATGCGGTCCAGAGGGAGGAGCTGGTGGAGCTGGTATTGGGGTGCCCCTGCCCAAAGATGAGGACAGTATTCCATGTGAGGCCGAACCTGCGCTTTGTAAAGCCGAAGGCGGTGGGCCGGAGTGAAATACTGCCTCGATCTGTTGAGCACACCTAGCTTTTTATTATTATTATATTTTTTTTTTCATTTATTTCGAAATCGAGATTGATCGGAACCGGCGAACCCAAATTTTAAATCATTGGTTCAAAAGGAAAAAAATAGGCCCAGAGCTCAGTACTCGCACAAGCTATTTTGTTCAAAAAGAAGCAAATGCCGTGTTCGTAAGCATGATGTGGCCACCGCAAAGTCTAGACTGTTATGGCTTTCCATAAGTTGTGATTTCTGTGTGTATCTCTCAACGCCAACACATGTGGAAGCCTTTACATTACATAAATTGATGAATCGTATTGTGACTGGTGAAAGACGTGTAAGAGAGGGTATTTTGATTTAAAAAAACTATTTCGTTTTGTACCTATTTGTAGTTTGTTGATATGAACATGATTTTTGTTTAAAGTACTAAATAAAAGTTTTCTTTAATACTTTATTTAAGGCGGTCCCAAATTTTTGACCAGCTGTCAAAAATATAAATGTTATACAAATTATAATTTGTATGTGCATACCTAATTCGATTTAATACTAAAGTATGTTAAAACATAAACAATTGTACTAACAAAATGATCCTTCAATTTGTTAAACAAATACTTACATATATTGATACACACTACTCATATGATCGATCAACTTAATAAAACGAGAATAAAACAAATATACATGAACATACTAACTCGGTGCTCGCAATTTTTTTGCCGAATATGGTTTTTTCTATATCATGATGCTTAACAAACAATTTATTTATTACCTTTGCAAATACATATTATTTCAGAAAATGAGACATTAAGCTGTGGAATTATGTAAACTTATCTTTAGGTGATTTAATACGTACATTCTGCAAATAATGTCAAAAAATCTAAATTCGTCATACCATGATGCCATGGAAGGTGAATTCCTCATTTGAGTTTAATCTGTTTTATCGTGTGTCTAAAATGTTGTGATTTGTCGTGAGAAATCTGGCACGATATCTCTTGTGAATAACACATACAAAGTGGTTAAATGACTATGTTGGTCTATTTTAACTAAATGAAATGTATAATGAGATTCCCACCACATAAATATTATACACTTTAACATTAATTTGGCAAGCATCACGAATCGGAATCATAATGATCAATCTACGGCAGTTCTTTTTATATTACCAAATATGGTTGACCTGTGCCCGTATACCTCATGCAATTGCAACTGTTTATGTACATATGCGGTGACGTATATATAATACAGCTCACGATGACTTTCATCGCCTGGTATAGAAACATCGCGGCTCCGCAGCGGATAAGCGTATCACCTATTACACTGTTTCACTATTAGTTGAGCATTTAATGAACAAGATTTTAAGCGAACACAGTTTTTTTTTACTTTTCTTTTCGTAATTTGATTCTTTGTGTTAAGAAAACACAATGTGATTCATCATTCAAATGAAAATTATTTTACGAATGTCAATATTGTCAGTTTGTTATTGTAGATCATTTTTGTTGGGCTCAGGCGTAACTCATTTGATAGCGGGCTCCTACATGCGTGGCCGCGAGCTGCTTTAAGGTCGCAGTTGACAAAGTGTGCCAACACCACAATGCCAGGCAATTAACCTATTAAAGAGTAAGCCGCG
The DNA here is from genome assembly GCA_916048165.1 of Spilarctia lutea. Classification (NCBI taxonomy): domain Eukaryota; kingdom Metazoa; phylum Arthropoda; class Insecta; order Lepidoptera; family Erebidae; genus Spilarctia; species Spilarctia lutea. The sequence goes on from OU696487.1 coordinate 11,985,339, forward strand.
AAGCCGACATCGATGGATGGTTGAATAAGCCACCCAGTCCCATCACTGTCATGTCGTGATAACTGATACTGACACATGAAACAGAATCCTTCTAGAATTTTCTCTGGGTTAAATATGCATAATTTAGCTTTCACAGTAGCATTTCCTACCGAAGTAATAAAATAAGAAGTCTAAATTGAACGCGAAAAGAATGATAATCCTGCATTTGTTTTAATATGAAAAATTTTACTTCTATGCGTTGAGCCACATTTATTTTATTATTACATAATCATATACTTTTTAAGTAACGTTAAATATTGACAAGGCGTTCTACAAAAACTGAGTCAATAATGCACAAAGCGACGTCCATCACGCAATTCAAGTCTGATAAACGCAAGGCAAAGGCATAGAACAGAATTTAGAATTATGGAGCTAATGAGGAAAAAACCCGCTACGAACGAACAGCAGACAGTGCGGGGAGTGCGGGGTGTGGCTTTCTCTACGCCACTGCCGACCGATATAAAGAGCGACTCGCGATGGAACACTTTGGCATTCGGTCAACAGCCGTCTCGCCCGCATCGTGTGTAGCTTCCATGGTTAACTCTATTGTTTTGCTTTGTTTTATTGACCGATTTTTGTGATTGTCACTAATACAATAACATATATGAATAGGTAGCTAGTCATTTATAGGTAAGTAGTCTAACCATCTGCAATGTGTATCATGTCAAGGTCGCTGTTTTCATTGTGTCTTCTCATGAAGGTCGGGCAATATCGTTTAGACCGGAAAATAGGTGGTACAGGAGGAAATCCGCCGTCCGTTTTTCAAGGCATTATTGTTCTTGTATCCCAGCTGGTCGATCAATTTGTAGGAACCTCAACAGATTTTACATGACGACTATCATACTTATTCTTTCGGTTACGTCATCTCAAATGCGTAAATTCTGATTCACTTGGATTCTTTTAATTTTTAAATTTTGGCAAAAGTTGTCTTTATTGTGTATTGCCTGTCGTGCGTAACGACTGTGTCTTTGTTGGTTACCTAATTTCTCAACAAGCAGCGAGCGGTAAACAGACTTGCGAAGTGAGAGGCCGACGCAACCGGTTCGTTCGGCTCGCTCGACCGATAGATACACAACTACGTAGTAGATAGCGTACTCGGCCACGGATTGGTTTATATCTTTACGATTAAAACAAGAATAAACAGTAATACGTGTCATAATCAAAGATTCGTTTCTAGGTAAATGCTCGCGGTACTTTGTACTCGTATGTTACAAAATAAATTATATTTTACGGTTCCATGGGACAAACCCGGACGCAAAACCAGCGGTCGTGTGCCTCAGCCTCGAGTTAACGTGTTTGTATCTTGTTGACGTAACATTGTGGAGGTAGCACAGATCACACGATGTAAATTCAACTCTAAACTTAAAGCCTTTAGGGACAGTATTGTTCACAACGACTATACGTACGTCAATAGTGTACAATAATAAATGGTTCACTTCAACAAAATCGTAGCGGGAAATCCACGCGACTGGCTTGTGATCGCCACAATGTTAATTGCTTACGAACTTGTTATTTTCTTTATTTCTTGAGATATGATAACATGTACTTATAACGATTACAAGGAACTTGTTTATAATTTAACTAAAGGCAACCACTGGACTTGACTATTGTGACTTTGTAAATAGTACAATAGACTTTCCATTATCATTTGACAAATTCTTAAGTTTTACCGGCACATCTTATTAAACACAGATTTCAAAACAAATGGTTTAGTCTTTGAAACAGAAAATTAATTATCTGCTTATCTATTTGTTATCCAATTCATCCTTGAAGTTGAAAATAGTAACAAAGCAATGATACTCTACTGCAATTACATTAAAATATTAATGTAAACCTAATTTAAATAGTAAAACGGGTGGTTTAAAGAATAATGAATTTTGTAACTATTTTAATTTTAATTAAATGAAATAAATGTTGAATTCAAGGTCTTAAAAACAGTCATTGCAATAAAAACCCACCAATTTAACAAAAGGTACAGTTACAAGTTAGTGTGTCAATTCCTTTGTAAAATTAACTCCATCGTGAGAAGTAGTTGGGCTATCTCTAAATAAACAATGAAATGTTAATGTTCATAAAGCTGACATATTGATAAACAATGTCCACTTGAATATAAAGTTTTCCATATAACGTTACAACAAGACTGGTCTTGGCGAGAGGCAATCTTAAATCAACAATATGGAGAGTTAAGAATTTGGCAATGCGTTCGCGGAAGAAATTGTTCTAACACAATTTACTAACGGTAATAGTCACTTTCATCGCAGCAGACACATTTAAAGGCGAAGTGAGTGGCCAGTTATTCGTGAGGTTTCTACGATACTATTTGCATATTCACCGACTTTCTAATGGACGATGCGGCCGCTCTTGTCGCAATCGTTGGCAGTGGTGAGGTAACACCGATTCATTTAATTATATACTTATGTTGCAAAAAAAATAGCATTCGATTCTCGCGCATTGTTGCCATTCAACAGTCACCTCAATGTGTACGCGCCTGTCTAGCTTGGGTTTTTTCGCTCAATCGGTGCTCGCTTATTGGCTGGCTCGAGGCTTATTGAAAAGCTGCACTCAAAAACTAGAATGCCTTGCCTTCACGTTTATGTACGATTGATAACAATTTAGTCAGCCAACTGAACATGTTAAATTTTAACATCGTTTATACGATTAATTCACAAGCATTACAATTTTCCACTGTTTGGAACGTCTAGTGTTGACTTGCGTATTTCATTAGCTGGTACTCAAATTCTTTGTCAAATAGGTAATTCGTGTCATATTTCTATAACGGTGAATGAACTATGTTCATTATTTATTTGCGTGGTAAATGATTAGATTACCTGTTGTACTCAAACCACTTGGACATGTAGTTTGTTATCAGAGCTTCCTATAGATAGATATCGGATATCTACGTCAAATCTCGTAGGTTCTGCTATTAGCATTGAAATTATGATTTGGTATTTCAAGAATGAAGAGGACGAGAACATGCAGGTAGTATTTAATATGTCACTTGCATTGTACAAATATCACAAGCGCGACGGTTGACGGGTAAGTCTTTGCAAGGATTCATTCTGTTGCCGTTCTCTATCGCGGCGGCCGCTCGCGACCTTCCGCTAGAGGAGGGGCACCTCTCACCTGCGACGTGACTGCAACCACGGCCTTACGTCGCGAGGCTGTATCGAAACCTATACGTAACGAAGCTCTTTCTAGCTGTGGTTACTCAACGCTCGATAGTTCAGTCGATACACACATACTTACTTCGCCGTACACAAATACACACTACTAACAGATCACGTGATTACCTTGCGTAACGAATTATTGCCAGCACACCTTTTGATTCAACGTGAAATACATAGAAATCTTTCATTATTAAGACACATAATAGTGGTGAAATTATAGCCAGGATTGCGATAATGAAATATCACTATCGTAATCTTTATTCCTCAAGCATCATTGTAGAGCATTTTGTTTTCATCAGTACCTTAAATGTATTTTTGTTGGCTGTTTTATTTGGAACATAGTAAACCATGATTTAAATTGCGACAGCTAACTAGTACGAATAAAAATGTGATGCGCGAGATCAGTTCATCTCAGACAATGGTAAGTAAAAGGCGAATAAATGGATGTTCCCGCTACAAGACGGGGCTATTGTGTGGGGCAAAGTTACTTTTACTGGCAATCAGACAAAATAATAACTTATTGTTTCATTATGCACACATTAGCAGATAAAAAATAACTCGTTATAAATAATTGCTCAATACATAAATAACCCTTAAGTAACGAATGTCGCCGAAAAATACAAGTTTTACTAAATACGTATCTACCTACAAACAAAACATAACCAAAAGACATGCGTCATGGACGCATAATTTAAATTCATAGCTAACAATAATATAGTACAGTATGCCTTAGGACTAAGAAGTTGTTTATGCTTTTTATCACAATTAACACTCAGTAGGTTTTATCTTGTGACGTCACATTGTTCAGGGAGGAAAAGGCCAACTAAAATATAATCATCAAGAAAAAAACATTTAGGTATATGATAATATGTAATCATTTACCTAGGGAGTCCCATTCAAACTGACAGATTAACTATCTTCGATATTTTCATTCACCGATATACGAAGAATAACATGTTTTCGAGCTCGATTTAAACAAAAATACGAACAGGAAAACAAATTTTACGAGACACATTTCACATGTAACAAACTGATGCGAAAGAGGATTGACCGAGGTTATTTCCCTCAGGATTTGAGGCTAAAGAAAAGGTTACGAACAAAGTTTTTGATTTTGATAAGAGCTTTTGTATCACAGTAATATGGTCACATTATTAAAAATTTGGGTTACGTAACTATAATTTTCTTTTAATTAGACATATTAGAGATATTGACGGTAGTTCAAGGCACTGTGTATGCAATATCTGACGCACAATATAACGACGAGACCAGATAATGTCCCAAGTATTTAGATCAAGGTGCGAAACACGCGTTCGAGAGTCGAGATCGGATCCGAGGAATTTTTGTTGAAGATCACGCTCAACTAAACGAGCCATACTGAAACCATAGCGGAATATAAATATGTATTAGAAATTATAGTTTAAAACGAGATACAAATACTATGTATAGCTTCAATATGAAAAGAAAATGATGCGCGAGTACAGGGTCATAATAAAGATATAACCTTTAACAAGTTTAAATTAATCTTATCAAGAGTAAGCATAATATTGATAAACTCGATGTAGGTACTTAAAGCAATGAATTTTCACTTTTCTATTAGATATTCCTTATCTAAACACGTGTCCGATAAATTTAGTTATTGAATTGAATTATTTCTGCAAATGCACTACTGATGATTGATTTTCAGATGGAGAAACCCTGCAATAAGTATGAAATAAGGTTTTTCCTTTTTCAATTTATACATCTATACAAAATAAATAAAACTGGAGTGTCTGTTTGTAATATTAAACTAACTGCTTTTTACTAAATGCATATATATTAATGCATTTATTTTTATGCATACGGGACTTTCACTAGTTGATAGCTGATGATGATAAGGAGTAACTTAGGCTATGTTTTAGACTAGCTTTACCCCGCGGCGTTACCCGCAGTTGTTGTTGGACCGCGTGTAACACCCCGGGGCTCAGCTAGTTGAAAATAAAAGGATGGCTTGTGAACATCCAGAACGATCATCTAACTGTGACTAACACAGACGCGACGCGGCACCGATCTAACGTGACGCCGACCACGCCTCCCTCTTTAGATATTAAAAAAAAAACTTTTAAGTTCATATGTGTATTAATCTTATACTTAATTATTGTTGGCAAATATGTTGTCTGCTTTAGTGGTGTGCTATGATAATAACAGAATGTTTACTCAACGTTTTCATAAATCCATTTCAAGTACAGTGCAATCTTTGAAAAACTTTTTACACTATACTGAAAGAGTATGACTGACATTTGAAGCCTAAAAGGACAAAGAACAGGACCAAATATTATACACAATAAAGCAGACAAATTGACTGCGAAACTACGCCCCATTGCTGAATTCAATATTCCGCTAAATCGTATAGGTGCGCCGCATTGTTTCCAAGCAGATATAATACGTTGATTGTTGAATATTCTTATTCTTTTATTTATATATGTCAGGAAGAAGGCAGCAAAAAGGAGATTGATGAATGCTATTTTAATAGAATTGTTATAGGAAAAGTATGTTTTCTCGTGATACAAATCGTATTAAAATTTTAATTAAGAATAATTGCATGAATCTTATTCAAATTTAATACATTACTTACATTGTTTATTAGCAATTTGAAGTAGCTTATTATATGTTCAACTGATAAATTGTTAGTGTTGGTTCATTCATTTCGAATTCTTAACTTTGAAGTGTTCTAAAACACTTGAAGCGACCGGACCTTCAGTGTAAATTGGTAACTAGTGGTATACAAAAAGAAGAAATATACGATACTGAATTTGCGTTAAGTAGTAAATAATTGAATTACAAATAGTAAACATCTATATCAACCCATTCACTGAATAACCTAATAATGGCTACTGTAAACGGAGCCATTTGAATAAGGATTTGTGAATGAAATTTTGCAATGTGTAACATAAAAAGAAAAATATGATACTGAAGCATATTTAAGCATAAATCCTATATATATCACTAGCTGACCCACGCAACCTCGTTTACGTCTTCTATTGCCCGTAGCGTAAAAATTTCCCCCGTTTTTGAAACATTCTTCATTGGTGCTCCGCTCCTATTAGTATTAGCGTGATTATATATAGCCTATAGCCATAGCCTTCCTCGATAAATGGTCTATCCGACACTGAAATATTTTTTTAAATCGGTTCAGCGGTTCCTGAGATTAGTGCGTTCAAACAAACAATGAAACAAACAAACTCTTTAGCTTTATAATATTAGTATAGATTAAAGAAAATTATAGAGAAACAATATCATATTTATATTGTAAATTTAGCTGTAAGCTCCCCGAATAAAATAAAATAAAAAATAAAATAAAGTCAACTATAGAAATGCAAATATGCTTCAGAGCACCTGTTATCCTAAACTTGCTTTGTACTTGTGATAACGACAATTTTATGTGGAAAGGAAATTATGTACTACATTTAAATGTCATGAATACAAAACTTTTTACTACTATAATTAAAATAAATCAGGTCATATTGCGTGATTTAATTAACTCGGCGCTCAAGTTTAGTTAAATAAGAGTGGTTGTATAACGGGCAACTTGAGTGGCTAACAAAACGAAAACAATTGCGCTCAAACTGGTTACCTCACATTACTTTCTTCTTTGAGTTTGATCCACAAAATAATTCCTTTGGCGCTTTGACTTTCTGAAAAATCTTGTGGATGCGATTCACTTTAACGATGCTACGAGTATTTATAAAATTAATACTTTTCCCCATTTTTGGGTTTCATTCAATGAAAAATTAGTGTCAATCAACCCACTACTTGTATGCAGATTTACGTGATAAACTTTGAACTTTTAAATACTTGTCTATTCCTTTTTATTTGAAACGTAAAATCGAAGTGCGAGTGAAGAGGTCGGTTCAACACCCTATTTTACATTCAAATCGATTGTATGAACGAACTAGGATTGGAGGCAGTCAACTTTTTCAGTGAGCCATATATGTCAATATTGTCAATACAAGTATTAGTGTTTCATTAATAGTGTTAAATGCCGCATTTAAACCAATTTGCTTCAATAAAATGTTACTGAAAAAAGTGTACCATTGTGTGCGCCGCCTACTCGTGAAGTTCAGAATAGTGCTTGAAGCGAGCGGTAACTTTTACCTGCTTACGTAATGGTGCCAGGCACAATTTATTATCGGCTGCATTGCAAGCTTTCGTAACGTAGGCTAGCACTGCTTATATACACTGTATAAACTGTCTATTAGATTGGCCTCTTTCCGTGTATGCACATTTTTAAGGTCTAGATAAACAGTGCACTGAATAGCCACATACATAAACGAGTTTAGTCATGGACAAGGGATAAAAGTGTAGCTTACTGATAAAAAACATCAAATTAATCTGGAAGCGGTAATTAAACTCATAAACAACGAAATTACGATTTTATAGAATAGATTAAAAATAGTTTGTCTGCCAACAAGTGAAAGCGGTTACTAATGAAACGTTCTAGTTACCAATTTTTTTCTTGTAACCTAGAGATATTGGTCAGTCGTCAGCTATTACTTGAACCGTTATGTAAAATACATTTGTTTATAACTCTACGAAAAAATTACTGCTGATTTTATAATAAGGTGTTTTATGTTCCCTATTTCCGTCAGTTTGATTGGAAAAATGAACTGCTGTGCTGTGCTTGAGTTCTCGGGTTCGATTCCCAAATCGGACCAAATGTTTGTACGATCTGCAAATATTTGTTTCGGAGTTTGGATGTTTTCTACATTTAATGTGTATGTATTTACAATAAAAAGTATATTATGTATTTATATCAGTTATCTAGTATCAATAACACAAGCTCTGCTTAGCTAGGGATTAGATGGCGTTGTGTGTTAAATGTCCGAAATATTTATTTATGTAAATGTGTAACACAAGTTACTTCTAACAGGCGACGGGCTAACGTTAAAGACTTTCAAATATATGCCTGACCTTTTAACCCTTAAATTTTACATTTGGAATAGGGGCTTTTAACAGTAAAATACATTAAATATAAAACATATAATTTGTGAAAGTACAATGTATAGTATTTTTATTAATTGCAGATATCATCGCAAAGTGGGAGTAGTTCTCACAAGATCGGTCATGTGCATAATTATCTACCTATTTGTCATTCAACAATAACATAATATTGCAGTCATTATCAGGAGGATAAAATATTCACAATGTAAATATATATTATAACCTAATTTGAATCGTATTCCCTAGTAGCAAGATGTTAAGTAAAATTGCATCTGCGGTAAGTGCAATGTGACATTGTACAACAAGATTGTATAAAATGATCTCATTTGTTTCAAGTAATTGTATCGCAAATATTTTTTACAATAAATTTATAATGTTTATTCGATATAATTACGATTTATTTATTATCTTTATATTGTGGGTATAAACAATAATAGTTTGAGACCTATTTAAGAAACGTCTTAAATAAGGTTAAGTGTATAATTGAGACTAGTATTTGGTACTTCAAGTGGTAAAAAAAACAGACACTGCAGTCAGTCATCAGTGCACTGATGAAAATTGGCGATGAAAATGTTCCCAAAATACATTAATTGTTATTGGATATGAATTTAAAACTATTAAAATCCTAGCTCAGAAAGATTTAACTGAGAAACAATTTTAGTTTTTATTACTCCCAGTACTTTCAAGGCATTTATTATCCATTACATAAACGACACCACCGAGGGAATTCACGAAGATTATTTTGCATGTTAATTTCTATAGTAAGTATACTAAACCTATAATTTTTTTCAAATATAGTGATGATTGTCATACATAGTCATGTAGTTGACAGAAAACACCTCAAGGAAACAGCATTTAAAAGGAGAAATTGATGACGCGTCTTATAAGTATTCGATGTATGACGGGTGGCGCCACCTATGCCTAGTGGTCTTAAACACGATGATATATATACGTAATAAGTGTTATTTTTATGATTACGGCGACTTATGATTAATTTCGGTCGCGATATGTAAAACAATGATGTGTACTATCAAGCAGCTCGATGTGCATTTTCGATAATATTGATATTTTACGAACAATTTAAATTAATAAGAAATTCTCAAACCATTGTGACTGTTTCAATTTTATTCATAGTAGTTTCATTAGTTCATTACTGTGTAAATTTTCACGTATTTTACGTATTTGTTGACTTTGATATACAAGACTAGTACATTTTACATCCACTTCCTCGTTGGGCATCGAAAGCAGTATATTAGCTATGTATGATGGACACGCGGCGTCAGTGTACTCAACAACTTTCCCTTCTTTAATGGAAAAACAACATTAAAACAACAGCCGTACAGGCAGAACTCGTAAAGCACGATCTATTACGCATGGGATATCGACTGTGCCGCAAGTTCTACTTAATCAACACAATGTGGTGTTGACAATCTTCAGTGCTTGTATGAAAAACTAGGTTATCTAAACCATTTAGGAACTTGGAATATTTGTGTTCAAAGTACAATATCGATGAAGAATGGACGACATCTGAATGTCGCAGCATTCCTGTAGTTGACATTGTGGACAATATATTTTGGCAATTTTAAAACTAACTCTGTCTAGTCAGTTACGATGATGAAGGAAATCGAACATTAGAGTTAAAAAGTGAAAGTCTATAAATGTTCGATAATTGATTGGTTCAATTGTTTACAATACTACGGAGACTACCATGCTTAACTGTTTACAAAAACATTGAAGCATTTGACGTATGTATATTATTAAATTTAATCGGAAATCGTTTAAAAAGCGAATAAATATTAAATACCTACATTTGTAATTATCGTAACATGCTTAAGTATTAAATTAATAAAAAACAAATAAACAATGAATTAGTTTAGTGCATGCCATTGCATGAATATTATCAGACACTCGTTTCTTCAGTGTTTTTTGTAGGACATTTTTAAAACGTCTGTGTGTTTTACTTTTACTGTTGGTAAAAAAAGTTTTGAGTGGACAATATTAATTGTAACTGGATACTGGTATTAAAAGTTATTCCTTGAGTTTTTTATACTTAATGAATATCTAAGGCACGCTGGCCTCAATTACAATCCGAGATACGCCCAAATTTACGTTGCCGTACGCTTGGGTCCAATAGCAAAAGCACGCGCTGTGAAGTGAAAGTGAATAGCGCGCACGTACGGCCGGCTCAGAACCCCAATAAGACGACACCGTCGTCCGCATACTTCAGCAATTACCACAAGGAAATCAGCAGCGTTCCGCCAAGTCACTCCCAGAGCCCTAACTCAACCACATAACTACTTGACGACCACATCAAACGTATCGAACAATACCAATCTAACCTAAATATAAGAATAAGTACTTCAATATTAATCACAAAACAATTGATGAACAAACATACAAGATTATTTGAGCAAGCTACAAGATTAATATCACAAAGTAAAGATTTATGATAACAAATGCAGTTTTTATTGGAACTATCTTTTAATCAAGGGCTATTTACTAGGTCTTCGTTTTTATATTCATTGTAAGATATTAATTGAATGTATTATAAACCCTGACCCCAAGGTAAAAACTAGTACATGCAAGCAATTGGCCTCAGGTATTGATTTTAAGGCTCTCTTCTACATTAGTTCCGGTTCGCGATGGATCGTGCAGATTCGAGTATTACGTAATGATTAGCAACGTTTTAAATGTACAGTAGCTCTTTGGTTACAATTGAATTTTATAGCATAAGTACCTGTGAAATGTAGTAATAGCCTCTAAATTAAGATGGCAAAAAAATTTTGAAAAACGTCTCATGTCAGCTCTGAGGAAAGTTATAAGCTATGTTACATCAGGTATAGCATAAACCTATCATGTAAACTTTAAAAAACTTTATGTAAAGTGTTACAAATAATTTAATTTTGATCTCAAACAAATCAACTTTTTATTAAATATTTATAGATTATTGTAATAGACCTACTTTCTTCTTTCTTAGTGCTAATCAGTCCTGTATTTAAACCGTAGTGAGTAAGTTCTGCGTGAAACATCTTAATGCACTGCAGGATTTGCCAAATGCCTAAAAACTTTCATGTTTATGGTAAATTAAGATTGCAAAATTAATTAGATTGTAGGTTTATGGTAAAGACTCGAATTTACAATTAAATTCATTATGTCTATCAACAAATGAGCGTCAACATTTAGCCTAGGAGGTTTTATTTTCTTTGCTTTTTTCCTTTAGAAGTCCACCAAGTTAGAGAATATAAAAGGAATCATGAGCTTACACAGGTAAGGTGACTAAACGAATTAAAGTAAGACTGATTAATACATTGGTACAATCGGTTTTGGCTTTAAAGTTTACTACATTTTTGTCGGACAAGGCCCATAATAGACTGGGCCAAGTTTATCGCGAAACATGGGTGTATAAACAAAAGGCCCGTTTTCAAGATCTTTTTGAACTGGTAGGTACAACAGGCGTCCTTGTAGCGAGTGTAAACACTATTGTTTGATCACGTGGCTAAACCCATTATGATCTGATAAAGGGGTTTGCGCCCATACACCTTTGTTCTATAGTTACTTCAGTAACAATGTCTGCCATAGAGACGTTTATTTCTTTGAGTTTTCTTTATTTCCAATTAAACCATGAACGTAGGTTTAAACTAATAATCTATGAATATATACTCGTACATTAAAATTTGAAATAAAATAAACTTATTATAGTTTAAAGCCAATTAAATCAATTCGTTCGACTATGAAAAATATACTGAGTTTTATGGATCTATGAATTAAACTAAGTAATATATTCATGAATGTATTTATTTAAATCGTTATTTTTGTACTTATTCCATTTTTGTGACTTTTATTGATTACTACTTTGTACATTACATAACTAAAATGCAGCGTTTGTGACAAACCAAAGCCTTCGTTTTTATAGAGATGCTGTTTAAGTAGCTAATGTCACGTTTCAATTCGAGCAAGGTTCTCTAGGGAAGGTTAAAAGAACAAATTTTTATTATGAATGCTAGAGAGAAATCGTCAAGCAGTTGCTAGCCTTCAGTGATCAACCAAGTATTACAAGAAAATCAAAATGTGATCGGGAAATCAAACTTGACGAAGGTTAATGAGTGACTTGTACAATAAAAATAGAGTTGCTTAGCTACATATTATGTTGACGATAGTTAACAATGAGTGATCGCTGTATTCATCAATCAGTACTATTATAATACCAATGTACTTGAGGTAATTGGCCTTACACCGGCCTGAACCACACTACTGTTAAACAACGGTACATTTTGCAATCCCTGACAAGTTTAATTTAAAACACATTGTGTTCAAAATTACGCTATTTTATTTTCGATGCATAAAAGTTATCTTATTATCAAAACACATTTTTTTTCTTTTCGTATAAAATCGAATCCTGTTTTCGAGGACGGTATTAATGTTCCGTAAACCGTTGGTGAAGGTAGTAAGTGTTGGGAGGACAACGACCTGACCGAGTCAAGATGTATTCCAATCCAACTAACAATGTGAGGAATATTCAATTTTATAATGCAGAACATTGGGTTCAATGTACATAGTGTGTGAGTCATTAGATATAAAGATATATCGATAATAGAGGATATTATACACACGTATTATTTGTGGGTTAAAGTTACTAAATGAGCATAGTATCAGAACCGATAAAATTATCTGGTTATAAGTTAAAACATTATCGTAAAGGGGACAACGGCCGTGGCACCTGTGAGGTGCACTCCACATGTGCCTACTAGCGACTGGAACTGTTGCTATTTTTACACGTCCACTCTATCTTATTTACTATTCTGGTCTGCGACTCATTGAATTGTGGTTATTATGTGCAAGTTGGATATGTGCCAGCGAGTCTCGGACCTAACACACCGATACAGAGATATTCGAGGAACGATGGCGAAGAGTTTTCAGGGAACAGTATTTATCTCAAACGTATTCTTTTCATATTTATATCATAAAAAACACAAAATCAAGGCCTGTTATTGTCAATTATTATACTTAATGTGGGCATGGATACAATTACTGGCAGAGTATTAAATTGCCACGTATTTATACAATCTTATAATAAAGTTAAAAAATAAAGCATGACATTTTAGATCTTGAATAAGGTTGTCGGGGTCGTTTACATACTATACAAGCAAGTGTCTCTCGTTGAGCCACAAGAGAAGAGATCGCGTCAAACCGGCAACGGAGCCGCGCGGTGGCAACAAGTAAACCGGTCGAAGGCGCCGGGTGTCGGGTGCGGGGATCGACCGAGACTCGAACACTTTGTAAACAAACTGATTTAGATACTTTTTTGCAATTACTAATGTGATTAGAACTGTAAGATAGGAATTTTGTTTTAATGCCATGATTATTATAAGCAAATAGCATACTAAAAGGCCAGTTATAATAAGTATTTAATAAACGCCATACATTCTAGGTATCTTTTCTTATGTATTATTAAGTTCTGGGATTATAAATATGGATGATTAGAGGAAAAGGCTCATTTAGAGGTGCATTAATCGTGTAATTACTGTATAAATGTACGAAGCCTCATATTCCGTACTTTTGAAAGCTAAAAACGACGAGGGCTCTGGCGTACGTGAGGGCGTCTGATCCGCATATAATTGTTTTTTTTTTTTCCATTTTGTGTAAATAATTAAATAGACTACAAAGCGCGGCGTCAAGTAGCAAATCGAAATCCGTTAAGTAGGTCATCATATAATTTCGCAAGCGTATCGAGTGCCGCAAACGTTAACTGGTACGCCTGAGGCGAGTCAAGGTCTGCTTGACGATGAAGCCAAGATCCTGACGAAGCTGCACCGTTTTTGTGTCTCTACTATATCCAGATTGTTTACTATATATATAATCCACGATATGATAGAATAAATGTTTCTTAATGTTCATTTGAAACGTCATTAGTGATAATGTCACTGAATTATGTAAAATGCACATCGATATACGTGCTACGCAGATAATTGTTACCAATATGACATCTTGAGAAATATAAGATTAAAAAATAAGTTACGTCTGATGTATTGAAATAACAATTTTAACGTTAATTCCTATGCAATGTCATTACAGAAAAAAACAACAAAACAACATATTTAGTTAGTAGATTTTAAGACTCGGGTAACATCCTGCTAAACAATGGCATTTGAAAGGACGAGATGGTGTTGTCTGGCTATTTAACTACAATTGTTCAGTATGAAATATTTAGAAAGAGACAATGGCAGTAATGCTCGTTAGTAAAAAATCATTTGCACCCCAGGAATTTAATCTATTTCTTGGAACTGGATTCAATGGTACAGTAAAAAAAACGAGAGAGGTGATTAGATAATATGTACATTGTGATGAATAAGGTTGATAATCCTCGTTTCTTAAAACTTTGAATTGAATTTTACTATTGAAAAGTCGAGAACAATAATGAAACTTACCCCGTCATTTCCGGATAGGAACTGAATTTTTGGTTTTGCCAATCTGTCCTGAAACATAAAAAGTGATTTGTTAATAATAATGCAAAAGTTTTTTATATATGGATAGTCAATCATTTAATCATGAGAAATTGACTACTAATTATTTAATTGATCACCTTGCGATCGCGTCGTTGTATTTTCAACTGTTTGGTTACCAATTGTCACAATTTTAACTATTTTAGAGTTATAATTAATTTGTGTGTCAGTTGTTTATGTAAAAGAAGACATTATTTTGTTCTTTTAATGTTAATTAGGTTTATAGTATATATAGTTGTCATATGACATTTCATAGCTTGGCAAGTAGTATTTTGGTATTCATTATATATTATTTGTTTAATGTTACAGGATACCAACAAACTTCACTTATATAATTTGAAAAAATTGGTACATTAAAGCTCTTTGTATACTGTATATGTAATTAATATCATTGTTACGCGCACTCGGGCGCTACATAATAATATTTTTGTAAATATAGGTGTATTAATAAAGTTATAACTTACTGTAAAACGTACGTCAGATAAATGTAGTTTTCCGCTAATTTATACAGCTATTATGTTACTTCCAAGTAGGTATATTGGATTAACTCATTATAATGTATGGTATAACAAAACTTGAAGAGGAACACTAATTTAGTTTCAATGTCTTTTAAATTTTGATAGAGTAGTTTTTCTTTTATGTTGTTGCTTTATATAAAAGGCATATCATATATATATATCAACATATCACTCAATGGTTTTTCATAACTTTTGACGTACACTAATTACTTACGTAGATAGACAGGAAAATATAAACATGACACATTCTCGACAAATCAGCCAATACTACACCCGTATGTTATAATTGTTTAAATAAATTGTTACATTATTGTATATATGTGTTATAAACGACCTATATGTCTGTTTTCATTGACATGATCCTAATTTCAGCTGATAGTCGGAGTTAGATGTACCAGGGTATTCCCCTTTGTCTTAAGTTAAAAATAATTTATTGCGATTACCTCAATATGAAAGACGGCCGAATCGGTCTTGAACGATTTCGAATTTCGAACTGATAATCAATTTTATGAGATAATGATGAATTATGATATTTTACAGAATTGTTTTGAATTTCTAACACCGTCTAGGAGTAGAGACTTTCAGGACCAAGTATCTAAGGTATCTAAAGTATCTAAGGCAGGATCCATAGAGGGTGTAAACATCCGCTAAGCACGGATTTTACGAAACTCCACCCCTCCCCTAAAGGGATAAAACGGAGGTTGGAAGTTTGTTAGAAAGTCCTGTGTTTATGAAGTAGGAAATCTGATATTCAAAATGTATGTTCTATAGATGGTCTGGAGGTGTACTAACAATATATCTTTTTTTTCTTTGTCTCTGGTAGTTTGTATTATGGTAGAGGGATTCTATTTGGTATTTAAGTAGGTATAATAATTATCATATAAATTTACTAGCTGAGTCCCGTATAGTGTTATCCGCGGTACAACAAAAACCGCGGGTAACGCCACGGTGCAAAGCTAGTTCCTTATATGCATTCCTAGAATAACATTCAGGGAAGTCCACACAAATGTTGCTTTTAACCAACGCTGCATGTAACATGTATGTTATTTAATTGCTCGTTTGTTAAAGACCTTTGCTCTGGTAAAATATACAAATGTAATGATGAAAATACTTTAGATAATAATTCAATTCATTTTTATTATCAAAATGATTCTAAATCATAATCAAGCCTGGAATAGGACGCTGGACATAGGTCTCGTCTTAGGAAAGGGGTTTTGGGCTTTGGTCACGCTGGCCAGATGGGTTTGTATAGAGTTTCCTTTAAGTTTTCCTTGACCTACTTGACTAATGTTGTCCTGCGTACTTTGCTCCCTTAATTACCTCTTACGAAACCCATGGTAGAAATAGGGGTATTCTTACACCGTCACCACACGGAGTAAGTATTTGGAAAAATAATGAGAATTAAAATTTCCACACAATTACCAAGGCACAACCTAATGAAACGTTGTAATTAGGCGACCAGAAGTCAAACTAGTTGGGCAACGAGTTGGGACGGCCACAATAAGCAAGTGTCGGCAAGTCATAGCGTTGCACAACCGACGATGGTCGAACGCGAGAAACATAACTAGGCTGGGCGGCAGCGCTGATGATGTAAACTTAAAAATTGCTTTAGTTACTTACTTAACCGCGAAACTCAATGTGAAATTCTAATAGTTGCATTGCCGTCTAGACTCAGAGTAGGAAGGGATGACCCGGAACTCTAAATGGTTTGCATCCATGGCCGTGACTTGTGGTACCTTGAGGTTCAAGCGATTACTATACCAATATGGGTAAAACAATAGACAAATTACACACTTATATTAATCTACTACGATTTCCTGATTCCTGATGATTTCAATTTTATAATTTTATGAACGTTTGAAAAAAATGATAAGAGAATTGTCAACATTAATATTGAATTGGTAGCGAATGCCAAACCAGTTTTAATAGGCAAGGTCACGATAATAAATCGATTATAGTATTAGAGTATAGAATACATACTACTTTAGTTCATATCTCAGACGCTAAATAAATTATTGGACCATTTGAATTCAACTCTTGGACAAATCGAATTTTGTGATTTAATCACATTACACACACAAACAAATATATTTTATATTTCTTCGACTTGAAGTAGCATGATAGTCAATAGCTGCTATCTACTTTAAAATTTGGGGATTTTATTTTTTAATAAGGCTTATACTAATCGTTGATTGGCAATCTGTTACGAAAATACGTCAAACATTTTATCACTTGCCATAATAATGAAGACCAACTTTCGGTTGGCGTTACAGCTTAAACAAGTTAGAGTTCTTAGTACTTAAATATATAAGTATACCTCAACAGCAAATAGTAATCAGTATTATTTGGCCGAGTAAAAAATATAAAAGCAGTTTTGGCCTTGTGTTGAATTGCTACGTTTGCGGTATGAGGCAATAAAATACCTGCACTAAGTGACCTTAACGGAATATACCGATGACCTTTTAGCAAATAAAACAGATAAAGCTTTTACAAACTTGATTTTCGAAGATTGTAACCCTATGTAAATATTTTATCTAATTATTATCACCTGTGGGATGACGTAAACATAAAAAATTATATCAATTTTTTATTATATTTTTATATCACCTTGACAAAACTGGTATAAATTTATTACATTTCTAAAGGCATTTTTACATCCAACAGGACAGTAGACAAGTAGCTCTTTAAAATAGCAAGTGTCTATTAGGAGTCCTAATAGACACTTGCTATTTTAAAGATCTTAAAGAGAAGAGAAAGTCTCAGATTTGACTTGGTCCTATTTTAGGACCAAGTCAAATCTGAGACTTACATAGAAGTAGAAGATATGTTTTTTGTGTTTACCCTAGAAAAAGAAAGGCGTAAGTTGATGTGTGCGTTTTCGTCAGCGCTAATCTGAATATTGGGTTGTGTTGTAAAACATTAACATAGATTAGTTTCGAAGACTGATAAAAGGCTTTTATAGCTACACATTTCCTTCAAGGTGTGTACCAGTAATGCATAAAAGTAACAATATAATGGTAAAATCGCATAGTAGATCAGATAATGAAGATTTTCCAACATTCTTACTGTTGTTTTCTAATAAGTATTACTGTTTTAAATATCTAACTATAATAATAATTTATTGTTTTCATTATTGTCGTCGTCGTCCCTTCACATAAAAAAAGAAGAGAAAACAAAACAAAGCGGGTATATATCCCTATTCGGCTGCGAGAACAATTTAAATGACTTTAGTGGTAATAGTTTAAAATAACGGCAATAACCATAATATTTCTAATGTTAAAATCATAACTTAAAAAAAAGGACATTAAAAATACAATTGCAATAGACAAATGTGACATGTGCATATAGTGTCGGTTAGAATGAATTTTCAAGCCTTGAAAGCGTCTTTTGATGGTATATTTAACAATAACATGAAAGAGCCGGGCGCCTACCTGACCACCGGAATCCGAGAACCATAAAATGAAAGTTGTTCTCATCTAGTTTTGTATTACGTCGGCTAACACTTGTGTGTTTTTTTACTAAGAACATAATTAACTGCAAATGAATAACTTGTGATCGATATGAACAGTATATATTTAGAGTATTGCCAAAATTCTATGGAAAAAATGTGTGCGTGGCAAAAATACACATTAGAAGTCTAGGTATCTGTATTTTACTTATACACATATTATTCGTAGAAACTAGCAATAATGACTTTGTTTATTGTTATGACTTCTAACAGTCATGTTAGCTGTCCTGCAACCGCGCATATTCGATCTCATTAAAGACAATAAGATTACCTGTATTGACTAGCTGAATCGTGCAATTTCGTCTAGATCTCCCAAAAAGAATGAATTTCATTATTTTTAATTGATGCTCCATTCATATTGGTCGTAGTGTGATGTTAGCATATAGCGATTTTGCACGTTCAACCATTTATAATTTTTAATAAACTAAAATATACGAAGAATAAGGAAGTCTACAGGCATTACAGAAAACCTACTTAATTGATAAAAGTTTTTAGAGATTAGCAATAATGATAATGTGATAATTTTAATCGAGAGTAACATTTCTTGCATTCACGACATTATTTCCTTACAACACGAATCGCATTAAAACAGTCAATTGTAAATAAATAACTTTTCATTTGAACGTAAACTTAATATTCAAATTTATGACGTTAAGGAAAGATTGCTTAGTCAAGACAACAAATTTTTAGCTAGGGATATTTTCTTAGTTAACGAATTCCTTAAAACTATTATTCCAACCATAGTAGAAAAAAAAAGACTTTAGAAAGGTAATCGACGCTATGTTTAAAATAAGTAATTATTTTTAACCTACGTATTCCCATTTCTAAGGTTTTATGTCTTTATGAGTGAGAGCAAGGTCTTTTTGTACCTGTTCAAACAATTAAAGCTTTAAAAGCTGTTATTAAATTTTGCAGTTTTTTTTCTGTTCTGTAAGTTAGGCCATAATATTTTACTTTCTTACTGCATTGTAATATTTTTTTGCAAAATGACACTTTCGAAGCGGTTATCAAAATTTGCATTCTTTTTCTATTCTGTAAGTACTTAGGCCATAATATTTTACCTTCTTACTGCATTGTGATATTTTTTTGCAAAATGACATTTTCGAAGCGGTTATCAAAATTTGCATTCTTTTTCTATTCTGTAAGTACTTAGGCCATAATATTTTACCTTCTTACTGCATTGTGATATTTTTCTGTAAAATGAATACATACCTTGAGTTTATAACTTTTGCATTGTCGGCAATGTTAGTACGTTAGAAATGGATACAATAGGTGATGAAAAAATAATAATGGTCAACCAACTTTGTTTCAATAGGTTCGTAGGCATTATTTTAACAATGTTCTACCTAACTATATTCTATATATATAGATGTATGTATATATTTAGTAACATAATTATGTATTTTAATATATATATTTATCTGCAGTCTAAATAAATTTAATACGAAAATTCATATGCATATTTTACAAAGTATTCAAAAGGTTAACAAATATCTCACTCGCGTTATCACAAAGTAAACTCGTTAATTAACGATCTTAGAATTCTATAAAATACAACATTGCTTCTAGATCTTTCTTTTTAATGGTAAAACAGGGTTTCGTCGATTAAATATAATTATTATTTTACATTAAAATATATTTATGTGACTAGTAAAAAGAAATGTATGTATCGATCCATTTCGGATATCAATAAAAAAACATTAGTGTTTCAAGAAATACGCATTTCCTTGCTGCATCTGTTATCAGCTAATCGGCCATTTAAAAATCACATTGAAGACAAAATTATGGGATAAAAATAGAATAAGGGGCGGTTGATACTTGAGAGTTAAACATCTGTTCATAAGTTACTGCATAGGGAAAACCAGGTGCTTAGGCTCGGGGGAACTTAGGGTGCGACGACCTCGGGCCCTATCGCCCGTGTTCACCGTCACGCAGACGTCACCTTATATCCATCATATGCCAAAAAGCATATAGCAAGGAATTATTCTATAAGATTTTCTCGTATTAAGGATCAAAAGAGTGCAGCATACTACTGTACCATGTGATTTAACTGTCATCATAGTTACTATGCGAACATTTAACTACTGAGATGACCCTGATGTCAAACTGTGATGATAATATTAGCTTCTACATTTTGTAGCGTACGAAGCTACAAATAACCTGCACCTCTCTCAAGATTAAATTTCTATTGTGTTAAAAATAAAGATAAAAACGGCTTTTCAATTTGGTTTTGTTGAAAACTTAGCACAATATTATTTTTAGGATCCTTAAAATTATTTTTACGAATTCCATACTTAACTGCAAATACTGACATACTTTAGGTGCAACGTGGATATCCGGTACCTACATTTCACATCGCACGTGTCATTACTACGAGTCAGTGACTATTCGTTTCAATTCATTCTAATAAAACTGCAATATGATCAGAGTTGTAGTCTATGAGTACGAAATTGGTTAATAAAGCAAAATAATTCTTATAACATGATTCATTCAATATAGCATAGGGCTATATTCTTTAAAATAACAGGATGGGCTGGACACTCAATCGGCAACTTTACTAAATGTGATTCATGACTTTCAATGCATAAAAAAAAGGCCAGGTGGCACGCTTACAAAGAGGCAAGCAAAAAAGAAACGGTCACCAAATCTGGTGTATATTACTGGAAAGTTTAAGGGAATTTGGATTTTGTGTCTGTAAAGAGAATGTTTATAATGGTTTACAGAGCAAAATAATAGGTGTCCCGATCTTGGGCGCGCACAAAAGATATGTATCGTTGTTGAACACGTGCATAGACCAGAGAATTACAATCAGGTGGGCGACTATTCCGAAGTGAACCATATGAAACTTTTGAATGCGTTGTTTGTAACTTAAGTTTCGGCGTTTTTTTTAGCATTGGGTATATTCCCAAAGCATACAAACATGTTTTAAGTCGAAATTATTTTCATAAATAATTTACTACTAGTTTTTCATTTATTAATAAATATCGTATGCAATATTTTAAGAGCAAACTTTTTTTTTATACAACATTGTGCACTGTATTTAAAAATTTATCATTCTTTAATTATTTTGGTGTGATTCTTTGCGATAGATATTAAACTTTACGAGATAGCACGTCATCGTTATGGTTTGACTTATATCTTTCTACAGATGTAACGGAATCTTTTAATGTGTATCTCATACATTGTTATACACTACATAAATTGAGGTATTTATGTATGCATAAGTAATTTCAAAAGGCAATCACAGTGCAAATAAAATACTGAAAGAACTAACTAAAAAGGCAAAAAAGGCTATTATTTCCCTATTATAAAAAGCATGTTTGTCATCTATATTCCACCCATTAGTCAAAAATTAATATAAATTTGTATTGTAGTAACAATTAAACCTACTTTAATGGTACAGGTATGATTAATTCAGTTTTTAATAAAATAATCTATGTACCTAGATGTAAAACAGTTTGTAAGCCTTATACGAATATATTAAGTATAGTAATTAATAAGTCCAATTATATATTTAACCCTAGATAGCTAACGTTCCAAAATACACATGAAAAACTAACCATTACATTTTTTGCCAATCATTTAAAAATGTTATTTTGATACATATTTATAATATATTTTAATGAAGCTTATTTTATATTTACACAACTTACGATATATCCTAAGTTGTGTTAATATTCCCTAACCTAAAAATTCATCATCAATTATCAAAAAATTGATGAACGTTAACTACCTATGTTTATCAATTTGACGAATGTTAGCTTTCTAGGGTCAAAAACACATAAGTAATAATGATGTTAATTTACATAGATCACACAAGTTTAGTATGAGTATCACTATTTAAAGTGGGATTGACTCTCTTGCTAACACTTCTTTTCTCAAGAGAGGCTCATGTCAACAGTGGACTGTTAGGGCTCATGACGATGTCTCTCTTGCTAGTCCCAGATAAAATTCCAATATAGTAGTAGTTTCATAAATTTTCTTATATTATCTTTTAAGTAACTACATCATTATCAGAATTATAATTACATTCATTTCTGTAAAGAAAATAAAGTACTTATTCGACAACAGAATGGGTTTACATATTATCACCATAGCAATGAACTCTGAAGATCCTCTGTGATCATTAATCAAAGATATTAACAATTTGAAACATATAATTGCTGAATAAACAATACTTGTAATTATACCATAACAAAATGGAAATCATAACAAATATTAGTGTTATCAATATTTATAGAGAATAATGATGGTATTAAAAATCTATTATGTGAAAGAAACATTAAAAATGGTAATAATATAAGTGAATAGATAACACTGCCATCAAATTAGGAGAATATTTTGTACACTAGAATAATATAGCATGGGCTATAAAGAAAATGCACGTAAACGAGATGAAGATGCTAAGATGGGCAGCAGGTGTAACTCGACTCATCGATCAGAGGAAGTTTCAAGATCGCGCCCATAGCAGAAAAACTCAGTGAAAGCCGCCTACGATGGTTCGGTCATGTCATGAGACGCCCTGAAGGCCATGTTGTGAAACAGGCCCTGGCGCTGCCAAATATCAGTCAAGGTAGAGGACGCCCACTGGCCACCTGGTGGTCCACGGTGGCCAAGGACTTAGAGCTTGCCCAAACAAATGTTTCGACAACCCAGGATAGATTGTCCTGGCGCCGCAGAACGAGGAGAGCCGACCCCAAATAATGGGAAATGGCTAGGACAAAGAAGACTAGAATAATATAGCGTTAAAGACTGAAACCACATTCTTTTTGTATGGGTTTGTCAAGCTCACTCTCCTCTACCATATCACAATATGGCAGCCTATTGAGATAGTTCTACATCATTAGGCCTCCGGTTTATAGACCTTAGCAAGATTAGCTAATGATCTTATTGTAAGACCTCATAATGATCTAGGACACATTCAACAGCTGTGTATAGCCTCATTTCACTAATTACTGGTCTTTATAATGTTGTATCATTAATGGTAATGAATTTTTGGATTTATTTGATAAGTCATAAGTCACTTATTACCACTAATTGCCCCTATTTGAATAGGGGCAAACAAGCAGAGGTATCGCCTGATGCAACAATAGAGGCGTTCCTGGCCTTTCAAAAGGAGTACTCTCTTTTCTTGAAGGTCAGTTCATTTGCAGGTGATAGTTCATTTAACAGTTTCACATGATTATTGTCACTATTTGACGATGCACTGCCAATAATAAAAATGATAAGAGATATCTATAATTGCCATCATTAGTGATGTTCATTAATAATGTATTAATATTATTATCATTATATAATTCTCATCACAAAAATTAGAATCTCTCAGCTGATTTGTTCAATATGATTATCATCAACAGCAATCAAAGGAGGTCTAATGGTACTTTCACCTGGTCTAGCACTATCATTGCCATTGCGTCTGTCGACTCAATATGCTTGTTACATAATAGTGTTTGTGAAACTGGGACCAAATGTCCAGACAGGTCTATGTAGACTGTCCTAGATTTAGAAATATGTTCAAATTAAAGTAGGATTTTGCAAAACTAAATAGTGCAATGTACAAGTAATAAATATCTAAGACTTTACTACCATGTACTTACTATTGCTCTAACTTTGTAATATGAAAAAAAATATCAATCAATTTTTCATAGAATAGTGCATGTTGACCTCATATAATTATTGTTGATATTTTTTCTACTCGCTACTACCTTCTTTCTACAATTTATTTATTTCTCATTATTTTAAGATAAATTATTGGGATTAAACCAGTGTAGTTGTGTTTCTCACAACATTCTTGCATTTTTGTACAATCCATTTGAGTTCTAGGAGCCCAATACAAAATAACTAATTGAGGGTAAACATCAGTTGCTTCTGAATTATGGCTAAGTGCTAACCAGGGTTGATAGCACACAAAAATTTATCATGAAATGTAATGATTATGTTTACATAAACATATTGAATTTGTTATAAGTATCTTGTCACATTAATACTGAGTGTATTTAGTCTAACATTCATAATTTTAGTCATATAAATCATTCCTCAAACTAAGCAAAGCTTGACTTACTTAGTTTGAAGAATAATTTTATACTAATTACTTTTAAAACGTAAATATTATACATAGAAAATACCCAAACTCTGTAACAAATATTTTCAGGTCGTACTAGGCCCAACTCGGGAATAAAACCCTAGACCTCAAGTAAAGCAGTTGTATATGCTACCACTGCACCACTGAGGCAGACATATGTATGTTTAGTATACATTTTAAAAACTAATTCATGTGATTTTGAAATGAAAGATTTTATAAACCAGTGTCAATATTCTTCACCTATCTATCCTTCTATAAACTTTTACTAAATAAGCATCAGGATATGCCCACTATCTTCATTAGCAAAATAGGTGTAACTTTTTAAATAGTTGTCTCAAGAGACTATGAAATAAGTTCTAAAGAGCCTTTATTACTAAAATTTTGTTGTAATAAATTGGCACCTTGAAGTAATGTTACAAACAAGTTATATAATTTGGTCCTCAGTAATAAAAATTAAGGTAACTGTAACCAACATAAAATATATGCTAAATGGGGTTACAATAAATTAGTTCACAAATTGCTGCAAGTAATTAGTATAACACGGTTTATATTACAAATTAAGTAGGACATAGTAGAAGTAGCTATTTGATCTACAAATACTTTCCAAACTGGTCACTTATTTAGTAGACATGTTGTAATTTAATGACCTAGATAAAGGCTGAATATGTGTTACCCAAGCCATTACCAAAACAATTACTTTTGTAACCCTGTATTTTTATGAAAGAGGAAAGACTGCTTCTATTTAATTATGACTTAAAGCAGTCAAATTGTTTAAATGATAAGCATCAAATATATCAATTTCACAATATGGTTTAAACTAAAAAAAACTATTTGAAGTGTAGGCAAAGAATTAAAGTCTGATTATGTGTTGATAACAAAAAGAGTTGAAACGGTTCCTATGCTAGTAATGTTTGTATGCTACTGTAAAAATATTTTCTTTACAATTAATACACAGGGGGATTTCACATGTGTTTCTAAAGGTTGTAAAACTTTCTGCTTCATTTTATAATGCTATCATGCACATCAGTGTACCTGAATTTCTTATTATGAAACATAGCATGAACTGCTGTAAATATACTTATTTTATACAGTTTTACCAAAAAAGTATTTATGTAATTGTGTCACATCTTGGGTGCAGTCAGTGGCAAATGAAATATGGTAAAAAAATGACCATGTGTTGAGCAATATAAAGTATATTGCCTAAATATGCTACTCAAAATATGAATATATACATTTTGTTGTACTAATTTGTACATAAACAGCTGTGGTACATAGTCATAACAAGTAATGTTATGTGAAAGATTATTATCATGAACTATAGCATGTAGCGCCATCTTTTATCGTAAGTCAATACTATGCAATAGTTGTTGTTTAGTTTTTATTTTCATTTTCTATAAAATTAATATATTGACAAATAAAACATTATTATCTTTAACAAGTTTACAGTATCTACAGTTGGGCACAATATTTTGTATTGATATGATGCAATAAGTTAATATTATCTTGCTACAAGTTCTAGAACAACTTTTGTAAAGTTTAAAATTTTTGACATTAAAATTTAAAGTTTGAAGAAAATCTTTTCATTCCATTCTCATGGTATATATTGATGTGCATGGTATTTTAAGAGTAAAACTGTTTTTCTGGATAATTTACTAACATTAAACTATTAAAGAAATTAAAAGCACTAAAGTAACATTATACGCTGATCATTCTGACCTCTTTTTATTTGCATTTAATGCAATCATTTGTATAATGATTTAAAATAGCGAAATTTCATACCATGAAAATATGTATCTCTAAGAAATGATTTTATCTGAGATATGAATTGTTGTGAAATATATCACTATAGAGTAAATCATAGTTTGGTTATTAAATCATCACCCATATATTTTAATCTCGGATTTGAGTAAATGAACAACATTAAAATGTGGTGTTATACCAGCACGTAAACTAGTGAGACTTGTCTTGAAAGTTTTTATTTAGAATTGATTTGATATCAAAAGCAAAGGTCCAACGAAAACTCATAACGAACGCAAAATTGTAGTCTGTAACTTAACTCCGCGGTAAAAGGCGAATTCCGCAACAATAAGTCCGAATTCTCTAATTATAGCCATATGAATTGAAATGTAAATCTGTGAAAATAACACAGCAAATTTTCTACATGTTGACGTGGCGTGACATTGGAGAGGTTTATAAATTGCAATGCTACCTACATCAACTAGTTCTTAAGCAACGTATGATAATAAAAAATCTGATTTATCGTAATGAAACCTAACCATTTGCAGTTTCATTTCAATTACTGTAATATAAGTATGGCGCCTGACATTGTTGGCTTACCTATCTTTATTTTTGTATTACAATATGGCGATAGTACTTACCCTATTATTTCTTAGAAAGTCTTCAATAGCTTTTAGCGCTGAATCCGTTAATTTCACAAACACTAGTTCCTTGTTATCTTTATAACTAGACTCCGATGATAACCCATACTGAACACCTGCTGGCAAGGCCGCCATTTCTTATTCACTATTCGCACTGTGGACCAGCTGACTCCTTTGCTAGTCGTCACGATTCATATCATTTACACATTTTCTTAACCGTAATCACAAATTCACAACCTATAAAATTATAATTACAACAACAAAAGGGTTTTACAAGTCCAAATTAACAATCTTTTTGTAACCCCATCGACTCGGCCTTTGTTGGCAGCGCTCTCATCTGCAAGGCCGCACTGACTGTCATGCGCAATGGCTCGTTTGACAGGAAACGCGAGCATTCACTGCGACAGTAGCGCCAATTCGCAGTTGGCAACAAGTAATTTGAACTGTGGCTAACTTCAGATATGTCAAAATTACAATATTTTTTTATCTTACAGGACAAAACAAATGCGAATCTACAATTGAATTGAAAAAAAATCTAATAAATTGATTACTTCATTTATGTTTGCCGCATTAGATGCGCTAGGTTATTGTTTTAGCAAAGTTGTATACAACAATAGGTTATGTTTCATTAAATTTCGTAAGCTACTTCATGACATTTGAACACTTCACTTACGTGTTATGATTTCTTGGTCATATTGCTAAATTGTTATAATTTCTGTATAAAACTATAGTATTTAGCCTGTATTGTATTAAGTATTTGAAGACAAAGTGTTGTAGGTAAGTCTCAGTGTTAAAAACATGTTACACCTGATATATTTATTTTCAATGTTGGCTAAAGTTAACCTAAATATGTCTGTATTTTTTTGTAGAATTTTAAATCATGGCTTCGTGGGAAGAGAAAAAGCAGCTAATAACACGTAATTTGCAAGAAGTTCTAGGTGAAGAAAAACTAACAGAAATATTAAAACAAAGAGATCTTAAAATCTACTGGGGCACAGCGACGACAGGACGGCCTCATGTTGCCTATTTTGTGCCTATGTCTAAAATAGCAGATTTCCTGAACGCTGGTTGTGAGGTAACAATATTGTTTGCTGATCTACATGCTTATTTAGATAACATGAAAGCTCCTTGGGATCTATTAGCTCTTCGCACACAGTACTATGAAGCTGCCATAAAAGCCATGTTACAATCCATAGGTGTACCGCTTGAAAAGTTAAAGTTTGTTAGAGGTACAGAATATCAGCTCAGCAAGGAATATACACTTGATGTTTACCGTATGTCATCTGTAGTTACGGACCATGATGCTAGAAAAGCAGGTGCTGAGGTTGTGAAACAAGTTGATCATCCATTACTTAGTGGACTTCTATACCCTGGCCTTCAAGCACTGGACGAAGAATACTTGAAAGTGGATGCTCAGTTTGGTGGTGTGGACCAGAGAAAAATATTCACAATGGCTGAAAAGTATCTACCACAACTAGGTTATGCAAAAAGGGTACATCTAATGAATCCCATGGTGCCAGGACTTACTGGAGGTAAAATGTCAGCATCTGAAGAAGATAGTAAGATTGATCTTTTAGACAATCCTGCAAATGTTAAGAAGAAACTCAAAAAAGCTTTCTGTGAACCTGGAAATATTACCGAGAATGGAATCTTATCATTTACAAAGTTTGTAGTATTCCCTCTAATGAAGAATAATGACAGTTTCAAAGTCAGTAGACCAGCTGAGTATGGTGGTGATCTTGAGTTTTCTAATTTTGAAGATCTTGAAAATGCATTTGCTAAGCAAGAAATACATCCAGGTGATCTGAAAGCAAGTGTTGAAGCAGCCATTAATAGGCTTTTGGATCCTATTCAGAAAATTTTTAAAGACCCTAAGTTACAAGAACTTGCCAAGAAGGCTTACCCACCTCCTTCTAAGAGTAAAGGTAATGCAGCAGCAGCTTCTGATGAAATTACACCAGCCAAACTAGACATTAGAGTTGGACGCATAGTTGAAGTGTCAAGACACCCGGATGCTGAATCTCTGTTTGTAGAGAAGATTGACCTTGGAGAGGATGAGCCAAGAACTGTTGTATCTGGTTTAGTAAATTTTGTGCCTATTGAGGAAATGCAAAATAGAGATGTTGTTGTGTTATGTAACTTAAAACCAGCTAAAATGCGTGGTGTAGAGTCAAAAGGTATGGTACTTTGTGCTTCGGTTGATGAGCCTAAACAGGTAGAGCCTTTACTAGCACCAGAAGGTAGTAAGCCAGGTGACCAGGTAGTGGTTGAGAATTATGATTCTGGCAAACCAGATGATGTTTTAAACCCTAAGAAAAAAGTATGGGAGAAATTGCAAATTGATTTGAAGACTAATGACAATCTGTTAGCAGTATGGCAAGGTAATAAGCTTTTGAGCAAAGTAAATGGAAATCCTGTTACTACTAAGTCTATGAAGAATGCACCTATTAAATAGGTGTCAAATAATTTGTATCCAGAAATCATAAAATGCAGTGTTAATTTGCATTTAATTTTAATAATACTCTGAATTAAATCATCTATTTTTCAGAGTTAGCAAGCTATCATTATTTATTTTTTCACAGAAATATATATTTTACAGTTCTAATTATGAGTTTTTGTAAATAAAATAAAATTTATTTCCAGTTATAAGGCTAAAATAATAATTTTACGAGTAGACAACCTATGACTCGATGGCTTGTGTGTTTAGATATCCAAAATATTAATTTATTTATGAAACTTTTTTAAAAAGTTCTGACATAATTATCTTTTGATCTATTCTTTAGTGATACCAATTTGCAGTTCTGAGTAAAGGGGCTTAATCTTCTGTACTTGAAGAATTGATTTCAATTATATTGTTCTTCACTTTCAGTGACCAAAATCTGGCCATGTCAGTGGTGTTGT
This sequence comes from Spilarctia lutea, assembly GCA_916048165.1. Taxonomy (NCBI): domain Eukaryota; kingdom Metazoa; phylum Arthropoda; class Insecta; order Lepidoptera; family Erebidae; genus Spilarctia; species Spilarctia lutea. The sequence goes on from OU696487.1 coordinate 12,015,409, forward strand.
CTGTGGCAGCCCAGAGGTCTCTCTTTCAAATTAATGTCAAGATTTCTTTTTTTATACTTCCTGTGTTACAATTACATTAGATGGACTGACTTAATACCACATGGCATTATCCACCAGTCAATGTAAGGGATAAGTAAGGTACATTTGTATGATAGAAATGAGTAAGAAGAAAAATATATTTTTGAGTTGTGGTTTATAAATACATAAAAATAATTATAATGTTATTTACAAGACATACTCAAATTTATAAAACAACCTACTTTGGTTATATCAACAGCTAATTGTCAGAACCTTGTAATGGTAAACCAGGAACTGTTTCTGGTCCTCCATTACGAGATTCTAGGTGGCTTTGTCCAGCATTTAGAAAGAAAATAATGCATGGTTTTATCTTATCTTTAACTTCTTGTAGTTAACGATATTTTCTAGATGTATACCTTTTAATGATAGTAAATAGATACATGATTGACTTATTCCTCTAAACTATATATAACTGTGTAACCGTGTTCTTGAGTGGTCCCTCGTCATAGCAGCATAAGGACTTAGGACGTCCACGGGAAAGATGAAGGTGAAGGTCGAATCAAATGTCTATGTGCAGTTGACTAATATAAGGCAGTTGGCTGATGCCGATGATGATATAACTCCTTGTTGGCTTGGCAATTAAACAAATTGTCATTTCAAAGTAGAAGATTACAAGTCTTCTATCTCTTTTAGGTACTGAGTTTGTGATAAGAATTCGTAAGTTGTATTAGTTTTGCTTATCAAAATACAAAATCAAGACTGACATTGAAGCATTATAAATTATGGTAATACTCGTCAGTGTCGCTTTTTACTTAGTGATATGCCATTGGTTGAATTAGTGCAGCTTTAGTTGCAACAGTGTATTAAGATACACCAGCACGAAGGTATTTCGATTAGGCAGTCTCCTAGACAGCCTATGTGGAGCTTTCCTCGAATCATGGATGCTAGACTCGAATTCCAGCTTAGATTAGACTAGACTTTGCTTTCTTACAATACTGAAACTCAAGGCGTCTTTACGTATGGTGTCGGGTGTGGGATGTGCGGTGCGGGCACCGTTTATAAAAAGGCGCTAGAGTAATGATAACACACGAGTTATATAAGCCTCTGTCGAAACATATGAAAAGTTGAAAATGCCCAAAAAATGAAAAATATCAATTTATCTTTCACATTTCGACGTGTGGACCGAGAGTCTGGAAAGAGGGGCCATTTTAAAAAAAATTGCGAAGCGATATAAAATTCAAATGGAAATTATTAAAAAATAGTAAAAACGTAAAGCAATGGGTCGGGTCATAAGTTTCATAAACGTGAAAAAAAAATGACAGCCTAGATCTCAGAAAGTACTGTCTCTAGGTCAACATTTTTTATTTGAGTTCGTAGTATTCAGTAACGTCTCTACGGAGGAATCTGCAGAAAAAGAAATTATCTGAACAAGTACGTAAATATTTTGTCTAAAAACCTTGAATATTTTAACTAAAAACCACAATTACAAAGAAATATTGCGACAGAAACCAATTGTTAAGAAGTAAATGAAAGTTGAATTTTACTAAAACGTTTGGCCTTAGGGCCCAATGTTTTTCGGCTTTACTGACTAAAATCAACCAACAAAGATTAACGCAAACTATACTAACGTGTTCGTTCATATTATTTTTAACTAAAACCTGACATTTCATTCGTGGTCCTCAATGCTATATTTTATGAGAAAATAGGTTTTTAGGACTTAAAATTTAGATAAGTTATGAAATAGTAGCAATGTATGCATGAACGAATTGGAGTGAATGAAATAAAATCGCGGTTGAATCCAAGTAATATTTTAAAATAAAATGGTTGAAAAACTATTTACACAAAATATTACTTGGAACGATTATACATATAATATAGTTTGGTAATTTCTTTTGAGTACTTTCGAGTGATCAACTTAAGCCGTACAAGAATACAACTTCAGTGTTAGAAAAAAGCGCTTATTACACTTGGCTAAATTCAGTCATCTTATTTCAGTCGTTACTAAATTTAGTCAAGTGTAATCGCAGATAGTAAGCTAGCATACTAAATTCAGAAGCAAGAATGCAGTGTTACTGGTACTGTAATAGTAGATTAGCTGTTTTAACTTTGAAGCTCCTGTTTTCTATCTCATTCCTAATTTTTACTGGTTTTCCATTAGCCACTTATTACACTATGCAATTTTTTTTGCAACGACATTAGATACTCTTGTCGGGATTCGAGAGATTTCTGCGACTGTGGTCTATGTGATTTGCAGTCAGATTTTTATGCACGGGGAAATCCCAATCTAAAAATGACAACTACAGGCTTATTAGCCTTGTGCTTTTCTGTAGCTTCAAATACCTCAGCAAGCCACAGAAAATCACATGAAGAAATCTAACAAAAATATGTATGATTTTAAAAGGAAAAAGGATAAGCCAACTGAGGAAAGTGAAAAATAATTTTAAATTGATTTTTGTTTTTTAGCTAGTCCTCGTAAATAATAAAATAAGCTGATTCTTTTAATTAAATGGGGACAGTATGAAATATGCTTTTTTTACTTTATCTACTTTTTCTCATGTTTTTTTCATTGGTGAGTTGTTGTTTTTTAGTTTCTCGGGGTTGGCAGCACTGCGAGTATGGTTTTAAACTGACTGAATCTGAAATAAATAATTTTGTTTCACCTTTATTTTCTAGTGTGAATAACTTTTTTACAAGAAATAAAGTAAATTTAGGTCTGCGAAGAATATTATACACTATTTTAGAAAAAATAACAGTAAATGATTTACTTGATGTTTTTTTTTATTGTTTGGTGGAAACAAACTACATTTGAGACAATGTTAGTAATATCTTTAAATTCTTCTTTTTTTTACTATATATGGTGCAAACGAGCAGGCGTATCGCCTGATGGTAAGCCATTACCGCCGCACATGGACACCCGCAAAACCAGAGGCGTTACAAGTGCGTCGCCGGCCTTTTAGGAAGAAGTACGCTCTTTTCTTGAAGGTTTAAAGGTCGTATTGATCCGGGAACATCTGTAGAGTAGGACGATGGCGGAAAGAGGCGGCATGGATCAATCCGAACAATTCCTCGGAGCACTCCCCATAGTAAATGCGGTAGAAGATGCACAGCGAAGCCACAACTGTACGCAGCCCCAGTGAGTCTAGCTGAATTGGAAGTTCCTGGCAATCGACGATACGAGTCGCCCTCCGCTAAATGCGGTCCATGGGAAGGAGCTGGTATTGGGGTGCCCCGGGGCCCAAAGATGAGGGCAGCATTCCATGTGAGGCCGAACCTGCGCCTTATAAAGCCGAAGGCGGTGGTGAAATACCGCCTCGATCTATTGAGCACACCAAGCTTTTACGAGGCTAATTTAACGTTACCCTCCAAATGGCTACGAAACTTGACTTCGCTCGATATGTCGATAAAAGTATTCCAATATTGGCTGAGGCAGATAGGCAGTGTCTTCAAAACGAGGTCATACGACCTACGGTAGTATTTTAGTGGTGAACGCGCAAATTTGTGTCTTTGTCGGGTTGAGTTCGACTAAATTAAGTCTACCCCAATCTGAGACCTTTGCCAAAGTGATCTCAACTTCAGACACAAGTTTGTTTCGACTCTTAATGACTTCTGAGGTGTTTATTAATAAATGACTCCACTTTTAGTCGGTATTAATTTCAAGAAAATCTTTGTCTTCTGTTACGTTTTCATAAATTGCTCTGAAATTTGTTAATTCTGACACTTGATATTGACAGATTCATTCATTATTGTGATTTGTTTGGGGCTGCGCTGCCCATTGATTACCTAAAAAAATGTGAAATAAAGTGACAGTATTTTGTATTTTTTATTTTTGTTCAAAGAGTAAAAAATATTATGTTGTGAAAACCAGTATAATACTGTTTTTAACAATATAGTTGGCAACCCTAGACGTAACATCTATAGTCTGACTAAAAGGGTGATTTTATGACAGATGACGTTTAGTGCTTGTGGGTGTCTTTATGCGCTGTCTTTTTTTAGGAATTATGTTACAGAAACATGTTGTATGCCACAAATTAAGAATCGCGTGTGTATTTCTCAAATTGAGTTTAAATTAGACACTTATGGCTACGTGTTACAAACATTTTAGTCGACCCGGAAATCGAACCCAAGACCTCTGCAGAGCACTTGCATACGTACTATAGTCAATACCATCGTAGTTCAAGCTGATCCACATATTATATAGGTGCTCTTACCGAAAACCACTTAACGCGACTAAAAGCAATGGCACAGAATAAGGAACATGTAATTAAACACAGTACGCCACTTTATAAAATAGTTACCGTGGGAGAGCCATGCTTCGTCATGCATGGACAGGCTCGACCGGAGTGATTGTGAGTGAGTGAGTGATGACCGACTCGACGGCCTCACAAAAAACCAGTGTAAAACAGCGCCTGCGCTGTGTTTTACCGAGTGAGTCAAGATACCGGAGGCATATACCCCAACTCCTCCACCATCCTCCTCCCAATCCTTCAACGTCAAGGCACTTGTGACGTGTTACGGGTGTCCATTGGCGGCGGTAATCGCTTATCATCAGACAATACGTCTGCTCGTTTGCCCCCCATTTCCATAATGCTCAAACAGATACGTAACAATTATACTTTTGGATGTTAGGTACCTTTTAATGTTATTTAAATTGTCTTTTAAAATCTAAATATGAATAATCTAAGTACCATTAATGTTTATTCAGTTCAGTTTCATTATACGAAAAGCATAAAGTAAAAAATTAATGAATAAGTATCTGCTACTTAATTATAACGAAAATGATAATTGGTTATCAAGTCGAAAACATTCGATTTGTAAATCAGAACGATTAATCTTTACCTCCGTAACGATTAAAATGTAACATCACTAAATTCAAAAAGTGTAACTGTTTTAGGACATTTTGCAAAAATGAAGAATCAATCGATTATTTAATAGTATTTGTAAAAAGTTTAACTGAAATATGCCCATTACATTCATTTAACTCAGTAGTATAAATTATTACATTTATAAAATTTCAAATGACTTAATAGCTTTTTGGTGAGTGCATGGTTGCATTCTATCGTTACGGAACGTCAGTTTCACCTGTCAAAATCACCTTCACAAATTGTACAAACTTAAGTTTTTGGAGTAAAATAGGTCTTTACCAGATTCTTGTAAATTTTATATTTCATCACAACCAGTGCTGCCATCTGTTTATCAGTTCGTGTAAGTAAAAGAAAAGCCAAAACGAATCAAAACACTAGGTATAACAATCAGTGACTTCACGAACATGAGGATTTTATAGACGAATGTTCCAAACATTGGATAATTTTATTACAAAAAAGTTAACTTTAAAGATAATGTTGGATTTTTTGTGTTCATGCATTTCAATACTTATATATTATTATGCACGCGAGAATATGAATTTTATCACAAAACAACTTTATGACACCTAGATCGAAGTGTGATATAAAATATATATTAAACTTTAATCTATAGGTCCCTTTATTTATACTAATTTGCCCACCGGTGTTACCCGTAGTTGTTATTGTGCCACTAGTAACACTGCGGGGCTCAGCTATTTAATAATAAAGTTCTAAGTGTGGTTCGATATATATTATGTTTGTTACTCCACACAGTCCATACTTCATACCTCTCTCTCTACACATGGGCGCCGCCAGGATCGCTTACAGTGGGGTGCATCTACATCTACACATACTATTAACCTAAGGATGCCTTTCGTAGTAGTTTGGTCGGTTTATTTTTATCGTGCAACATAGTTCAAGTCCACAGCATGTGTCCACAATGTTGTTATAGTTACTAAAGTAACTTAATACAGAAATTTTATTATCTATGTCCGTCCGGTCCGATTTGAAAAATTATTTTAGTGTTGGATAGTCCATTTATCGAGGAAGGCTATAGGCTAGGTATATATCATCACGCTACTACTAATACGAGCACCAATGAAAAATGTTTCAATAACAGGGGAAATTTTCACGCTACGGGCGATATAAGACGCAAACGAGGTTGCGTGGGTCAGCTACGAGTAGTATATTATACCTGCAACTTCGACAGTGTAAATTAAACAGAATTTAGCTAATTACCTGTATATATATACCTAATATATAATATCGAGCAAAAACGAGCAAAAAATCCTGTTTCTTGTATGGAACGCCCATTAAATATTTATTTTATTCTGTTTTTAGTATTTGTTGTTATAGCAGCAATAGAAATACAGTCTCTGGAAATTTGGTTCATGAGATACAGCATAGTGACAGACGGACAGAAGGACAGCGAAGTCCTAGTAATAGAGTCCTGTTTTACGGAACCCTAAAAACTAGCATCTGATTGATTTTGACGAGAAACATAATATGTACCTACATACTTTGAAAGTGTTGGTTAACGAAACGTTATTTTGTGAAAGTGAAGTAATTTGTTTGTTTGTAATGCTTTCACATCTTAACCACCTTATCGATCATTGCCAAGTTTTCTCAAAAAGTTGCTAGAGGAACCATTAATTAACAATAATGTATTTTGTCTAATGAATTGAAAAGAACCTGCCAGCTAACGATGCGAAAAAAATTGGTGGACGTGAATCTGGATTAGTGGGTTATTTTCGTTATTTCTGGATGTTGTGTATGAGAAAATGCACCATGTTCAAGCTCAATAGGTTCCTAAATTCAACAACAGTATTGAGATACTAACTTCGAGGTGAAACGGTAACTACCCCACCCCGCTTGTGTTCTGACTACATATCCGCCACCACATATCAGGTATCTAACCAGGGATATTCCGGTTAGGGTTAACCTAACCGAAATAATTTTATTATTAACCCTTTTGGAAATAGGTTAACCTACATTTCGTATTAACATATATATACATGTTTCCGAATCAAAAATGTTAACAAATATTAAATAGTCAAATACAGGAATATTCCGGTTAACCTTATTTGATAAAGGTTTCTGGATATTTGTAGGTCCGCGCTTCATTCATCGTTCCAGTTACAGTTATCGTTTTTCACAAGAGCTGGAGTAAAATTGATAAATATTCACGTCGAAATTTACAGAAATCCTGGATTAACTTCAATCATTTGGGTTAATAATTTCCGAAACATAAACCCTTAAATTCGGTTAACCCTTATTGTTTGGATTAAAACAATAACGTATATAATCTATGGTGTGTTTCTTGTATTGCTTGCTTGTGCTTCATTTTCTATCACACTTTCCCCTCACGACCAACCATAACTGGTGACACCGACGTGATATATATATACAGTATATGTGTATAAATAATATTAGATGTTGTAAATAGTTTTAATATATATAAGTAAAATGTACCTAATATATAGGCTACAAATCTGTTAACCGAATGAATGAGTAACCCTTCGAAACGGTTACAGATTGATAACCGTTTATAATGCATATCGTCATGCATGGGTTTTCTGAGCCCTGCTTCTTTGTCACCAACTATTCTGGAGAACACGAGTACTAATTTAGAATTTAGTAGTAAGGGACCACGAGAGCACCAAAACGTATTGTCAAAAAAATGAGGACACTTATTTTTTTTTATTTAAATGTGCTATTTCTATCTTTAGACTTCAAGGAACAACTTTATTTACTCCACTATGCTTCTGCTCTATACCTACATACTGCTGTCTCTAAATGTACTACCAGCTTTTGACGTATATTTCGGTTATCTTGGTACAGAGTAGCCAGTGTCCTTCCCCAAGAATCATACGAGTAGTATCTATAATAAATAAGCCTTTTTATTTCTTGCTTTTACAATGTTTTCTACATACAACGAAAGTAGCAAACAAATGTTTAATTTTAGTACTCTACTATAATTAGAATTTACGTTTAAATAATAAGTAAATAATAATATTCTTGTTTTTTCTTTTTCTTTTAGTCGTCAGGAACCCCGGTTTGGGTAAATGTATACGTACATGTAAAATTTTATTGAAATCATTACGTTTTATTAATGCTGTTGGCATGAAAGCGTAACAGACAGATAGACAGAGTTACTTTATTAGTATGGGATACATATCATTAGTTATATATCATTGTTTTTCATATCAGAATTCAGATTCTTCAGGATCCACGGAGCACACCCACTGTGTTTCGTCTGGTCTCGTTAACTTGTGTGGTACTAAAGTCAGTACTAGAAAACTAACACAAGATCGAATAGATTTAGAACGAATTTTCGCAGACTAATACCTATTCATAATAGAAATAAACTTGTTAAACAAAGATATCGCACAGAAGTATGTTTATCATTACGTGGAATACCTACTATATGTTCTTATGTAGGAGAAGTTCAGAAAGTTACAACTTTTAGACATCTCGTCATCGTCTCATTTGATTTTATTCTTTTTTATGGAGATCAAAGTAAAGTATCTGCTTAAAATGCATAAACAAATTAAACCTTATAGATAGTCTTCAAAATGAACTCCGAACTGATATTGTGCTTCTAGATTTAACCCTACGTTTAAAGTTCAAAGTCACTAACACCTCTTTGCAAGTAAATGTAAGACATTAAAAAATTTTCGTTCTTAAGCGAACTATCTAGACTGACCCAACTTTATTGTACTATTTTACACGTGATGTACACTGCTAAGCTAAAAGCTCGTTTTGAAAAAAGTTTTCTTTATTTCTATTGCAAAAGACTGGTAGAATACAATTAACATGAAAACAGGAAAACCAACTCTAAAAGCTATTTGGCTTTCAAATCCAACTGAAATTGGATTATTTAGGTCGGGTTAATCAGGCTGACAGAGTAACAAAGTTAGGTCTATTCATGCATTGAATCAGACACTAAATGCATACCGGCAAAATTAGATATCCATTCGATAAAAGGAAGGGGTCGGAGCCGCCATTTTGGAGCTTCGGGCATGCGAGGGCTTCGGGCGAGGGGAACCACGCATGCGCAAAGCTTTCTCCCGCACCCTGTTAGGGCCGGGACTGTGCAAGTGCCATGTCAAAAAACACGTTATTCTCTCCCCTAATTCTACTAACCTAGTACGTCTCAATAAGAGAAATTAATACTCATTTATATCTGTGATTTAGACCTTGTTACCTGATGGCTTAGTTGAACACTCTTAAAATCGTTATCAAGTCGAACAATAATAGGGAACGACTGATTAGACAGTGAATCATTTATGTGAATAATAATTCAGAATATTGAACATAATTTGTGTAAAACCCGTGAACAATAAGGATTTATTTCATTTTATTTCATAAAGCTAACTTTATATGTGTGCATTAAGTGATAAGTAATTGTTAGCTTTTGGACTGTGACGATTAGTGCAAATTATAATGGGATGACATTAAATACAGATGGAAAAGGTTTGGCGTCGGGTGGGTCTCCATTCCTCCCGTAAGAAGAGGGATGGAAGCGGGACAAGCACTACAAGAGAAGTGCCATCGTCCGCGCCCCAGGAAGCCGAGTATCAGAACATACATACACTGAGAACAGCTGACTTGATAAGACAAAGGCAGGGCGAGGAGAAATCGACTCTACGCTCGTCATATATTATAAGAAACGGGGATAATTTTATACTGGTTGAGAGAAGGCGTAGGAGACGCCGTAGAAGTGGTACAAGAGCATCTTCTGGAAGTAGACATCACACACCTCCAGTTGTTGAGGAGCCTCGTACAGAGCAGAAGCGGCGTCCACCAGCCAGATTGAAAATATTCGGAATACAATGGCCCTTACATTCAAGTGATTCAAGGTAACATATTCTCATTGTAAATAATAAATACCTACCTATATGACTAACGTTATCAGCAAAGTTCATTATACTGCAGTAGATACGGTACATTGCACAACATGACTAGTTTGACTTATGTAAATTAGTTGCGTTGTTGCGTTCGACGACGTATAGGTAATTTGTTTGTGTTAAAATGCATTATGAACAGAAGTGAATGATTATAAAATTAAAGTTTTCATTGACGTGGAACTACGTTTCTTATATGCTTACATTACGTTGCACGCTGACTGAACTGTATCTACAGTCTTTACTCTGTTAGAAGATCTAACATAATGTTATTAATTGATCATACGTTCCGCTTTTCTTGTCACGATTTATAAATATTATATGTTACTAACCATTCCGTGTATTTTCACTGTCTGTCATCACTGATGATCTCCTAATCTTAGTAGCATGTTGCTCCTCTATTCTGTAATCTGCCTCAATCAATTCTTTCAATCATCATCAACAACTCCCACTGCTGGGCTCGGGTCTTCTCTCAGGGGAGGGTCCAGGCCATACGTCCCCACGCTGGCCAAGTGCGGGTTGGGGACTGGCAAGACAACGTTGTGGCTACGTAATCTTGTCGTTAGATGTTTTTAAGCCGCCCAAAGGCCTCCAACTTTGTTTCACGACAGTTACCTGTCCTACGATAACAACCGGGACCGACTGCTTAACGTGACCTCCGAATCACGGAGACGCTCATGGTAACATGCCACCAGCGGTCACCCATTCGGGTACTGAATGCGCCGTCGTTGCTTATTCGATTTAAAAAGAATATTGAAAAATACTTCAAATCTCATTAAAAAACGCACTCTACACCTAGGTACCTTACCATTAAAAGGTTTTCATTTTTATGGTTCCACTTCCACTGAGACACGAGACCTGTGGTCCTTTTTCTTAGGAAAACTATATAAAATAAATTTTGACGAAACACGATCAAATTTTTAGTAGTTTCAGTAATAAAATACCTATATTTTTACATTTCGCAAATAAAAATATCTAAATTTGTAGATTGTACATCCCATTGACTTAGATTTAAAAGTCTCAAATCTGAAACGAAAGTGTCACAGAACAAGTAAATTAAAAAATTTGAGAGGGAAAAAATTGTTCTTAAATGTCATTAATTTTGTATTACATTACTAAGATTTTCTGGTTGAAAAATTGCAATAGGTGGGGCAGGAGTCAGTAGGAAAGAAGAGTAAAGTGTGTCACTCGGAATAAAAGGACAAAGTTACGAGAATCGATTGCCAAAAGGACGAACAATCTACGTGCAAGTTTGTACGGAATCCTCAGTGTATGAGTCAGACATGCACTTTGGGGTTTTCCTTAAATCGGAACCAACTTAATAGCTATTATTATAATCAACCGTGATATACGGGTGTTAATATATTAATTATTGATTCTTCTTCAAATGTTTCTAAATCCATACTAACCATACTAAATATTTTAAATTCGAAAGTAACTCTGTCTGTTACGTTCTACACCTAAACCGCTGTACTGATTTCAATGAAATTTGGTATGGAGATACTTTGATACTTGAGGAAAGACGTAGGCTACTCTTTACCGCGATAATCGGCATACACGTGGGCGGAGCCACGGGAAAAAGCTATTGTAGGAACAAGAAAGAGGTTTTCCCCAATATCAACAGTTTGTTTAAAATGTAATTGATAATAATAAAACACAAGGTAGAATAATTAAGGTGTATTGGTACCCAACAGTTTCATCTACGTTTGTGATTACAACTCAACTCCTTAGGATCGCAGCGTGATGTTATCAATTTAGTTTTCAATATTAGTACTTTTTAAGAAACAAATCAATCAAATCACTAGCTTTATTATATTCGTAACTTTGGTTTACTTTATTATGTCTCACTTAATACTTGGAGCAAGATAACAGAACAATATTTAATCGAATGAAATCTATCTATACAAATAAATAAAATTGGAGTGTCTGTTTGTAATATCAAAATAACCGCTTTTTACTAAATGTATATGTACCTACATACATATACACGGTACTTAACCCAAAATTTTACAATTTTTGTCTGTCTGTCTGTTTGTTCCAGCTAACCTCTGGAACCGCTTGACCGATTTTGATGGGACTTTCTCTGACAGGTAGCTGATGATATAAATATAACTTAGGCTACTTTTTTTAGACTAGCTTAGCCGCGCGGCGTTCCCCGCGTTACGACAATAAGCGCGGGAAACACAACGGGGTTCAGCTAGTACTTCATAAATAAAGCTAAAGAGTTTGTTTTTTTATTTGAACGCGCTAATATCAGGAACAACCTGTCCGGTTTGTAAAATTCTTTTAATGTTAGATAAGCCCATTTATCGAGGAAGGCTATGGGCTGTATATCATCACGCTAAGATCAATAGGAGCGGAGCACAAATGAAGAATGTTACTAAAACGGGGCAAATTATTACGCTACGGGCAATAGGAGACGTAAACAAGGTTAAATTAAAATATCTTATTCTAGAACACCATTTAATTAGATCATAGTATGTACCTGACCCACCTACCTAATAATATAAGTATTTTTTTAATTAATCCATCAAGATTTTCTAGCTTCACCGAATGTAGAGTACAATGCTCTGAAAAATAGTCGGGAATTTCACATAAAACTTTAGTAAAAAGCAACACAACAACCAATAATATTAGTGTACAGTAAAAAGTCATTTATCTTTCATTTATAATATGTGCTTTTTCGGTTTTATGTTTATTTAAGAGGGTAGTATAGTTTTTAAGTTTTTTTAAGTTAAGAATTTGGATGTGGATTAAAAACTATGATCGATTGTGCTTTCGTGTAGTGAAAAAAGTGTATTTCAAACTTGTGAAACACTATATTTTCCAGTTGTTAGATACCTACATATTATTAGCAAGTTGCAAGACGTTGCAAAAATATTTTATACTCTTTTTTATATTAAAACATAACTACAAATAACGCACCTTACGCACCCTACAAATAAAGGAGCTTACTCACACATTTACACAAATCCCTATCATCGTCTCGCCAATAATGCCCGAGATACCTGCCCCGGAACGTGTTGATAAATGTATGAACCTAGATTTCAGCGATATTTATATTACATCCCAAGCGTACCACGTCTCACGACGAAGGGTATAAGTAATATTGAACTTGTAGAGTAAAACAATAAGGATAAGTTGTTAAATATGTTTTTTGGCCCTGGCCCTGCAAAAGTGACTCTACTCTTTCTGATGGAAAGCATGTACAGAATCCAAGAGTGGTGGTCACCATCAACCAACAGTCTTTAACAGTTCACTGTTGGACATAAGGAGGTTTTGGCCTACGTGGGAGAGCCACGCTTCGGCATACATGGGCCGGCTCGAACTTAGAGATACCACGGCCTCACAGAAAACCGACGTGTTTCACCGAGTGAGTGAGGATACTGCCCCCGGGCCGGACGGGGTACCAGCCCGAGTGATGGCCCGAGCCCTCGACCATATGTCGGACTGCCTCAGGGAGGTTTTGGACGCCAGCCTGGCGTCCGGACGCTTCCCTGAGTGCTGGAAATGCGGGAAGCTGGTCCTGTTGGCGAAGCCGGGATGACCAGCCGATTCGGTCGCGACCTCTAGCCCCATCGTGTTGCTGGACGAGGCGGGCAAATTGTTCGAGATGATTCTCTCGGGCAGAGACGTCCGGCACCTTAGCGAGGTGGGCCCCGACCTGTCGGACGCTCAATTCGGGTTCCGAGAGGGGCGTTCGACGGTCGATGCCGTGATGCGCCTTAGGGCCGTGACCGAAGAGGCAGTGAGCTGTGGCGACGTAGCTGCCATTTAGCTGCATCAGGGAAGCACTCCATTATCATGGGGTGCCAGAGTACCTGAGGCGGCTAGTCGCAGACTATTTGGAGGAGCGTACCGTCGTGTACGAGGACCTAGAGGGCGTTTTGAGACGGCGACCCATGTCGTGCGGCGTTCCGCAGGGGTCTGTCCTCGGACCACTCCTGTGAAACGTGGGGTACGACTGGGTCCTTCGAAGTCGTCTTCCCCCGGGCTGGGCGTAATTTGTTACGCCGATGACACGTTGGTCACAGCCCGGGGGGCAAACTTCCAGGAGGCCACCAGGGGTGTCTCTCTGGTGGTTGCTCTGGTGGCCCTGGACAAGACGGAGGCCCTACTATTACATATTAGAACGGGTTTCGTCCTCCGCCCGAAGAGGTACGCGAATGGCGTGAAGCCGCTCGTCGAGCCACCATGGCTCGTCGGTCGTCCCGGCTGGAGACTCCACGCGCTGGCTTTGCCACCGTGGAGGCGCTCCAGCCGGTCATCCTCGAGTGGGCAGGGCGGCAGCACGGGACTCTTTCCTTCCGACTGACGCAGGTGCTTTCCGGGCACGGTTGCTTCGGAAAGTACCTGCACTCGGTCGCTTGGCGTTTTGAGTTCTACTCAGTTGAAACTAGTTTCAATATCTAATCTCAACTCACAAGTCTGTTCTCAGTTACGTTTCTGCATTGTCGAAATTATTGTTCTGTGTTATGCAGCTAATTATATTAAACACATCATATCTAACAAGTATAATTTATATATTGTTGGTTATTAGTTTATATATAATACACTATTGGCTAGTGTATCAATTTAAATATAATAATAAGAAGCAGTTCGCCCTTAATGAAATACTTTAAATATTAAAAGAAAACTGACTAGATACTACCTATAACGGAACGTTCAAATCGTTTTCAATACTTGTCAATGTCGAGTTATCAAACTGTTTTTGTTTTTATTTTAAAATTATTGTAATATTTTTGTCAGAAACCTAAAGGTTATTACTGTTGCTTGAAGGATATTACTGGAAATAAATAGTTGAATGTGTATTTTAAGTGAATTGAATATCAATTAGTGTTAATTAAAGTGTATTGAAATGTGTATAATAAGCAATTCTATCGTAAATAAAGTAAAATAAATATTTCGTTGTTATTCTGAAAAATCATCATAAAATACGTTAATTTCCCTTACAAGGTATAAGAAATTACCACTTGGGACTAGATTGAGCTTGTCTCAGTTGAACGGAGATCACATCTGTCAAAATCTCTTCTTGAGAGACGATTTTGACATAAGCGTCGTTCTAAAATAAGCTAAGCATTGATCTTTACTCACTTGATCAACGATCAGTGAATCTTGTCTCAAGAGACGTCCTATAATACAATCTCTTCTTGAAACTAGTTTTAAAACTCGATTTACGACTGAGACGCCTTCTACATATAATACGGGCCTAAGAGGTGAAATTGTAGAATAAATTGTAGGTAGAGGACACTAAAAAAATCATTATACATTCAATATAGACAAATAAAATAAGTACATTAAATAAACTTCAAAATTTTCTTCATACTTAACGTTCACCATTGTTAATGAGAATGAAAAGTGTTAAATAGATTATATTAGGAACGAAAAATGCTTTCGCTCATTGAACTAGGTATATCACTATTGTTTCGCAACATCATTTAATTTATAAGATGTAGAACGAAGTTAACGTTTGTTCAACTGTTTAAAAATGATAAAAAGTATATTTTTATAGTTTCAAAGCACGACAAGAGAACCACTTTTGGGCCAGTGTGAAAAAGTGGACGTCATAAAACAAACTGCATTTGCAGTAAGTTCGTATACATTTTGATCTTTTATTGTAAATACACAATATTTAATCTATTGACAGGCATTATATCAATTGAATACGTTAAATATCTTATCAAACATTTTCGTATCAATGGATTAGTGACGTATGAACATATAAGATATTTTAAATCTTTGATTATATTAATTATGGGCACACTTTGCATTTTAGATTTTATGTAACAGAGCTGTTTTAACGGGATTACGTTCAGGTCTATGTAAATTGTATGAGTCATCAATTTATGTTAAACATTGTTTAAAAAATACTTTTCCCTTAGTAACAGAACTTAAAAAAAATGATGGGCCCTTTGTTTTTACTGAAGTCCTGGATCGTTTGATTGTACATGTCTAATTATATATGTATTTTGTACCGTAATTCGTAGCTAGCCTAAATATTCTTGACATTATTGACAGTTTAAATTTACAATTTACACATTTTATTAACAGTTTTAAATTTATTACTAAATTCATCCCATTATTATCACTAAATTAATTTAATAAAATACATACACACACTAGCAGTGATCCAAACACAAGTTGAAAATATTTTCGTAATCTATTAAACAAAATGTTATCACTACTATCTGTAATATTTAATCGTTGAGTCGTACGAGATGGGAAAAACAATAAATGGTTTGGCGTCACGCAGTCTCGTCATGGAAAAAATCGTTTCTTTGTAAAACTTATCATTTATCGTCTTCTCTCTATTACTAGACAGTCTTTTAGAAGTATCTAAAGGTAATCAATTTAATTATAATCTATAGCAACAAATGCATCACTCAAACATCACAGCAAACGTACGGTATGCGTGATAAGAGAAAGGATTAAACGACCTTTTTGGAATTTTAAGGCTACCTTTCACAACCCTTAAGGTTTTAACCTAGTTCTCCAGAGGTCAAACTATATTTTGTGCTGCCTTGACATGATCATTATATATAAAAAAAAACTTGAATTAATTCGGTAATATGACGCAGTGCCGACTCAAGATTTTTTTTATAGATCTATTTATACATCGAAGTCAACAAAGTAGTTGAAGTTGATAAAAATAAAACCTATAATTTTGTTTCGTAGGTGATTTCTATTTGTTTTACATATATCTACTGTAATTATCATACTTATAGTTATCAACCAATCAGGCGTCGTTCAAGCAATTCACGCCGATTAAGTTACTTACTACTGTATTAAGGGTTCTAGTTCATGGCCAAGGCACAGTAATATTGTTTCCTAGCACTTGTTTTTCATTGACAAACCGGCCAAGTGCGAGACGGACAAACCTGTAGGTATATTATATGATGTAACTAAAAATTTATTGCAATGCATTTCGCAATTTTACCTTTATCTGTGCTATAAGGCGTTGCTTCCAACCAAATTTCAAGATTCTGAGTTCACGGGAAGTACTCTGTAGGTTTTGATTCCCTTGCGAGTGTCAAAAATTTGCAGCTTAAACGGCTGTATTTTTCGGTTGCATTGGCTTAGAAGTTTGATTTTCTTGACAGACAAACAGACGGACAACAAAGTGATCCGGTATTGGTTCAGTTTTTTCCTTTTGAGGTATGGAACTCTAAAAAAACAGCTGCACTATACTGTTGAATGTATGTAATAGACAAAGGTAATATGTACGTTTGTAAACCTATGTGTGTATAAAGGTACGTTTATTATTTAGATATTTATACATATACTAGCTGAGCCCCACGGTGTTGCTCGGGGTTGTTGTTCTAGCTTTACAATAATAACCGCAGGTCTGCCATTGAATGTCTCGACAAAATCGGTCCAGCAGTTCCAGACATTAGTCGGAACACACAGAAAAAAAATGGTTTTATTGATGTAATGTATGTACATACTTTAGTAGATATATATTTTTGCTTATCATTTACTAGGTGTTGCACCACAACTTACCGTTTTTATTACTGTACAATATAATCCATGCCAGTTGTCTGTACGAGATAGCACTCCGCGATAACACCGTCCATTGTGCTGTTTCCTAATATTATTCTAGATTGTACAATACTTTTAATGAGTGATAAGGTATATTTATATCTCCATACTTTTATCGTGGACATACCGTGTCCGTATCTTAGTACATCTTCTCCAGAAACATCTCAAAGTTTTAATACCTACCCTAGAGCAGTCGGCGTTGAATAGTACTAAATATGAATTATTTATATGAGAAGGTACGTTGGATACTGTTCAAAAGAAAATAAAAGATTACAGTATTTTTCGAACGATCTTTCCCATCTTAAGAGATTGAGACTTACGTAGATACTTAAATTTTAAAAACATGTTTCCTGGAAGTTTTAAATAATATATCTTTATTAAGTCAGTAAGAAAGCAAGTGCATTTTTTTTATTGTGTAGGTGGCAAACGAGCAGGCGTATTGCCTGATGGTAAGCGATTACTGCCGCCCATGGACACCCGCAATAGGCTCTGCGAATTTTAGCGCGTGAAGAAAACTGTTATTGTATTTTTTTTATATACCAATGTACGAATAAATTTTTCCTAGTACAGTGACCAATTAGTACAAATTAAATAAATATCAAAAAAATATCAAAATACTTATTGCGCAACCTTCTGCGAGAAGTTCGGACTTGCCAAGATACGTCGGCCGTACAGTGATAGTTATGGTCTTCTAGCCGATTACGGCCACGGCGGTCAGTCTCAACGGAGACCAGCCATTTCGCAGGTGATATTATAGTGCACAAGTGTGTGCGCAAATACAGGTGCACTCTCTGTTCTCTCTCTCTCTCATAATCCGATGGGATGGTTAACCGACACGACCGGGAAGAGATCAGGCGCAGGACCGACAGTTTTATGTGCTCTCCGAGGCAGGGGGGTTCAGACCCCAACTTCCAAGCTCCGAGCTGTTATTAAGTATTTCTATAATCAGAAAAACGCAATAACACTTTTGGCCCGACCCGGTATTCGAACCCGAGACCTCTTAATTGGCAGTCGCATACGTCAACCGCTAGACCAATGAGGCAGTTTTTTACGGCCGTATAGTACCGCCTGTTTGTCAGCCTTTTGTGCTTTCAGACTTTTTTCAGGCTTTTCGTCTAAAACGCTGCACTGATTTCTATGAAATTTGGCATGGACATTCTTTGATTTTTGAGGAAAGACATGGGCTGCTTTTCAACAGCGAAACCCGACATAAATGCAGACAAAACCTATTCTTGTTTATAAAAAGCAAGGAAAAAAGTATCGTATATTGGTAATAGATGATTAAATTTAAGTTCTACGAAATACAAAACGAATAGATAACAATATTCGTTACGAAATATCGTTAGGCATTTTCATTTATTTATTTACAGAAAAGTACAATGATTATAGATAAGTAAGTACATAAAGAGTACGTGCCAATTAGTGATTTTCAGTATCGTGTGTTATCATAATTAGTAAGCTTCGATGCTATTGATGAATTTGAATAATTAAAAATCATTAGCCTAGCTTAGGAGACGATAACAGGAAGGGATATAATAATGATGATGAAACAAAATCTGGAATGTAAGAAACATATGGCACGAAGGTTTGGGTGTTTTCTATGTATAATATGTTTGTATTTACAAAAAAAAGTACATATGTATTTATATCAGCTGTCTAGTACTCATAGAACAAACTCTGCTTAGCTTGGGACTAGGTGGCATTGTGTTAGATGTCCGAAATATATTTATTTATTTATTATTTATAACTAGACGCTAGATTGAACTTATGAAAATACCTACTACAGGTGCTTACGTCAGGATCGAGTTCTTTACGTTCCGTAAATTAATGTGCTATTTATGTATTTCCTTATTTTTTTTTCTTAATTTATTGCAATAAATGGTTTTCATACTTTTTATAATTGCCTTAGACATTAGTAATATATTTCCCGCTGTACCATAACAATTATAATAAAATATATAAAACAATTTGTGTAATTAGAACCGTGCTTCGGAGGGCACGTTAAGCCATCGGTCCCGGTTGTCATGAACAGCTATGGCAATCGTTATTGGGAAGTCAGTGCCCTCAAATATACTGACAACTAGTTCAACTTTCGAATTCAGTTCGCCCTCAGGGTTGCGGAGGTCAGATGCCAGTCGCTCTGTGTAAAAACTGATATTCAGGTAAAATCGGTTGAACTGGTAGCCGACCCCAAATAATATTGGGAATAATAAAGGCTAGGAAGATGAATTTGTGTAATTAGAAATACGTAAATTAATAATAAATATATAAATCATTCGAAATGGTAACAAAAACCTTGCAGAGTTTTAGCATGTTTATCTGTCATTGCACGGCAAGTCTTTAAAATATAAAGCATAGTTCAAAGTCATGCTGACGTACGATATACAACATTGAAGTAACAGCACATTTAAATTGTGGTGAAATTTCGGCCATCAGGATATAGATACCGCTCGGTGGTTGTGGTTAAATGCTCCATGTTGCCACTATTCTATTTTTTGTACAAATAGTTTGTTATCTGAAGTGTCCCAAGGTATGATAAAACGTAGCGTGAAAATTGCCCCCCGTTTTTGAAACATTCTTCATTGGTACTCCGCTCCTATTAGTAGTAGCGTGATGATATATAGCCTATAGCCTTCGTCGATAAATGGACTATCCAACACTGAAATAATTTTTCAAATCGCACCAGCGGTTCCTGAGATTAGTGCGTTCAAACAAACAAACTCTTCAGCTTTACTATTAGTATAGACATGTATGATTTAAACTCGTGGGACTCGTGTCTAAGTGGTAAACGAGTAGGTTAACACATTCCAAAGTTAAGCAATAAAAGCTAGGTCGTCTTACGACATTGAGAACCCTCCATGCCTCAACTGTACGTAAAACCGTCGGTCCTGCCTCCCTAGCCAAGTTGCATTTTGTTTCTGCAATCGTTAACACCTAAATTCTCGTGTGTAATTGGCTAATCTTAGACTAAGTATTATCCAACGACACACGAGAATTTAAGCGCTAACGATTGCGGAAAGAAAAACGCTTGCAACTTAGCTAAGGGGGATCGTTGCCATACGACTATCTGTGACAAAATACAAAATACCTAGTGGTTAAGTTGTGGAGGTCTGATGGCTGTCGGTACGAATAAAAAAACACAACACAAAGCAGTCATTAGAACTGACAGAAGTGAAAACTCAAAACTATAAACAAACAGTTGTTCAAGCTCACCTTAAATTAACCTCTTTGCTCTTTATGATAAAAAGAAGTAAAAAGAATATGGCTCATGGCAAGCGTTAGGTGACCATGGCGCGAGTTCCGTGATTTTTGTTTACCCAAAAAATGCTCAACGCGACTTTAGACATCGCAGTAGTCTTAATGCCGACCACAGCCTAGTTTGGCAAAAATGATGAAGATGCGGAAGAAGTGTGATATATGTTTTATTTATACTAATCAGAGACAGATTTAAAACAAATACTTTTTTCAGTTCATCAACTCGTAGATAATGTTATCGTGTCTGTTGTTTGATGTGTTTTATACTCGTAAATGTATGTTACCGCAAGTGAATGCACCCTTTGTGTAAATGGCTGATTAACACTTCAGTTCTTATCCACCCGCACTGTGATTATTTGGGTGGCGACGGATTAAAAATACGATTGTAGTGTTATTGTTGTGTACATACAGTGGCGTAACACCTGACTAAGGGAGCCAGCAACTGGCCAGTTTTAAAAAGTAGGCCTAAACCACCTTTCTAAGGAAAAGCTTCTGTAAAGTAATAGAGCTTCTCGCTTCTTCAACTATTCTGCTTAACTGACGTTCACTCATAATAGGTATTTTTAAGATTAATACCTATAGCAATGCATTAAGTCGAACTAATGTAATAGGAGTGAGTCTCCTCTCTATTTTAACCACATGTTGCCCACAGCTAAGTACAAGCATCCTGCAATGATTTTAGAACAGATTTCTCAATGAGTTAAAGAGGGCTTTGACACTGGGCGTTTTGTGGAAAAATACTGCTCTCTCAGTAAAATTACGCTGGTTGAATGAAGTCGATGGAACCAAAGGAAAAACTTCATATTTAAGGAGAGGTCTATGTTCAGAAATGAACTATTTTTTTTTTTTTTTATTGAATAGTATCACCACCAACCAATAGTGGGCAAACGAGCAGACGCATCACCTGATGGTAAGCGATTACCGCCGTCCATGGACACCCGCAACACCAAAGGCGTCACAAGTGCGTTGCCGACCTTTGGGGGATGGGAAAGGGGATGGGGGGAGGGGTTGGGGTATGGGCCTCCGGTATCCTCACTCACTCTCTTTATGATGATAGGCTTTAAATGTGTAACAAAGGTATAAAAAGGAGGTATGCTTATGATAGATTCTTTAATTTCCATAAGAATCGTTAGATTGTAGTGTGGTTGTATTGCAGTATGAGTTACTAATTATTGGTTATTTTTTGGGTATATTACTAAACATAACTGGTTAATAATTTTGCAGGCATACATCGATAACTCGACGCTTCTGTCGCGGTCGTCGTTCCCGGGATGACAACGAACTCTACCGATCTAACAGCTTCAAGTTCGAGAGATTTCGGAGGGAACCCCCCGCTGAAGAGTTCGCTTCTGGGTCACAGGTTAGTCTAGTGTTAGAGTTAGATAAAAACAATGTAATTTATGGTTTTAGCCGCTTTCTTAAATCGGCGTATAATATAACATATACACAATGTTTGAAGGTAATATCACTCTTATACATAAATAATACGGTAGAATTTTGTTTTTCTTTTTTTAATAGATCATACAAACAGGTGCATGTAAGAAAAAAACTATTTTGATATTAAAACCACTTTGGACACACGTTCATTTGTGAGACTGTGGTATTTACAAAATTGTGTAACTGATAACGATTTTTTCCATGGCTAAAGTACCTAAATAAGAAAGTTTACAGATATTTTATTTGGTATTGAGGATAGAATCCTATGTATTCATAGAAGAAGAAGGAAGGAAGGAAGAAGGTCGACCAATACCAGTGGTGATTGTAGATTAGTATGACGTCAGTCTTAGAAAAGAATCCAAAGAAGTGCATGCAAATACGAAATGTACTTCACCACAATAACGCGTTTTCACAGATAAATAATAAACAAATAAAAATCGATGTTGGCATAAAATATCATCATCATCCTAGTGTTGCTCCCAGTTGCTTCCAAAGCTAACACTTTGGAGCCCAGGGTCCGCTTTCGTGCTGTTAGAGAAGCGCGTGTCTAGCTGTGTTATGTTGGCATTATATATTGACAACTCCTCGTCTGGTGCAAACCTGCCTGGCGGTTTCTATAAATTTGACAGAACTGGCGCGCAACCGCTCGACGGCAACTCGCCACAGGTGGCCTTTTTGAGTAAAATGGCGCGAGATTGTTTATGTTGTCTTATCGACTAAATAACGTTCAGGAACGGTTATGGTAACATTTTAAAGCAACAAAGAAGTTGTCATTTTATGATTTTTTAATCTGTGGGCAGTGCGCGTTTAGCCATTCGACTATGGAGGGTAGAGGTAAGGAGTATCATCTGTGTACATGAAAAGTGTCCGTTGAAATGCATTAAATTAGGGTGGCGCCACATTAGCATCAGAGTAAACTTCTTAAAATCAACACACACACTTTTTCATAAAATTTAATGATAAAAAATCAATAACAATTCACAGTTCAGAAAATAAAATATATTTACTACATTATTTTGTAATACGCAAGTAGTGACAATAATGTTAAATTTTTTAACTCGGCGTACTTCAATTCGTTCACAATTGCTAAATTCATACCATACCCTGTGTCTACACCAGCGCCATTCTGGAAGGTTTTTGAACTGTTATTTACAGCTTATGCTGGACACTTTTTTCAATTTTCTACCATATGAGATAACACTCCTTATCTCTACCCTCCATACATTCGACGCAAACGTTACGTTTTAACTGGTAATCATGATTAATGAACAGGAATTGAAGTTGAATTATTCTGAAGCATTATACAATAAGTAACGACTTATTATAAATAATTTGATTGCTAAGTGCAATTAACTTTAATTGGTTTTAATTTGAATCATAAATAAAAAAAATATTACTTTTATAATCAATCGACGCTTTGATGGAGTTTATAATTGATTAATACCCAACTCTGTTGTACCTACACTCTTTATATAGTTTTATGTTGCGTTTATGACTCGTTACCAAATGGGCAGTTCTTTTAAAGTATGCAAACGCATTACAGAGAGCACAGCGAAATCTACATTGTGTAATTCCACTAGACAATTGCGTCATTCTAACGCCTAATAATATTATAAATATTTATAAGGTGTTTTCCTATGAGTCTTATCTGGCATGAGTACTGTTGTCATTCTTTTTTTTTTCATGGAATTGTAGGCAAACGAGTAGACGTATCGCCTGATGGTAAGCGATTACCGCCGCCCATGGACACCCGAGGCGTCACAATTGCTTTGCCGGCCTTTGGAGGTTGGGGAGGGGGATAGGGGAATGGGTTGGGGTATGGGCCTACGGTGTTCTCACTCACTCGGTGAAACACAGCGCAGGAATTTAATATTATCTAATTAATTGATCTGTAGATACTAACGCTTATTATATCTATAAAAACAGCATTAAACCATAGTGTCTATGGTTGGAATAATGTAAAGAACTTATCTATTTGCCTTTTTCAATAACCTATCTCTAAACTAGCCATAGACTACATGCTTTTTTTTCAATATGATTATTCTAATACTTTCATTGCGTTTATTGCCCGTGGTCCACTTGGTATGCGGATTATTTTTATTTCTTTACTAGCTGACCCACGCAACCTCGTTTGCGTCTTATATTGCCCGTAACGTGAAAATTTCCAGTTTTTAAAATATTCTTCATTGCTGCTCCGCTCCTATTAGTAGTAGCGTGTTGATATATAGCCTATAGCCTTCCTCGATAATTGAACTATCCAACACTGAATTAATTTTTCAAATCGGACCAGCGGTTCCTGAGATTAGCGCGTTTAAACAAACAAACAAACAAACTCTTCAGCTTTATTATATTAGTATAGATTTGACAAGTTTTAGGTGCCAAAAAAGCAAACTCAGATGGACAGACAGACAAATAACTTCTATTTAAAATAAATATATATTTAAAATAAATAGGTTGTTGAAAAAGGTCGTAAGTGAAATACCAACATATATATTGACTAGCTGACCCTCGCAACCTCGTTTGCGTCTTATATTGCCCGTGGCGTGAAAATTTTCCCCCGTTTTTGAAACATTCTTCATTGGTGCTCCGCTCCTATTAGTAGTAGCGTGATGATATATAGCCTTCCTCGATAAATGGACTATCCAACACCGAAAGAATTTTTCAAATCAGACCAGATTAGCCGGAACAAACAGACAGACAGACAAAAAATTTAAAAATATATATTTTGATATGTGTACCGTATACAGGGTGTAAAAAGACGACTACCGAAAACGAAAGGGGCTGATTCAGCACCCCAAAACTTATAAAAAAAACCAAACAGTTGTCATTAAAAAAAATTGTAGCCGTAAAAAACAATGTGTCAATATTTTTAATAATTCCACAAGCCAGTAATGTATTATTGCGTGCACCGCGTAGCTACTTGAATACCTGCGCCCGGCCAAGGTCATTGCACTCACCCGACCAGCTGTTTTGTTTATCAAAATACATCGCTGTTTTATTGATTTTATTTGTTTTTTGGTTTTCTAAATGAGATAATTAGGTAGTTTGGGTCCTATTATGTTGTACTATGTGTATGTAAGCAGATAAAAACATAAAAGGACTTAGATATATTTTTTTTTTTTGCGTTTTCTTTTTGCTAAACCTATTCAGTATCATGGTCTGATTGCAACCCCCAAGTTTTCGGTAGTAGTCTTTTTACACCCTGTATACATTCATATGCATGCATGCTCCAATTTTATTTATTTGTATAAATGGAAATATCTGATTAACTAATTCAAAGTTAAACACATATACAGGGTGTCTCAAAAGAAATTTTATATTTGTTTAGCTTACTGCGTGAACGCTGCGTACTTGAGGGGTGCGGGGGTTATGTCAATTGGTAGCTTGGCTCTTGGGGATTCAGTCGCTATGGAGCGTTTCTCGGGAGCAGACCGCGCGTTGTGCGTGCGAGAGTTTTACAAGAACGGTGATTCGACAACTGTCGCGCGTAGAAAATTCTGCAGTATTCGAGGTTTTCGCCACTTAAATGATGCGCCAAGCCTTCCTCTCATTCGACATTGGGTTAAAAAGTTTGAAGAGACTGGATCAACGCTGGATAAATCAAAATCCGGGCGACCTAGGTCATCAAGAACGGTAGAAAACGTGGAGAGTGTTAATCAATCTGTACGTGACGACCCGAGCCTTTCAATTCGGAAGCGCGCGAGTGCTTTAAATGTGCATAGATCATCATTACATCGCATTATGCACAAAGATCTAAAGCTGCACCCCTACAAAATTCAATTGGTGCAAGAATTAAAGCCCCAAGATGCCGGTCAGAGGCTTAATTTCGTAAATCAGATGATTGAGCGATTTTCAACGTTTACCAACATTTTGTTTTCGGATGAAGCTCATTTTCATCTTAATGGCCACGTAAATAAGCAAAACTGCCGCTACTGGAGTTCAGCCAATCCGAAACGCAAACATCAGAAACCCCTACACTCGCCTAAAGTGACCGTATGGGCTGCCATGTCGGCGCGAGGAATTATCGGCCCTTACTTTTTTGAAGACGAAATGGGGCGTACAGTTACAGTGAATTCAGAGCGTTATGTGGAGATGTTAGACAACTTCTTGGTACCTGAACTGCAAAACTTTCCTGGCTATAACCAAAGAACATGGTTTCAACAGGACGGAGCAACTTCACACACGTCCAATATATCTCTGCCACGTGTTCGTGAAATTTTCTCAGGAAAATTGATCTCCCGGAGAGGTGACATAAATTGGCCTCCACGTAGCCCAGATTTAACCCCTATGGACTTTTTCCTATGGGGTTATCTTAAATCTAAAGTTTACGCCAATAAACCAACTTCACTGGCGCATTTGAAAGAAAATATCCGTCACGAAATGGCAGCCATCCCTCACTCCACCTGTCGAGCAGTCATAAGTAATTTTACTGTTCGATTAAATGAGTGCCAACAACGTGAGGGTTTACATTTAGACGATATTATTTTTAAGAAATGAATTCCCAAAAAGTGTATTTTAACAATAAATAAAAAAAATTTCTATATACCGCTTCCTTTTTTTTTAATCAATCCACTAAATATGAAATTTCTTTTGAGACACCTTGTACTTATAGTAAGTTCATTGTTTTCGTAATGAAGTACGTACTGATTAATCTTTATAGATAGATATAGGTACAGCAGTCCCTAATTGCATTATCTTTTATCAATATGCCTTATAATGGTTTGGTGCCATTTTATCAATAATATTGAAAATATAGGAAACTAAATAATACTCGCGGCTACGCTCACGTTAAAAAGTTCTTTAGGTGGGTGGGTACAATGTTTTTATTCTGAACTAGTTGAACCCCGTGGTGTTACCCGCGGTTATTGGCGAAGCTAGTCTAAAGTAGCCTAAGTTACTTCTTGTATCATCAACTACCTACTAGCGAAAGTCCCATCAAAATCGGTCCAGCCGTTCCAGAGATTAACCGGAACAAACAGACAGACAAATGAAAATAAAAATATTTTTTTGGTATATTTACCATATTACATATTTACAGCATTTAGTAAAAAGTGGTTATTTTAATATTACAAACAGACACTTAAATTTTATTTATTTGTATAGCTGTATAGACTATGATCGGATTCCGCCTGCGTGTATTTTGGTTATCGCGGTATAGAATAGCCCGTGTCCTTTCAGCAAGACTCAAAGTATCTCCATCATCATCTTCCAAGCCTTTATTATTCCCAAGATTGTTTGGGGTCAGCTACTAGTTCAACCGGTTTTGCGTGAATATAAATTTTCCACGGAGCGACTGACATCGAACCTCCGCAACCCTGAGGGTGAACTGAATTCGAATATTGAACTAGTTGTCAGTATATTTGAGGGCACTGACTTTCCAATAACGATTGCCATAGATGTTCATGACAACCGACGTTTAACATGCTCTCCGAGGCACAGGCGGGTAACACAACCATCTTTCATATTATATTATCATCCATATTATAAGAAATTTTTAATATTTCTTATAAGAAAAACCCAACAGCGGTCCGACCCGGGAATCGAAGCCGAGACCCCTCGGCAGTCGCTTACGCTAAGCAACGAGGCTTAGACCAACGAGGCAGTTTCCCCTACCACGAATCAAAGTATCTCCATGTCAAATTTAATTGAAATCAGTGCAGTAGTTTAACCGTGAAAGAGTAACAGACAGAGTTACTTTCGAATGTATAATATTACTAGCTTTTGCCCGCGGTTCCACCCACATGTATGTCTGTTATCACAATAAAAAGTAGCCCAAGTCCTTCCTCAACAATTATAATCATAGGATTTCATGACTTTTGACTGTCTCGGTAGCGCAGTGGTAGCGTATTGGTAGCTGCTGTGCTGTAAGTCTCGGGTTGGATTCCCGGGTCGGATGTTTGTATGATCTGCAAATATTTGCTTCGGAGTTTGGGTGTTTTCAATAAAAGTATATACGTACCTATTTATATCCGTTGTCTAGTACACCTAATACGAGCTCTGCTTAGATTGGGACTAGATGGCATTGTGTGTTAAATGAAGGAACAAAAAAGAAATTTTCATTGAAATCGGTGCCGGTTTAGCCATACAAAGGTGTCTGTTGACAGATAGACAGACCGAATTACTTCCGAATTCATAGAATGGTAATGAGCAAGAAAAAAATAAATCCTGTGAATGGCTATGTAGCCAATCCACGATGATGGCATGGTAACTAGCATGCCGTTTATCAGATGAGCTCATAACTTAGATTGTTTTCAAGAACTACGCTTGCGGTGTCATCAATTAGTTTATGTTGAGGTATTTGTGTTTTTTATTAATCTACGATAGATGTAAAAACTTCTCACACTTGTGACTATCATGATAATAAAAAAAAAACAATAATCGACGCCTCTGGTGTTGCGGGTGTCCATGGGCGGCGGTGATCGCTTACCATCACGCGATACGTCTGCTCGACGCTCAATAAATAAAATAAAATAATATGTATTTAGGTAAACGATTTTTCTTGCTCTTTCGTTTAGGTCAAAGTTTGGATGATAAAAAATAAGATTACACGTATTTTTAACTACTTTTGACTCAACTTACATCTAAAAAAGAAATGATAAAAAAGGGTTTAAAAAATAATTCTCCTTTAAGCATCCTTTCTATCGTTCTATAATCTAGTCCTTAGAAAAGTAGAGGAGCGGTTGAGTGTCGACTCAGCAAGGCTATGCTGTATGATATCCGTCCGAGGTTCTAACCATGAAAGCGTTACCCACTTATCTAGATGAGCTATCTTACTCACAAAGGATCCACTTTACAAAGTCTGCCTGAAAGCTTTTCCTTATAGAAGCTTCTATTGAACTTCCGAGGCGTCACAATACACACGGCGTTCGGACAAAATTGTGTTAGCGAACTACGATTTTATCTAGACAATGTTTTGTTTCACAGAGATATTTAAACTTTTCATTGTAATTATAGATTAATATATATAGGTCTAAATTTTCAAGGTGAAGGCAACTCCAAGAGTTGCAAGGTCAAAAAATTTATATAATTTAAGTAATAACCTAAATAAGAGACGACATAGATTTAAAAAGGTTTTTTAATGTACCAAAATTTATTTTCAATGGAATGTTAAAAATCGGATAAATTATGATTAATTTCTATGTTGTGTTGTGGTGGCAAACGAGCATACGTATCGCCTGATGGTAAGTGATTTAGTAAGAGCCCATGGACACCCGTAACACCAGAGGCGTCACAGGTGCGTTGCCAGCCTTTGTGGGATGGGGAGGGGGATATGGGATGGGAAGGGGGATGTGGGTAAGGGGCGGGGGGTGGTCCTCCGGTATCCTCACTCACTCAGTGAAACACAGCGCAAGCGTTATTTCACACCGGTTTCTGTAAGGCCGTGGTATCACTCCGGTCGAGCCGGCCTATCCATGCCGAAGCGTGGCTCTCCCACATTAAAAAACCATAACTATAACGTTAAAAAACAAAAACTATTAGATGATTTGAATATGGTTAAACATAGTAATATTATTTTTAATAAAAATATTTATACTATATAAATCATTAATCTCAGTTATAAAAAATCATAGATGATTTATAAATTAGGATTATTTTACAACGTTTCATAACTTCATAGAAATCGAGAAGGTACCTCATTCAACATAGTTTATACAAATGCGTCGTCATTTAACCATGACCTATTTGGTTGTGATGTTATAATCCAAATGCCAACTACTACAGTAGCAAAAGTTATAAAACAGTTTATTTACTAATGTCCAATAACTTATTCTGTTGTTTATCCTTAAGCACTCACACAACTCGGGTTTGTTTGAATCAGTTCTTAAATTACAAAGAGCAGGACGGCAATAACCGATCTCTCTCTTTAAATATATGATCACAATATGGATCAAAGTAAGTTTAATTTGTTTTCAAATTCGTTTGTTTCGAATGAAGATTGTTACTCTTCTTGTTTTGTTACTTTATGGATTTAAATTAATTAACTTACATACTAAGGTCAAATATTTTATTTGACAATAAAAATATGACGATCAATACAAATCATTCTAATATTGTTAGGTTCAAGGCACTTCAAGGTTACTCATTAAAATTAAAAGGTATGCGTTATTACGCCATCTAGTTAATACGTCAAGTAGCCAAGCCTTATCAAAGGCGAAACTCACCACTTTCATCTGATGTAATGTGTAGAAAAATCAAAAGATGGCGCTGTAACAAGATTTTTTTGCAGTAAGTTTTTCAAGTGCACACAGATGTCGCTGTAAGCCACAGAAGATTTTGTATGTATCTAATCGACTCGACTATCGTAAACGTGGTTTTTTTGTTTTTGAACTATATTTATTTACCTTACAGGGGTGAACGACCTGACGGGTCAGCTAAAGGCCTGAAGGTAAATAACGTTAGTCGATAGTAGAGTCGACATTCAGGTGCAAGTCAAGGGATACTCCGGTGTTGCTAAATGATACCAAGGCTTCACAGAAAAACGGTGATAAGCAATTCCTGTGCTTTTCAAGTAGTTTCTGTGGGTCCCGATGAAAAATTACATTTTCCTCCATTATCTCCGCAACTATTGTGATTAAAAAAAGTTAAAAACTATTAGCCGACTATGTAAAGACCTTTGATCATTTATATAGTCTACGACACCCGGGCAGTGGTGGATTTACCACTAGGCTGAGTATGCTGGAGCCTAGAGCGGCAAATTTCAGGGAGCGGCAAACCAAGACGAATATTATTTTCATACACAAATTTAGAAGTATTGATAGTTAAAAAAAATGTATTATTCAGTGTACCAAATACTCTCAACTTAAATACAATTTGAAAAATCTCAATTTAAATACTAATTAAAATTGTTATATTGAACTGTTATTACCAGCGAGTAAAAAAAAAACTGACACTAATCAGTATAAATCAAAAAGTACTTTGTGACATTTCTGATTTTTTAAGGATTTAAATATGTTAAAAATGCAAAATAAAAAATAATAATATTTGTAAAATTTTATGTCCTCATTTTTCACTTTAATATCCAAATAGAGGTTCATTACCTGAACGATTTTCATTGGTTTCATCTATGTGTAAAAATCGTTGTAAAGTAGTTTTTTAAGGAAAAGGCCACGCAGAACAATTTAATTAATATCTTAGATTAGATGAAATCTATACTAATATTATGAAGAGGTTAAGTTTCTAACTTTGTTTATATGGTTGTAGGAAGTAATCTTCGGAATTACTGATCCGATTCTGAAAACTCTTTCACTAACAGTGGGAGAGTCAACCTACGGCATGAATGGGTCGGCTCGACCGGAGTAATTATGCGTGGGAGAGCTATGCCTTCGGCTCGACCGGAGTGATACCACGGCCTCACAGAAAACCGGTGTAAAATAGCGTTTGCGCTGTGTTTCACCGAGTGAGTCAGGATACCGGAGGCCCATACCCCAACCCCTCCCCCCATCCCCTTTCCCATCCCCCCAAAGGTCGGCAACGCACTTGTGACGCCTTTGGTGTTGCGGGTGTCCATGGGCGGCGGTAATCGCTTACCATCAGGTGATACGCCAGCTCGTTTGCCCACTATTCAATAAAAAAAAAAACAAAAAAAAAAAAAGTAATACCACGGCCTCGCAGAAAACCGATGTAAAACAGCGCCTGCGTTGTGTTTCACCTAGTGAGTGAGGATACCGGAGGCCCATACCCCTTCCACCAACCTCTTTCCCCCATCCCCCTTCCACCAACCTCTTTCCCCCATTCCCCTCCCCATCCTTTAAAGGCAGGCAACGCACTTGTGACGCGTCTGGTTTTGTGGGTGTCCATGAGCGGCGGTAATCGCTTACCATCAGGCGATATGTCTGCTCGTTTTCCCGCTATTCTATAAAAAATATCATAAAGCGACAGGCAGACAGCGATTCAGGAATGACATAGGCTTTATTTTATTATGATTGAACAAAAACTTCAGTTCAAATAATCTATACAAATAAATAAAATTGGAGTGTCTGTTTGTAATATTAAAATAACCGCTTTCTACTACATGTATATGAATGTATATACGGTACACATACCAAAATATATATTTTTAAAATTTTTGTCTGTCTGTCTGTCTGTCTGTCTGTTTGTTCCGGCTAATCTCTGGAACGGCTGGACCGATTTGAACGGGAGTTGTAAGAAGGATGTTTTTCACTGGTAGGTAGCTGATGGTACAAGGAGTAACTTAGGCTTACATTTTTTAGACAAGCATCGCCCCGCGGTGTTACCCACGATACGACAATAACCGCGGGTAACACCGCGGGGTTCAGCTAGTAGTATATTTATTGTAAAACAAGTCGAAGAAAAGCGAGCGGTTAACGCCCAACAAAGTGGGCAGGGTTTTATAATAACATGGACAGTTATATTTGTGCATTAAAACTTACCTACAATGTTGAGTATGCTAGGTATTACACGCATCTTCTGAGAGCTGCTTCAATTCGCACTTGTCTGGCTTTTAACCTTACTTAGGTCTTGATTTATATATTTATGTACGAAGTTGAAAATTGTTTTTGACAAAAGTCTGTTATCACAAAAGTTCTTCTTTTCATTCCGGGCCATGAAAGAAAACTTAGTTTTCCGTGTTTCAAATTTATGACTTGGAAAGTTGTAAGAAGGATGTTTTTTAAAATTAGCTTTCTTTAAAGTTGTTACATTGTATGTTACTATTTAATAAAATGATATATATATCTCTGAAACAGTAAACATAAAGACAGTCACTATTTTTGTGTGAACTAATCAACATCATTATGGCATTTGAAAAATATGGTATAACTTGATATACTATGATATTAATAAAATTTAATCAAACCCCTCACCCATGGGGAGAGGTTCCATCTCCAAAGGCCGGCAACGCACGTGTGACACCTTTGGTGCTGTGGGTGTCCATGGGTGGCTACCATGAGGTAATACGTCTGCTCGTTTACCCTTATTCCATAAAAAAAAAACAACATTTGATAGAAGGGTGTACCCAGGTGCTTCAAAATCAAAAATTGATAATTTTACTTTGCATTGAAATTGCTACCGAATATTCGGGAGCATGGGGCGCCCCGTAGTTTCTGCGGTATTGAAACATAAATTGTGTGCACACGTTGCGTAGGGGACATTAATATCATCTGTCCTATCAATTACACTGGTGGTCACCGACGACAGGCTATCGAAAGAAAATACGTGAAAAATTTGACATACGACCCTAATTTATCCATATAATACAACTTTAGGGTTGCCAGGATTACTTAAAACGTTTTTATTGCCAGTAAGAAAAAATATTAAATATCATTTATGTATTTAAATATCTTAGGTGGAACCTCAGGTTTGTTTTGGAATAAGCGCCTAAATCTTTACAAACACTAGTTGACCCGCACAACTTCGGCTCTTTTTAATCATGATCGGCTCCTATTGGTCTGAACTTGATGTTAACTTAACTATCCTATCATAGGCACAGCCGGCAAAATACACGTTTAACAATAACGTGAAAATCGGTTATCGGAAAAGCAACAACATTACACCATAATGAAACTGAAAACGTGAAACGCGTTCATCTCAGGAACTACTAATGAAACCAAACGGCAAAAGTTACAACAATGGGAAAAATGTGCCTAGAAGGCCTGTCAAAGAACACATGCGAAGTTGCGAGGGTCAACTAGTAAGAAAATAATATAAACTTACCTTAGGTACGTGTGCCATCAATATAGTTGAATTTGAAGTCGTGTAAAATAAAAAAATATTTTTGTCTTACTTACTAAATGTAATTTTTTCATCTCTCAGAAACACCGATTATTTCTGATTATCTTCTGATAGCTATTAAATATGAAAATGATTTTCAAATCTATGTATTTATAATTTTTATTTAATAGATTTTTAATTTCAGTAGTTTTCTTCTCATAAAAATTTCCGTATATCTATATCTAAACTGTATAGTTTATAGTTCAATTATTGCTTTATCGTAACATTTAAATGAAACTCTTGATTAAATTGATACCTTATAAAGATAGATCTAATCGCTAACATCTATATAGAATTCTTTTTGTATTATATTAACACCTTAAACATCAACAACTAGCGTAAATTGAAGCGTGAACTTAACACTAAATAATTTTATATGGAGCTAAAATAGCCCTAACACAATTTCCAATAAAAAACCCTGTATGTATGGATCTACCCTTGCGCAAGGACAACCCTGTCGGCAATATAAATCACGTTATCCCCGTCGTGATCGCGATTGCCTCATCAACATACTAATGTGAACACGCCAGATGTGCCCGCCAGACTTATAGAAGTCTGCCAGACCTTGTAAACGTCGGGGAAAATTGATTCGTGTCACTTTTCTCGCGGCTCTGTGGATCGTATGAAGCTGGGCGATTCTCTCTTTGACTGGCCTGTTATCCTTGTGTATAGTGATCCCGTTACAGAAGTAGTGAAATTGATTTCTATATGGGATAAATCACTATGTAATGAACACGATAAATACAATCGATTTATTATTATAACGCTCCTTAAACTTTGTTGTTGTGGCTTCAGAAAAACAAAAGGATCATTTGTTCCATGTCTAATTGTAAGTTATTAATAATACATATATGTAATTACTACTACTCACTATTTATATATACGAGTATTATATTTATTAGCAGTCTGGTAGTTGTACCAGACACAGACAGTCGTGTCTAAAATGTCTCAAGTATTAAACATAAAGTAAATGAAAATGTACTATATTACTAGAGAGAAATAATGAAAACATATTAGAAAGAGCTGTAACAGTTACCTTGTTTTTAAATTGCCCGCCGAGACAAATTAGACTAAAACATTTATCAGTGTGCTTCAGTTCTGAACAAGGTATCTTTAAGAAGCAGTGAAGGTTGTAATTTAGGTTAGATTGACTATGTGCTAGCTACATACTCACTCATGTGCAGTAGAAAAAGTAAAAGTTTATAAAAACCGTAGCGCACCGTGAGCTCAAAACATGCTGCCTACTCTCGTTATGAGAAAACTTGGCACATTCGCTACTCGACGAAGACACACATGCCTTATGTCATGTTTGTAGTTTGTTCTTATTTAAAGTCATTAGATTGTTTTAGTTTGTAGATGAAAGTTTTGTGTTTAATGTCATCGGTTGAATTTGTGTATGTTTGCAAAGTGTCAAGGACTTTCAGTCGAGAACTTTAGATATCATTATAGTGAACTTTGATATAGTTTGTGAAGAAACTTTTAGTCTTAGGATCAGTCTATACCGTGTTATTAAACTTTTCATATTTCTCTATATAATTTTTGTATTAATTATGACTTTTACATTGACTTTTGCTACTTTTTACTTCTGTTTAATTCATATAAAACTATACCTAGACGTCGGTTTTATAATACCTTGTAAATAATGATATATATATATATATATATATATACTGTGTGGGGTGTTATGCGTGTCTTTTGTTTGTTGCGCTTTTTTTTTCTAAATTATCCAAATTCAAACGCATTTTATAACTGGCAAAGTGACTTTGTTACGTATTAACTACTCAACCGTGGAAAAGAGAACAGAATAATATACTTTTTTGATTTTCTTTTCTTTTTTTGGACGTCTAACACACAACGCCATCTAGTCCTAAGCTAACCAGAGCTTGTGTTATGGGTACTAGACAACTGATATGAATACATAAATACTTTTTTTTTGTAATAACATACATATTTTACATAGAAAACACCCAACTCCGAAACAAATATTTGTACATGACACAAACACTTGGTCCGACCCAGGATTTGAAGCCGAGACCTCAAGCACAGCCGTCATATTCACAACCTCTGTGCCACCGAGGTAATTGAATTGATTTCTTATAAAAAGCTCTTGTTATAAATTGTTTCTGAGCAATAACTGAATATTAGTGATACCACAATGCACTTTAAAACTCAATTAATGTCGTAATATCGTATGTTTTAATTTATGTAGTCAAATCCACAGATTAATGAAGTATAAAATTATTTAACAGCCATTACGCGTTGAAAATCATTTGCAAAATGGCTGTTAAATACATGATTCGTGTCGCTAGTTTTTAATTCGATTGCAAAATGCGTATTATAACCCGCTCGACAATTCCCTTCGGGCCTCCTGTAATCAACTTCAGTTTCGGATACGTAGTAATTGAAAATGTCGAGTCGGTGGGATGTTCATTTTCCACTAATTAATCGCTGTGATGACATTGCAGCTACCCCTGTGGTGTACGCATTGTCTATGTGCTAAGCGGCTTAGGTAGCAAGCTTCGTAGGGCTGCTTATGCCATAATACATATTTATACCGATTTTATAGCAAATTTTCATATGCTTTTATATAAATCAAGAATACTTTTATCTTGCCACTCCCCAACCCGCACTCGGCTAGCGTAGGGACGTATGGACCTAACCCTCTCCTGAGAGGAGACTCGAACCCAGCAGTGTCATTATGGGTTGTTTTTGATGAAATGGTAAAAATTGAAATGGTTTTCTAGACCAACGAGGTAGTAACTTTAAATTTTTGCATTCTGTGATACATAATATTACTTAGGTATTTAACAGATTAACAGGCTGACTTCGCTTATGAGCACGGCGCGTGCAACCTAATCGAAACGTTAGGGAATATAAAAGTATATTTTCTGTTATACCTATTAATCATGTTAATTACGGTTCAGAAATCTTATCTATAACAAATTGTCACGGTCTGCTTATTCAATCGCAACTGTTGTAGTTTCATCAACAAATAAATAAATAATTATTTTGGACGTCTAACACTCAACGCCATCTAGTCCCATGCTAAGCAGAGCTTGTGTTATGGGTACTAGACATCTGATATAAATACATATATTTACTTTTTTTTGTAAATACATACATGTCATACATATTATACATAGAAAACACCCAAACTCCGAAACAAATATTTGTAGATCACACAAACACTCGGTCCGACCCAGGATTTGAACCCGAGACCTCAAGCACAGCAGTAGCATTCAGTAACATTCACAAACTTGCACTTACAAAAGTTGATGGTGTTAAGTCGACTGTATTTTTTCTTTGCCTTTATCTGTACTCTTCATCGTGCAGTATCTCTTCTATTGTCAATTGGTTAAACAGTAAGAAGTACCTATATACACTTTTTTCGTGTGGAAGTTCATCTAGATCTTTAATGCGTGAATCTAATCACTGTTGTGACGTGTATAGTCCGATAAATTATTTTGATCCAGCTATAATAGAAGGACAAAGATCTAACTAACGTAAGTAAACGTGTGCAGAACTATAATGCATGATTCTAGCATCCATAGATCTTTGTTTTTTCATTAATTTTATTTTTATAACTTCGAGTATAATCAGATCGTCTATAAATGTATTTACTTGACCGTCCGAAGTATGCGTCACTGGTCCTTTTTGACATTTTGTACATTTTATTTTAATACAAACATTAAAATGAAGCTTAAGATATTATCAGTTTCAGGCTGTCATCATGTTAGGTTGTTATTACAATTAAACCTTCCAATTAAATGGAATTAAGATGTTTCTTATCTAACACTAACCCTTTAAACAATTGCTGCTTTTAAAGTATGTAAGAAGAATAGGGATTTAATTAAAGAATTAAACTTTACAAGAGCAAACATTGGTATAAAATAATCCGATTAAAGGTTTAGAGTACTGCGATATTTTTGCGCTGTAATTGAAAACTTTAATAAAGTAGTTTTTCAATTAAAATGCTCGTTGCATGGTTTGTTCGCTCTGGTTCAGTACTTAGCAGGATTAAAAGTATGCAAATCCCAAATATTTAAATACCTACCGGATTAAATGTCCGATGGGAATACTTTCGTTATCGCTATCAGTGCTATTAATTACTAGTACTAGTGACCGATAATTTTATTTTTGGTAAATTTTCTAAAAATTTATTCTATCCAGATCGATTTATCGCCTCCGAAACCCCTTGCATGCTAAATTTCATGAAAATCGTTAAAGCCGTTTTCGAGATTCAAATTATATATACATACAAGAAGGAAGCTCGTTTTAAGGTATTATATTAGATATTATCTGCATCAATTTATTTAAGTTTTATCGCATTCACTAACATATTCGTGACGCAGCCATGTTTTGTTACATATTAACCTTCTCGAACGGTGTGACAACACGAACTCACATAAAACTGATTACAAGTATTTTTTTGTTGTTTTTCATCTTCCTCCCCATAATCTGAGAGGACGCTCAAACAGCGGTAATACTTGTGTAGTCAGCTCCTTTGTTCTATAATAAAAAAAATCTACGTTATTTTAGTTAAAATTTCTGGGACTATTTTTTATGGTTTAGTGGGCAAACGAGCAGGCGTATCGCCTGATGCTAAGCGATTACCGCCGCCCATGGACACCCGCAACACCAGAGGCGTCACACACAGTCTTTGGTGGGGAAGGGGATGGGGAAAGGGATTGGGGTATGGGCAAAGGCCGGTAATAAAGCTACGGTCTCTGCTCTGTTGACTGCAAATAGAAATAATTATGAGCTTGACACGTCTAATGTGGACAAAAACATATACTTTCATACGAACCCGAATTCAAGTTCACGGGCATTAGATGATAATAATTTACCTTGTCTGAATAGTTGTTTAGAACTTCAAGATATTATCTTTGTGGTTACCGCCTAACCAGTTTTTGCTACCTACGCTGACAACACATGATATATAGGGTGGTTATTAAAATGATTCATAAGAAAAGGTATTTTTAGACTAGAATGAGTATAGTATAGTATCTTAACCGTGGGAGAGCTATGCTTCGGCATGAATGGGTCGGCTCGACCGGAGTGATACCACGGCCTCACAGAAAACCGGTGTGAAATAGTGTTTGCGCTGTGTTTCACCGAGTGAGTGAGGATACCGGAGGCCCATACCCCAACCCCTCCCCCCATGACCTTTCCCATCCCCCAAAGGTCGGCAACGCACTTGTGACGCCTTTTTGAAGTGAATCATTGTAATTTCAAACCGGATGCAACGGAAAAAACGACAGGTAAGAGACACAAATACATAAAGTCGCTTGTAATTAGTGAGCAAGAGCGAGAGAGCAAATGTCGGTCTCATTTTTTTGTCGATTTATTGAAGTTGAAGTACACACACCTTTTTTATATATGTTACCTCAATCTGTATTTTTTAGGTGATTTGTAAAATAATTTTTACGTTTCGAGGGACACGAACTTACAGTTTAATCTCATTTAACTTTGAAGAAACAATATAATCCCCAAGGTCTACCACTAAGGATAGCAAATTAATGAATTAAAAATACCATTTTTGTTAAAATTCACAATAATACAGTAGCCCTGAAGTTGGTGACAATTTTGTGTAAGTAAGGGAATTCTGGATTTCCTAAGAATTTAAAGTTATTTAATGTTAGAGTCTGTGATAAATTCCGGACAAAATATTCCGGAAATCATCAGTCGCAAGTTAAGCAGAGCTTGTGTTATGGATACTAGACAACTGATATAAATACTTATATACTTTTTTGTAAATACATACAAATTATACATAGAAAACACCCAAACTCCGAAACAAATATTTGCACATCATACAAACGTTCGGTCCGACCCGGGAATCGAACCCGAGACCTCAAGCTTAGCAGTCGCATACGCTACCACTACGCCACCGAGGCAGTCAATTGCTTTAATAGTGTAAAACTTGGGCCCAAAAGCGTGGCCTAGTAATATTCTTCCTTATATAAAAGCAGTTTTTTCCCATTCTTCTAGTGGGAAAAGATATTAGAGTAGATTTTCTGGAAGTGATAACATAACAACTAATATAATTTGATATAAAGTCGTAAATAACCTATCTCTAATTTTAACAATTTTATTGAATACAGTATGTTAATAGGGTTCCGTACCTCAAAAGGAAAAAAATCGGAAGCCTTATAATATCAGGTTGTTGTCCGCCTTTCTTTTTGTTTTTAAGTATGTGCCTGCTAAATTAATTCTACTCTGCCTGATAGATAGCAAAAGTAGAATCCAAGTGTGGTGGACACCATACTTATTGCGAATGTAGATAATACAACAAGACCATTGTACTCAGGAACGTATAGAGCTATGAAGCTGAAGTTTTATATTAAATACTCAATTCTATTGTCCCTTTGAGCTGTGAAAAAATCAAACTTCTTAGCCGACGCAATCAAAAGACACAACCGGTTCCAATGAAAGTTTTCGACACTCACAAGGGAATCAAAACCAACAGGGTACTTTCCATGAACTCAGGATCTTGAAATTTGGTACGAAGCAACGTCTTATAGCACAGATAAAGGACAAATTGCGAAAAGCAATTTGAACAGGTTTGTACGGAACTCTCGGTGCTCGAGTACGACTCGCACTTGGCCAGTTTTTCTTAAAAAGAGAATTAATTTGGAAAAATTAATCCTACATATCAATTAAAGTATGAATCATTTCATATTGAAAAAACATAGACTTTCTGCAGTTTTCTGACGATTTCGTTATCATTGTTCTACATTACATCACTACATACTCGTAGTATTAAATAAAGTTGCTTTCGCTGTCTGCCCGACCCTATATATACTTACTTAAATCTTTAAAAATACGCAACGGATTTTGAAGCGGTTTCTTTTAATAGATACAGTAATTGAAGAGGAAGGTTTATATGTATAATACATGCATAATATTGTAGAGAAACATTGATAAATTTAGAGATTTCTAATGTGATGTCGTAAATAAACACATTTTTTTGCGCTTACATTGCAAACGCTGGCTGCACCCTATCGGATAGACCTAAATAATGTATAACAGTATTGTACACCTTAAAAAGGTCTACAAAAAAGTTCATGATGGCATATTATGTCTATCCATAGTATCCATCCAACAACATTAAACATTTTTTATTCCTTTCTTTTTACGAGGAATAATGGATTATTTACGAATTGATTTAAAGCAATACAACATTAATCCTTATCCAATTAAGTACCTTAAATACATTGGGCATTTAATATAGATCAATATGGCCGCTTACAGTATCTAATTTAAATTAATATTTTCGAAGATATTATAGATTTAAATGCACATGTCGTGTCGTCGCTGGGTGCATCTGAAATACACCCGTGCGTAGCCGAGGCGGGTCGCTAGTTGTCCATAAAAAATACATTTCTATATCAGCTTTCAACAGAACACTCTGTATAGTTTATTTTTGTTTTGTTTGTTATCGCCAACGAGTCTTCTCACGAATTCTACTGTATACCCATCCATACATGCGAGTTTCTGAATAAAAAGACTTAGGAAAATAGAGTGAAATAAATTCTAACGAGAACCTCGCGAAGATGCAACATTCTGGGACATTTTTCGTTGTACATATTTTTTATGTTTCGTAAAAAGTCGTATAATCGAACATACTCATAATATGATTGCTTCATTGGTAAGACTTCTTGACCACTTTATGAAGACCTCGTCTACTTCAACGTTTCGTTTCAACGCAAACCTTAGATGAAAAGTCCAACTATGTTTGCTTATTACTATTTATTAATACGGTTGTTATAGGTTTTTAACCATTTTACATCTTCTCGCGAACTAATATTAGTAAACGCATACTTCCTTATTGAATTTATAAACTTAATTTGTCTACAATTTAACAAGTACCTAATAGAAGCTTCCAACTTTGATTAAGAAATTGTTTTTATAATTATCACTCTCATGCAGATACGTGTCTAAGTATAATCTATATAGATTATACTTAGACACGTGCGAGCTGAAATTTTAGAATGATATATCCGCATCAAGGTTTTTTTTTAGTTAATTTTTGCATCAGTCACATATCGGCGACCGCGAAAAAACACGTAAAACCGACATAAACGCGGACGGAGCCGCGGGCAACAGCTAGTGAACTAATATATTATCTCAATTTTTTTGTGCTACTGAATGTTAAAAACGAACACGTCACGAATTACGTGTAACTTCATAGCTTATCTTAGTTATAT
Source organism: Spilarctia lutea (assembly GCA_916048165.1). Classification (NCBI taxonomy): domain Eukaryota; kingdom Metazoa; phylum Arthropoda; class Insecta; order Lepidoptera; family Erebidae; genus Spilarctia; species Spilarctia lutea. Next base: position 12,057,346 of record OU696487.1, read on the forward strand.
TCAAATATATGGGCGTGGTTATTGAAATAAAACAATAGATATGTATCGGTATAATGGATGCCCTGATCGTGACATGTTGTTGACCACGCGGATCTATTAATGAAAGCGGTCAAACACTACTGACATGAGCTACTCCATTGAAGGGATTACAAAAAATATATCCCCGTATTTTGAATAACGGTATACAAAAAGAGTTAATTTGTTTGCGTATAAAAATTATATCAGGTTGGCCAACTGTACGCCGAGGTCGAGGTACGTCGGCGTTCCAGGGTTTTCCTTTCTAGAGTGCACCTGGTTCCCATCTAGTACCCGAGACGACGTGCATTAGTCGATTCGAGTCCGACATGCCACCAGGAGGTGGTATCCCAGGGGATTGCCGCAAAGAAAAATAACTGTGAAAGTGAAAATTAAAAAAATACTAATACAGTCTGAAAAGTTTCAGACCTAACAATGATGCAATACATTTTTGCTTATTTTATTTTTATGAATAAAATAAGAAAAAATGTATTGCATCATTGTTCTTATCTTATTTTCAAGGAAACATCCTTGAACTCCACACTCTTCTTCCAGCAACGTACAATGTATAAAAATGTCAAGATTCATAACTAAATTCACTAGTTTTTATAACGAGAGCTGCAATTTTCACATTGAGATCTTCAATGTGAAGATACCTTAGCAGTATTACTGGAAAAGTACCTTTTTAGGAAAAAGAACATTGGCTAATTTTATATCAAAATTAAATAAAAATATAATGAAATGGAAAAGCAATGAAAATCTATATATATTAAAGCGAAATACCACTCACTAATTAATCATGAAATCTCAGAAACTATAATACCTACAAACTTAAAATTTGGCAAGTAGATCCCACCCCTAAGTGGGTAAAACGGGGGTTGGAATTTTGTATGAACGTCCTATATTTTTGAAGTAAGAGACTTAAAATTTTAAATGTATGCTCTTTTGATGGTGTAGAAATGTAGTAATAATATGTCTTTAGAAATCTACCCCCTTTTGGGGTTAAAACGGGGGATGGGAGTTTGTATAAAAGTCCAATGTTATTGAAGTTAAAGTAATTATGGCAGAAGGATTTTAAATGGTAGGTATTTACGTATAAGAATTATCATATAATAAATACTAGCTAAGCCCCGTGGTGTTACCCACGGTACAACAACAGCCTTGGTGTATATTAGTATATATATCCAAGCGTCAAAAAATTCCTCCGAATCGTCGCCTACTAGCAGCGATCTCAGAAAGCTGGCAGCATTGCCATGTTGAATGGCAATTCTAATTCCTTGTCCTAGAAAAAGACCGAAGTATTGGTTATGAAAAGCGTTCTTTAATACTACATCCTTTTAAGTTACCTACATATTTATTTTCCTAGAAAACAGCCTAAAAACTATATAGTTTGTAACATTGTGTTCGTCATGTCACAGAGGGAGTAGTTTGGTCTGGCATTTGTTTAAACAGGGCGTGTGAATTGATTCCTTCGATATTGGTAAAGTTTGTCGCCGTAAATCCCCGGCCAAATCTGGATAAGGGATAAATGTCTCGACATACTCGTCTGTTGTTTGGATGTTTGTTTACTCGAGTCCACTTATGTAAGGCTTCAGAAGTAATGTGGTGAATACTTTGAAATATATTTAAATAAATAAAAAATAAATATTTTAGAATCTAACACACAACGACATGTAGTCCCAAGCTACTCAGAGCTTGTGTTATGAGTACTATACAACTGATATAAATACATATACTTTTTTTGAAAATACATACATTCATATTATTCATAGAAAACATCCAAATTCCGAAACAAATATTTGAAGATCATACAAACATTTGGTACGACCCGGGAATCGAGCCGATACCTCAAACTCAGTAGTCGCATACGCTACCACTGCGCCACAGAGGTAGTCATAATTCATATCCCAAATCTCTTTGCTTTAAATTCCTTAAAATGCTCCTTTCCACAACAAAGCAATTGGGGTCAACCTATAGAATGTTTGTTTACATCGTTACACTAGAGATGAAAAAGCAGAGTAATGTGCTCAACTCTTCAAAGTATTCCTCGACACGGCAAACCCACATTACATGACCTTTGTTAGCAATAACGGTTATAACCAAACTTTGATCGTTTGAGGACCATAACGGGTTTAATGATTAACAGTCAATAAAGGAGAATTGCTACATGTTATAACGATATCTTAAACTATAATGTTTAGTTTGCTTACAAAGATTAAGTGTTATATGCTTGCTAAGTACAGATAAATGTGTGTGAACATAGTTAAATATGTGTTGTGTGTAGTTTTCATATACTGTCTTTCTAAAAGAACTGATTAAATCCCTTTAAAGCACTGTATGTTTATTGACTTATTTTGAAATACTCATAATTTAATTTTTATGATTAGTAATGATGCTAATTCTGTTGTAGCATCGCTAAACCAAAATTTCTCTTATTTTGTGATTTTTAGTTAAGTTTAGACAGTTTTCGAACTACAGAATGAGGACCATTAGAATGGGACCATATCCGTGTTACCTGTGGACTTATAAACAAATAAAATATGGCGTTCTTGTTTTGTTTTTTTGAATTATGAACTAGAGTTTATAAATAAAATATAAATTTTTAAACTAAAAAACAAGCTTACATAAGTAGGTTGCATACTAATAAACAAACATTGAGTTGAAGCAGATAAATGCGTGTTAAGAAGTCTGTGATATAACCATTGCTGACTATTACCAGAATGTTGCTGAACATACTTCAAGATCTCTATAACATATAAGTATTTTTTGTTAAGTAAGAGGTGCCAAAATGACTCTACTCTGTCTGATGGAAAGCATGAGCAGAATCTAAAAGTGGTCACTACCATCCTCATTGCGAATGTGGACAGTGCAGCATGGTGACCCACACTACATTTTGGTTTTAATTACTACTTGTGAAGATTAAATTCTGCTATCCTAACATATTCTATCAAAACTTCAGTGTATTCCGATTTGTTTCTTTTTCATTGTTTTGTTTCTAAATAACATTGTCAATTACACAGCTCTTCAAAGATATGTAAAACCAAATACTCTCGTTTGAAGGGTTCATTATAGTGTTGAAACTAAAAGCTTTTTCGAAAGAAAGCTTTTGTTTTTACTAGTGGGAAAAACGAAATCATATGTTTTGGTAGAAATCATTCAGCTTCTGTGTCTGCTTTGATCTTTTGGCATTAGAATTTACATATTTTGTGTGTGTGTTGGTGTAACACCTCTTTGATGTCCTTTCGTTGCGGTTTGTGTTCTCTATGAATCAACAATGACTTGATATAGTGTTCTCGTGACTGTTTTATGTTTTTGTTTGGTTTTTATACGTGGTTGTGTTTTATTGATATTGACTTAGAAGTATTACTGTTTTGTTTTTTATTGTGCATAGTAAGAAAAAAATAGTTATTACACACTAAGTTTCAGGTATAAAAAAAAGCACTCGTTTTTTTAAACATAAGTCGAAGAACACTTGATTGACTCTTCTCGAAAACTATAATCGGGTATACCGTTTGTTTGTTTGCCCCCCTATGATATTCAAAAATCATTATAGATGATTCATGCGCATTATTAGGCAGTATATTGTATATTTATATATCCCACTACAATGACTTGAAAACAAAATAACTTTAGCATCACAAATGAAATGTGAACAAACCTTCCCTCCAATTATTGCGAATGTGATTCTGTTTTGCTTTTATAGTGATTTTGTTTCTCGAAACTATTCGAAATGATATTGCGAATTTATTTTCAATATCAAAGCATCTCACATTTCACACTGAATTTTATATACAACCAACGGCTGTGCTATGATTAGACGATGGTGTCAAGCAAACGAGGTTTGCTTGAATATACGGCTTAATTTACGTAGTCTACAGACGCGGCGCAATCAGACGCGTGTATTGTGTAGGGCTCTTTGTGCTGTTTTCTTAGCATAAGTGAAAATATCTATAAATATATATATAAAACATACTTTACGTGAGTGGTGGATGAATGTAAGACTAATTTTGACAGCCCTATTGAAGTACCGCAGTTTTTTTTAAAGAGTTTTTTCAGGTCTTTATAATTATTTTATAATAGGGTTGACACTGGTCGTGTTTATATAGGTACAATCTATTATTATCTTAATCCTTGCTTCAGAGAGTACGTTACGTTCCATACGTACGACAGGCCGCCGGGCCCGGTAGTCATAAATATTTGTAGCAATCGTTATTTTAAAATCAGTAACCTCAACTATAGTGCAACCATCAAATTCAATTTACTTTCTGGATTGTGGAGGACCAATGCCAATCGTTCCGTGAACCGCCTTGGCCGGAACACCCCCGTGGGATTTGGAGGCGGAAGTGCTCGCCGAAGTTTATCGGCGAGCGGCTGAATATCGGGCGGAGAACGGGTATCGTCCTCCGCCCGAAGAGGTACGCGATTGGCGTGAAGCCGCTCGCCGAGCCACGATGGCTCGTTGGTCGTCCCGGCTGGAGGCTCCACGCGCTGGCTTTGCCACCGTGGAGGCGCTCCAGCCGGTCATCCTCGAGTGGGCAGGGCGGCAGCACGGGACCCTTTCCTTCAGGCTGACGCAGGTGCTTTCCGGGCATGGTTGCTTCGGAAAGTACCTGCACTCGGTTGCTAGGAGGGAATTGAGTCCTGCCTGCCACCACTGCGACTGCAGTGAGGACTCGGCCCAGCACACGCTGGAGTTCTGCCCCGCTTGGGCGGAGCAGCGCCGGGCCCTCACTGCAGTCATCGGAGGAGATCTGTCGCTACCGGCCGTCGTACTATCCATGGCCGGTAGCGACAGCAGTTTTACCGCGGTCGCGACCTTCTGCGAGGAAGTAATCTCGCAGAAGGAGGCGGCGGAGAAGGCCCGAGAGGACGATCTCCACTCGGACCCGATCCGCCGCCGGCGCACGGGGCGGCGGAGGCGCGCCTATCAGCGCCTCATGCCGCCCTGAGTGTGGCCGCGGATGGACGGGATGGGTTTTCCCCTCCATCCGCATTACAGGCCAACCGCGAGGGGGCGACGTACGCGTGTGCCGTGCGTCGCCTAAATTGAGATTTTTTTATTTGAAGAAGGTGCCCGCTTCAGTGCGGTCAGGCGCTGGGAGGGGCCCGGTTGTGTTAATAAACGCATTTCCCGGACCCCTCCCTTCTCAGGCGCAGAGTTGGCACACCGTGTGGTTTTAGTCGGTTCGATTCCGACACACCGCCCCGCCGCAAATCCCGGCGGGGTGAGGGCCCGAGGGGGTTTCCACACGTAAAAAAAAAAAAAATAAAAAAAAAAAAAATGGGCCTCCAGTATCCTCACTCACTCGGTGAAAAACAGCGCAAGCGCTAGTACCCGACTCCTAATAATCTAGGTAATGATAAAGACTAGGAAGAAAAAGATAAATAAATCTAAGGAAATTAAACAACCAACTACACAAATGCTGTCTTTATTTTATCAATTTATAATTATTAATTGAAGTCAATAGTCAAGACACAATTATAATTATAATAATATAAATAAGAAGTCCTGAAAGCCTTATATGTCCTTTGTGATTAAGTAATAATAATTTCAAGAGCTTAGTTTATATCAATTCCCTAAAGGCTCGTACCCCAAAGCTAACTGTGCTTGAGGTAATATGCACTGACGTGTTAATTTGAGCAGATGCACGCGGCGCCGATTATCAAGAGGGGAACAGAATGCATTTAATAAGTAGGTACTTACGTATGTTATTTATGTCAGTCCTTACCGCCACGCTTTGATTCCTTATACCTATGCATAGAGGGTATCTATACTAATATTATAAAGCTGAAGAGTTTGTTTGCTTGTTTGTTTGAACGCGCTAATCTCAGGAACTGAACTCCGATTTGAAAAATTCTTTATGTGTTGGATAGTCCATTTATCGAGGAAGGCCATAGGCTATATATCATTTCACTAAGACCAATAGGAGCGGAGGACTAATGAAAAATGTTCCAAAAACCAGGGAAAAAATTACACTACTGTAATAAGAGACGTAAATGAGGTTTCGTGGGTCATCTAGTATAGTATATAAACGGTGTCCTTAGTGAATATTCGGCATTTACGAATATGGATAGTAAGTCCGATTTGAGAGCAGCAACTTCGACCATAGACACATTTGTCAGATCAAATGTGTTATTGAGTTTATTGACCACACGAAGGTGTATTAATAATCTTTTAAAGATTGTACTAGATTATCCGCGGCTCTGCTTTCGGCTCAAGAATCAAAGTATTGCCATGCCAAATTTAATTGGTGCAGTGGTTAGTCGTAAAGGGTAACAGATAAACAGACAGAGTTACTTTCGTTTTTATAATATTAGTGTGGATTAGGCATAAGATGATGATATAAGTTATATTGTTCACCTTTTTTTTTTTTATTATATAGGTGGCAAACGAGCAGACGTATCGCTTGGTGGTAAGCGACTACCGCCGCCCATGGACACCCGCAACACCGGAGGCGCTACAAGTGCGTTGCCTGCCTTTTAGGAAGGAGTACGCTCTTTTCTTGAAGGTTTGAAGGTCGTATTGGTCCGGGAATACCGCAGGCGACAGCTCATTCCACAGTTTTGCTGTGGAAGTTTAGTATTAACCCTTATGTTTGTCGAGATAACTAGTCTTGGAATCTAGTGATTTTTAGGGTTCTGTGCCTAAACTAAGAAACTCAAATTCTGAAAGGGTCGTTTGTCTGACTATATGTCAAGAGTACTTTTTTTAACATTGTGCGAGTTTATTAAGTTAAAATTAATATCAAATGTGATGAACTTTAAAAAAATAATGATTAAATAAATCGAGAATACGACTACCAAAGTTTTTTATTTTAACATGTCGCATTACTTGCGATAATCTAAATTACGATATTGACTACTAAGAACACTTGCAGTAACCCTTGAATCGTATGAGAGTCATTAACCATGAAGGTCACAGCACAAGTGCAGAAAAATACAAGATACGATTTTTTTCGGTATATCAACCGTTTTGTGGCGTTTACAAACTTATAAGGACTAACATCCTTTTTCGCAGAATTACGTGTAGGTAGGTATGAAGGAAAATAACCATCGAAATACTTATCTTTGCGGTCTCTTGAACTTAAGGTACCTAATTAATTTGTTTTTATATAACATAAAAATGTTTATTGCATACTTCTGTTGACCTTGGACGATTTATATTATTTATTTAATTAACTGTGTCTTTAAAACGATATATTGGGAATAGCTTCATCTTTATTAACCTAACTAACACTTTAGGGTAAAAACAAACTAAATCTAAATAGACATTTGAACGAAACCCTTGTGGGCTATTCAGATTGGCCTATTTTTTTGAAATAATAATTGGCTGCTATTCTTATCATTTGGTGACTTCTCGAATTTATTAAATGAATAATAAAAACCTACTAACATAAAAAAAAGCATTTAAAGTGATTGGCTTTAAGATATCTGAAATGATGCTATTTCTCAAAAGTGGTTAGTACTTACGAATGAAAATAAAATTCTGTTAAAACCATGGAGTCTCATAAGACGAATGCTTAATGAGGAGGTAGATTTTTGTTTAATTAAGTTTCAAATAAAAGCAACCGGCGTAATTTGAATAATAATAAGAATGTTCGTCGGAGATTTTCATTGAGGGATTCTCTTTTGTTTTGCCCAAGAGATTCCCACTTCTGTTTTGTTAAGACAACTGTTCGATGAAATTGTTCTGACACAGTTCGGCTATTTTCTTGTATATTTTAAGGGGAACTTGGCCTTTCAGTATTAAGCTCAGTTAATTGAACTGATGAATTTTGATGAAGAGGAAGTTAATAACCGTTTTTAATAATAGTATTGTGACCTTTTAATGAAACCTTGAGGTGAAAAACCAATTTCATATATGAATGGGTATATACTACATACTATACATATATTTAAAGGGATTAAAGAGGTGAGGAGAGGTTTGGCAAGACACTTTTATTAGATTTTAAGTTGTTATTTATGACAAGTGTAAGACCGACACTATAGTTGCACTGATGAGAGGTATTGATTAAAGAAACAGAAGTTCGTTAAAGAAGTAGCACATAAGGTAAAGAAACAGCTTCTCCTTCTTATATTATATGTAATAATCGATAACAATGGAATCGTATGTAAATGTAGGTGCTATACTCCACTTCCAATCATTGTGGCACACGACGATTCATTTTGTATTTTTTATTAACGCGCTTTTATTACGTTTCCTTCATTTCAACATTCTTCATTGGTGCTCCACTCCTATTAGCAGTAGCGTAATGATATATAGCCTATAGCCTTCCTCGATAAATTGACTATCCAACACTGAAATAATTTTTCAAATCGGACCAGCGGATCCTGAGATTACCGCGTTTAAACAAACAAATAAACAAACTCTTCAGCTTCATTATTAGTATAGATATGTACCTACGTAAGATGTTGGTTCCGAGAACAAACATATTCCGTACTCTCAAAGTTTTAACAACAACACAATAGAAACGAGATTGGGAGACAAGTTAATAGAGTTTTTAATAGGTTGCTACAACTCAACAGATTGCTTTTGCACAGGGCCATTCATTTATTTCTCCTTGATATAGTGTCTGTCGGTTGATATTTTAGTTATATGAAAACAAAATAACAGCTTCTCATTTTATTTTTATTAATTTTAAAGGAACAATTGAAGTTCCTAATTTAATAACTCGTCTAAGTTATTTAAATACTTTATATTTACAACCAAAACAAGCGTCTTAGACGGCCGGACGACGGTATGGTACAATAATAGAGTAAATGTTGCTAATTCTAGATAAATAGCATGAATGTTTCAAAGAATAATTAGTTTTTAAACTAATTGTGAAATACGAATAATAATTCTATTGACTCACGTGGATACCTATATACCCTGCAGTTTCTTTAGTAATACTAGTTGCCGCTAATAAACGTTTTTGCTATATTTGCTCAAAATTTAATAAGTTGATAAAGTGATATTCGTCTGTCAATGCAATCCAAAACTTACATGAATCAATCAATTTCAAAACATAACAACGGTGGCCTTATTAGGTAGGCTTTGAAGTTACAGTTTCTGAGTTTGGGGTGTTTTCTATGTATAAGATGTATATATTTACAGTAATTACAAATGTTAACAAAAAACAACCGACTTCAAGAACTGGACCAAATTAAAATAAGACCAACGGAAAGCACCAGCTTTCAAATAAAAAATAATAATCGAAATCTGTTCACCCAGTCGAAGTTATGAGGTAACAAACATAAAAATAATACAGTCAAATTGTTAACCTCCTCCTTTTATGAAATCGGTTAAAAAGGTATAAATGTATTTGAATTAGTTGTCTAGTATCCATAGTACAAGCTCTGCTTAGTTTGGGACTACACGGTGTTGTGTTATAATGACTTCTCGTGTTATATGCACTCGAGTAAATGTTAGAAATATGTTCAGAGAGAAACATTTAATTTAATTTACTCTTTAGTATTCTCTGTCTGCTTTAAGTGAACTAAAATGCAGTCTACCATTACGGTTACTTATCTCATCCAGTGTCCATGGAAAGCGGATCTTTGAACATGATTGATGACTTATCGATGTATCTTCGTCAAGATCTCACGTAGTTACAATTTTTCTTAGAAAGTTTCCGAGCGTTACGCTTTCAATGCGAACAGTGAGATGTTCAATAGCTTCACACACGCAATCTTTACTTATGCTTTCGATGGCAGAGGAATGTCAGTTAGCTCTAGAAATTTTCACATTGTGAGTGACTTATTAGTAATTTCATAATGTCAATCAAATAACGTAGGTGATATTCAATTCATGATCTGCAATTAAGTTTATGATCAATTATGAAAGGTTTAGAAATTATCACTTTTTATGTATAAATCATTTAGCTCAAGCGCTGTTTTGTATGAAACTAGATGGCGTCGTGCGTAGTGTGTGTATATTCGCAAATGAATCGCCTAATATTGTATTACATGATGGAACTTTAAAAATTAATGTTAGAACCTACGAATTATTATATGAACTCTCGTTCAATTGAGTAAATAATATTTTTAGCCGGCTTATGGCAAGTGAATTTTACCCACGAGCCATTATATTACGATATTATTATCATAAGTAATAAACGTTATTAATCTGCAAAACACTTTTAATGTAAAAATTCTTATCCTAATAAATGCATGAATAATATTTACAACGTAAAGACTACGTAAGCACTTACATGAATCACAGAAGTTTGGAATTTAACGTTATACATACACTGGCGGTAGGTAAGACTTCATCGTGGGTCCTGCTCTCCCTAGTGGAGGCAATTCATACATTTGTACAGGAGGAGGACTCAATTTTCTTTTAAGGCTGTCTGCGTTATCTTCTTCTTTATTCATCACGTTATTATTTCTTTGCAAAACTTTATAATTTTTTATAGCTCCACGCAACTCGTGCTGATACATAGTGGGTTGGTTGCGACTGCTTTTATCTTCCACCATTTCTTGCGCGTCTTCGTCAGTAAAGTATTGTGCATCAGTGTTTTGTTCATTAATACTGTGTGGTTGTTTAGATTTCGTGCTTAACTTATTAGATTCGAACTGGTTTCTGGTTAAATAGTTCATTATATTAGCTATGTCCATGGGCCTACTGTTTAAAGACTTAATTTCATTGTAGGCCTTGGGATCATAATGGATATACTTTTGGTTAGCATATTTATCTGTTTTTGCCTCTGGGATTGGTTTCACTAGCAAGTTCTTATTTTCTATGGTTTTTTTATTACTTGTTCCTTCACTGTTCTTGCTTATTTTAAATATGTTCTTTAAAAATATATTTTCTTTCAACATATTTTCTATGTTAATTTCAGTTGTTGTAGTGATTTCCTTTGGCTGTGTGGTTGATCCCGAAAAAATTGGCTTAAAGCCGTTTTTGCTATCTTCATGGAAAATGAAATCTGTAAACTTCATTTTATTATTTGCACTAGATGGCTCCTGTGCTATAAAACCATTTGATAGTGTTTGAACTGTGTTTGTTTTTGAATTTGTTTCATTTTTTATGTGTTTTTCGAAACCCAGAGGAATAACATTATAGTTTACATTAAGATTATCAGCGTTTTTGTTTTGGATGCCCGTTTTTCTTGATTCAAAATTATTATCATCGTAATTATAACTGCGTGTTACAATTTGACTGTGAGGTATAAATTGATCTTGTGTAATCAGTTTTGATTTCGTATTTTCTTTTACTTCTCTGTAAGATGCCGGTGTGATTCCTTTAATACCATTATTATAATTGTTACTCTGTTGCTGGTCAAATGGTGATTTTTTTTCAATTGAATGTTCGGTTGTGACAGGATTAACAGTATTTATATTATTTTTATTATACCGATAGGTGTCACGGACTTTTGGGTAACTATTTAAAGTATCGTAATATTGTTGTTGATTATTAGAACTCTCGAGTAGGTCCGGGATTTCAGAACTAATTTTCATATTCGGTTCTAACTGTTCTAACATTTTCGTGTATTGATCAGCAGTCATTTCACTAAAGTTTACACTCACATCGTCCGCACCAGATGATCTTGAAATTAAATTTTTATCCATATTTTGATTTAAGTTGGCATTAATACCATACTGCCATCTCCATAATGCTTTATTACTTTCCTGATCTGCGTCTTTCATATTTGCTTCATAGTTCACTAGCTGAGGCATTGTTGGTCTTTCAGTAGTAAATATTCTACCTGTATTTTCTTGTTGTTGGGGCGCATTTACAGACGGAACGTGAGCGCCTTGTGAAGCCAGAAAAGTTATTTGTGGTGAAATTGTTCCACTGTTTTGTTTATTCATCATTTGATCATGAAAATCAACAGTTTGAATAGGAGTTTGCGAACTAGCTGCGGCTATTAAATTATTTTGTGTGTTGGAATTATGTGAAAAACTATGTGAGAATGATTCAGGAGTTTTCCCCGTAAATAAATTACTGAGACGCGGCGGTGAGATTTCATAATGGTGTCGATTTTCACTTTCATTTAATTCAGTTTCTTTATCTTCTCCGTTCCACGATTTTAAGTGCGGTGGTTTTTTGAACTCCTCTGCTAAGTTGAACTGAATAGATCTGAAATAATAATTTTTTTTAAGACTTATTACCTAATTGCGGAAATCAGAGCTTAGTCGCAGTGATGATGATGTGTTTCAAAATTGGGTTTGATTAGAAAATTAACGGACTAATACAAATTAATGTCATAAAAACCTTTGGATTATTTCTGGAACAGGCGGTGCTACCGGTAAATGGTCTCCACTTGCTCTAAAACCATTAGAGTCAGCAATGTAATGCACGGTATAAGTTTTACCATCGTCACCGACATATGAATATGATCCTTCTACAACCTGTTCTTCTTTATCAGATCCTGTATTTTCCATTCGACTATGTTGTACATAATGCGTCTGATCAGCACCCAGAGCTCTAAAAATTTAATGAACAATAATATTGAGTAAGAACTTGTAAAATGTAAATTTGAAGTATCTTTACTTACTCGTAACTAAAGCTCCCATCTAAATCCATTTCATTTGAAAGTCGTAAAATAGGTATTGCAGTTTCTGTAGTAGACATAAAGACACCAGGATGTGAGATATATTGCCCTCCTATAAAATTAGCTGACTTTATTTGGTCCATGTTGGTGTCTCTTTGCATATCTGATATTAATATACTCCGAGGTGACATAGACTGCATGCCCGAATTTTGAGTAGGAAATTCAGAATTACTATTGAATTGAACCGGTAACTTTGTGTCTATCCTATCTATAGGGTGCTGGTAGTTTTTTGGGGCTGGTCTTATTTCTCTTCTATTTGGTTTGTGTATTGAATCTCTTTGAGTTCGGTTGTATTGATTTTGTAAATAAGGTGGTGTCGGAGTGGACGATTTGTCTTGATTATGGTCATCATCTTCATCAGAAGTCATCGGTAGTAGCGTTGTTGATAACAGCATTGGAAAAGGACTGCGGGTTTCAATGGGAGATTTTGGAATGGTCGACGGTAAATATGGAAATTGAAGGTTGTTGAAATTCTTTATAGGGTAATATGGTAGAACAGTGTGACTTTCAGGTGGTAAGTAGAACTGTTTTTCAGATGAAAACATTCTAGGCTGAGAACCTTGAAATTGTGGACCAAGTGTGAATGATTCATGCCCCTCAGTATCCTGAGCCAAACTTATCATCGAAATAATGAATGGTATCTGAAATAATAATGATATTTCATTACGTTTTAACTTACAGTTTTCTTAAGTAATCCGTACAAATCCATTTTCACTTAAACACACGATCACCATTCACTTACCAGCCTCATTTCTCTTGAAGCTAATAATATTCACGTCACTCTATAGCACTTGTAGTAAATAGACTGGTAATGAAAATGAATTCCGCATATATTTATACACACGCGAGATGTGTCCAAGCATTTGTGAAAGAGATATTTTGTTTTAAACAACGTTTCTCTTACCTGACAAGTACTTTTTTTCTTCGTTATTTATATATATATATATATATTATAATAAAATGTGGAGTTGTATATTAATTAAAGTTATTTACGTATTGAAGTGTCAAAGTCTTGTTTTATTGAAAAACATTAGTTAATATGACTTACGTAACTGATTAGTACACGACATGGTTTCCAACACTATTATTTTACCTGACTGCGCGAAAAGGTGGGTGGCTCTGTAACCTAATGGATTTTAGCCTTTATTATTCCCAAGATTATTTGGGGTCGGTTACTAGTTCAACAGTATTTATTTGAATATCAGTTTTTTCACGGAGCGACTGGCATCGGATCTCCGCAACCCTGAAGGTCAACTGAATTCGAATATTGAACTAGTTGTTTCGAGGGCACTGACTTCCCAAATACCGGTTGCCATAGATGTTCTTGACAACTGGGACCGACGGCAGCGCTCTCCGAGGCGCAGGCGGGACTTTTTAAATTTTATATAAAATAAATGTGTAGAAAATGGTTTTGAAGAGTCTCAATGTGTTACGATTGATCACCCATCCACACCACACACACACATTTATACACACTACACATACGTCCATAGACTGTACTGCCAAGGAATGCTTTACTTTGCAATGAGTAAACCTACTCGGTCACAATACCAGCCGCAAACCTCTCGTTTAATAAACTCTTACGTTATCAAAAATTTCGGTAGACAATCCACCACACAATTTTTGTTGGAAAAAAAAAGTAAATGTACATCCAAGCATGAAGTACTGTTATAAAAGGTTCACCTGCTGATATTAACAAGTAAACAACAAAAAGAAAAATCATTCCCTTTATTAGTGGTAGGTAAAACCGCAGGTTGCTTTCGACCGAAAATTCTTACAAACTGGTTTTAGGGCCATTGACTCGACTTTGACCATTACAAAAATTGCATCACCTTATGGTCGCGAATTCAGCATGACCACATACAAACCACTCATTTATCTTGATATTTATTGAACGCCCCGTCATACACTTTGGGGCTTTAATCCATTTAATTTGCGAAACCACATGAATCATTTGTCGTTTTCTTTCCTTAGATTAAATCACTTCATATTATTTGTGGGACACGGAGATCAAGGACTCATTTAAATCAACAGAAAAACAGATTGCAGTACATACGTACTTAATGTTCACGAATTTTATTTATTAATTAAATAATGAAGAATACTTTTTAAGTAGTTTCCTTCACACAGTACTTTAATGTATGTGAGGTTTTGTATATTTTTTAAATATGTACCTTTTATTTTGATACCCCGCTCAAAAACTCTAAAGCATTATTTTTTGAGAAATGAAAAGAAGCGAAAATACCAGTCATTTAAATTTTTATAATTTTGTTAAACATGGTGTCCTTCTCACTATTTAAATCTCGGCTAGGAACATGATGATATTAAAAGTTTTATTTTCCAATATAACACAGGTTTTTCTTCGACACCTGAAGCATTTTTTTATTTCACGTTTTATGTGTTGCAATTTCTGGCAGTATTTTAAACTAAGATTTAGTTAGTCAGAAATAACAACAGATAAAAAGTCACGATCAAAGGGTTCTGATTAGCGTCAATAGCCAATTTGCAACAAAGACGCCGCCTTCTACTGCACAAAGTGTTGTGGGTTCAAATTCTAATTGGGAAGCACTTTGTGTGATCCACAAATTGTTGTTCTGAGTTTGGGTGTTCTTTGTGACCGTTTCATGTATGTAAATGTACGGTAATGACGTCTTGCAACGCTGTCCTGTATTAAAAGAAAATATTATCCATAATGTAACAGAACAGAGGTGTTAGCGACTGAAGGAAGAGAAAGAACGCAAAACACTTGCGACTTGGTTAAAGTAGCTGATCTACTCCAGCTATTGCTGATGTTGCTATGATCGCTAATTGACACTGACTATCAACAATCATCATATCCCAATATGATGTTTTGTGATCACAATAAGTGCTAATTTGGTTACGATATTCAATTATATGCTTTGCATTGCCTGTGTTACAATCGATTCCTTATTTATAAAATAAAGTTTTTATATTTATCTTTGATCAAACCCATATCTTGACAGAGTAGTCAAATGTAAAATGAAAAAAAAGAACCATAATTTATAAATATTTTTATTATTCTTACAAATATCATCTTTGTACACAGTACATTACAAGAGAAAAAATGTCTCACCTCAATCAGCGATCGAATTCACAATTTACAATCGTGATTTGAATCACTGATAAATAATCAATACATATTGATTTGATTAAAGTCAGCAAAATTAATGAGAGGTAATACACATATAATTTGCATGCAATGTCTTTCTATCCATTAAATCTTCATCTGAGATTTTCTTTTAAATATTTCAAACAGTGCTATCAACATACATATTTTTCCAGATGTGGAAATGGACCGCAAGCGTAACATGCTTTACAATTTTTATGAAATAAATATCTATAATATTTAAATTTGTACTTCAACTTGTACAATCTACCCTATCTAAATTATTTAGATGAAATAATTTAAAAGAATCTATTCTTAAGCTTTATATTTTAGGTAGTAGTTCTGCTGCTGAGGTTGATTGTAGGATTGCTGGGGTGAGTTGTACGTTTCTTGGGGTGGATTGTAAGATTGCTGCGGTGGGTTGTAAGTTTCTTGGGGTGGATTGTATGATTGCTGGGGTGGGTTGTACGTTTCTTGGGGTGGATTGTAAGATTGCTGGGGTGGATTGTATGATTCTTGGGGTGGGTTATAAGATTGTTGCGGTGGGTTGTATGTTTCTTGGGGTGGATTGTATGTTTGTTGGGGTGGGTTGTAAGTCGGATTAGACGTCTGCTGATCGACAGTCTGAGTTTGAGTCTGAGCGGGATACCCTTGCTGTGAGCTGTAACAAATATATATTTATTTAAAAATGAAATCATGTTATGGCCAAATGATAGTATATGTAGTCGATATATGTCATAGAACAAAATATGAAATGATATTATGTTTTCTTTACCGAGCTGGTAGGATGAGTTTAATCTTAGATTTAATTTTAGATTGAACATTTTCATATAATTTTTAATAACTTTATCCCTAACGCTAATAAAACTGAGGCTAAAGACCCGTTATTAGTTGTTAAACTATATCTAACTAATCCTATAACTATTCTTACTAACATAATCAGAAATTCAGAGCAGTTTTGGTTTTTATATATATATAAATGTATATATAATATGGTACCATTTGTTTCTGAATTTGACAAATTATTATTAACGGACCCATTAATCACCAACCAACACGCGTTCACGTCTGTTAAGTTAATAAAGTTCGTATAAGTTATTGTATTGTACCACTGATAAAGATTCGAGGTTTGGGAATAAATAATATATTTTACAT
Source organism: Spilarctia lutea (assembly GCA_916048165.1). Lineage (NCBI taxonomy): Eukaryota > Metazoa > Arthropoda > Insecta > Lepidoptera > Erebidae > Spilarctia > Spilarctia lutea. Next base: position 12,074,182 of record OU696487.1, read on the forward strand.
TGTGAAATAACAGTTACAGTTAGTTAGTGTAAATTACACTACTTTGATAATATTTGCCTCACAATAAAACGAGAAAATGTTCTATAAAAGTAACTCTAAAACATAGACACATATAACAAATTGTTTAATGAACAAAAAACGTTTAAAAAGTTTAACCTGATTACGTTAAATACTTTTGATAAAATTTAAATAGCCTATATTTTTGGTTTGATTCTGATATTTGAATCCTTCATTAAAACCGGTTCAACAGTTTAGGCGTTACGGTAGAATATACAATCATCCAAAAATATAACCATTCCTTTTGGCTTCACCGTAATCGGATAAAAATAAAATATGTTCAAGTGCAGTACCAGTACAGACAGACAGACGTACAGACAGACAGATATATAAAAAAGAAAAGTTTTTATAGAACTGAGCTATTCACCATCTTATTCTATATTATAAATGTGAATGTAGGTTTGTTTGTTAGGCTTTCACGCGAAAACTACTTAAATGATCATCATGAAACTTTGTACACATAAAATAAACACAAAGGGTACTTTTTATTAAATGCGAGCAAAGCCGCGGGCGAAAGCTAGTAATAAAATAAATTTCAGTGTTTTTAGTATTCTTCGGTAATATTGACTGTAAGAGACATAACTGGCTCTTTCATTTCGTTAAATCAATCAAGTATAATACTTATTTAGCCAAAAGTGCAGCTATTAGTGGCACAATTATTGATATAAAACCTTGTTGTTTGAAGTCCTACCTAAATTTAGTGCTGAATGTTATGGAGTTTGGAAAGAATATTTTAATAAATTATCACGAGAAAAGGGAATATGGTACAGAACGATGCAGTGTGAACCTCCTCGTATCCCATGGCTTTCTAATAGAATTGTTTGTAAAAGACATGTAGTTATTGCACATAGGTTAAGATCTGGACACGTTCCACTTAACAAGTTCGGCTTTCTAATGAATAAAGTTAGTAGTCCCAATTGTGAACAATGTGGAATTGTTGAAGATGTCCATCACTTGTTAGTGGAATGGACATGTACGGAAAAGAAAGGGAAGCATTACTGTCAAGTTTGGAGAATAATGTATTGGATGTTGGTTCGTTCCAGTCCATCCTATCCAAGCCGTATAGTGAGGACGCAATCAAAATTTACAAATTTATTATTAATTTAAAGAGAATATAACTGTCAATATTATGTGTTTTGATTGAGTCCTTACTTCATGGCATTATGTATTTATAACTTTTTTTAAACTTTTTATGTGTTGGTAGTTATTATAGGTTACAATGAGGCTGGCATAATCATTATTGATTAAAAGCCTCTACATTAATAATGTAAACAATAAAGATAATAATAAAAAAAAAAAGTATTATACTTACGGATAGCTAGGGAAACCAGAAGATCCAGCTGGTAGGTGGCTACCATATGCATGGTATCCAGTGTGGTCAGCCCAGTAAGTGACCGTGTAAGTAATGCCGTCAGCACCCACGAAGGAGTACCAACCCTTCTTCACAAGACTCTCTTCACTTTGTTTGGGGTCGGTAAAGTAACCTTGTTCGCCGACGCTGGTCCCGTCTGCGATCTGGTATCTAAAAAATTTGAAAATTATGTTATATGATCTATATTATATAACGTGTATGAATGAGGTATTACTGATAATTTGATTAATTGCCGCTATGGCGCAGTGGTAGCGTATGCGACTGCTGTTCTTGAGGTCTCGGGTTCGATTCCTGGGGTGGACCAAATGTTTTTATGATCTACAAATATTTGTTTCGGAGTTTGGGTGTTCTCTATATAAAATATATATGTATTTACAAAAAAAAGTATTTATGTATTTATATCAGTTATCTAGTATCCATAATACAAGCTCTGCTTAGTTTGGGACGAGATGGCGTTGTGTGTAAGATATCCGAAATATTTATTTATTTATTTATATCTATAATATAATAGGCTTAACAACAAAAAAGTTTCTCCCAAAAATTTAACAGTCAAAAGTATTCCATAACAAGAAACAGTTTAAAAAAACTATATTTCCGACTAAGTACCTGGGCCATTATTGACTCTCATTCATTAAAATCGGTTCTGTAGTTGAAGCACTACGGTAAAACAAGCAAACAAAAATGGACATACTAGAAACTAAAATAAATATTATAATAAAATAAATAAATATTCCGGTCATCTAACACACAACGCCATCTAGTCCCAAGCTAAGCAGAGCTTGTATTATGGCTACTAGACAACTGATATAAATACTTAAATCCTTTTTTTTTGGTAAATACATACATATTATACATAGAAAACACCCAAACTTCGAAACAAATATTTGCAGATCATACAAACATTTGGTCCGACCCGGGCATCGAACCCAAGACTTCATGCTTAGCATTCGCATACGCTACCACTACGCCACCGAGGCAGTCTAATATATATATATATATATATATACTCAAATAATTTTTTTGATAAGCAAACTTAATTTGATAAATAAATATTGTGCTGTGATTTAAAGTTGTCAGTCTAAGCATACAGTTGGTAATAATGCCAAAAGTTGTATATTACGTCTCATATCTTTCTTAGTAATCTTTAATGCATAATATATGTTTCAAGGACCCATTTAACTTAGGTATTCTCAAAAACACTCACACACCTAACAAAATCATATCAAGTATCAAAGTCAGAATGAATGTTTGAATGTCACTTATAACAACAAAATAACGGATTTGGGATGTTTTCGCACGTTACTTATCGATTTTTTTTATGATTCGGGGATAAGCCGTAGTTCTTGAAATCAAAAAAATCCTGAGTTTACTTTTAATATGTTTTTATGAAATGGAACCTTGCTACTATATAAATAAGATTAATTTTCCAAATTTAACACGTTCTAAATATATTAATAAATAAAATGTTGATGACGTTAAATAAATCAAGGTATTAAGAAGAAATTAAAGAATACTTTTATGGAAATTTTACCATATGTAAAGCAGTTTTATGTACCAGTACACTGACAGGTTGGCATGTATACATATATATAGCTATAGGCATCATTTTATATGTATATATATGATATCTGTACGTTCGTTTGTTGTCAGACGTTCTACTATCATTTGTTTTTCTTTGTCTTTGTATTCGTTCCGCGAAGGACTCCCGCACTATAAAGATTATATCTCAAATATTCAGGATGTTCTTAACAGTTTTTTGTCCGTTCTATGTGTGCCATAATAATGTTTGTGATATGCCGAGAGACACCTACGCAGTTCGGTCAAGAATGTGAGCAAATATCTGTGAGAAAAATGTTTATGGATCTCAACGGTATTACCAAGTAACCAAAACTCCGTTATGGAACAATTTGTTTTACTAAGACTCTCAACTACCAGTGTGTCAAAGTGTTAGTAAATTTATGCAAAATATGCCTATGTTTGGAATGGTTTAGGAGTTACATACCTTATTTGCGAATAAAGGAAAACAATATGAGTGTGGTTATGCGTTTCATAAGTGACTCACGTTAAATATAAATCATCATCATCAATAACCCATAATGTCCCAATGCTGGGCTCGGGTCTCCTCTCAGGAGAGGGTTAAGACCATACGTTCTCACGCTGGCCAAGTTCGGGTTGGGGGCTGGCGAGAACGTTGGCTGTGTAAATCTTCCTGTTGGATGTTTTCAAGCCAACCAAAGGCATCCAACTAAGCTTCACGACCGTTATCCCATGATAACAACCGGGACCGACTGCTTAACGTGACCTCTTAATCACGGAGACCCTTATGGTATCGTCCCGCCAGCGGTTATTCATCCAGGTACTGACCGCGCCGTCGTTGCTTACCCTCGGTGATTATTTTTAATCACCGAGTGAAACTTGGCTATGAGCGCCTCTAAATATAAATAGCGCCATCTAATCTTGTTTTTTAGATTTTATTAAATACTAGCTTTTGACTGTCGCTTATTTCACCTAAAAGTGTTTTTCCGTCTTTTTAGAACATTTATTTTCTGAATACGGGATAAACATAATCATTAGATCTGTCTTCGGTCCTTTTCCCAAATTTCAGACAATCGTATGAACGCAGCATGTTATAAGAAAAAAACTAGCACGTTACACAATATTCTGAGCTTAATGTACCTATTTAGTATATAAATACATATCATCATTATAAAATATACACAATAATAAATTGCCAAATAACTCTAGGAAATTTATTCTTTTGGATAATTTACATCTCGTGTGAGCATACTCTTTTTCCGAATTCTACTTTTGAACACATTTAACATGTATTTAACAGTATAAACAGTAGTTAAAACTGTTCAACCAGCTAATTAAAGAGACATCTGTTTATTGAATATTTCTTATTAAAAACACGATTAGGATTTAATTTATAATACAAGCCAAGTCATCATGAAATGATATCCTAATAATTTATTTATTCGGGTGATAGAACGGTAAACTTTTTAAAGTATTTTAGTTTTCACATAATTTACTTTTTTATGGTGACTAAACAGTTATTATGTGGGTATTAAGTTATGCAAAACGAAGTCCTTTTTGGGATCTTCTTTAAGCCATTGAGGAATACGATAACCGGAATAGCACTGATTTTATGGCATATCAAACAGAGTCCGTTGTTCGACCGTCAAGGATCGAGGCAAATGACAATATGTGATTTTTACTTATTATAATACATATTTGCATCTTGAACAGTATTGACACGCGATGATGATGCGCTTGATTTGTACAGTCAGGCTGTTCAGTAAGTAAATGACCAGCTTATAAACGGTTACTTGTGATATAAATTCTCGTAAAATAAGCAGTGTTGATTTGAGTATCTCGGTAACTAAATGCAGTACATGGGAACTTAGTAGGAAATTAATTATTTATTCTGTTTTCCATCTTGTTTTTAAATGTTGTACCTAATATAAACCTAAAAAGAGCTACATGAGTTGATTGTGAAAACTAACATTTTAAATCAGGTATTGAAATTATTCTATTATACTAATCATAGTAGGCTAAAACCTCCTTTAGAAGCAGGCCTACCCATCAGAAGACTATAGAAAGCTGTTGATGATTAGAGCGGTTCCTTGTAAGAGAATTTTATTAAAATTCTAAGCTGTTATGATATGTCGTTAAATCGTTGAATTTGTGTATTCACAGCGGGATATTTATAATGGCGGTAATTTAATTTAAATCTCGCCATACCATATTCAATCGAGTATCGAGTACGAACTAATCGAATACAAAATTTGGTTCAATCAATTATTTTTCTCAAAACACTTGGTTGGCAAAACACTAAAACGTCTGTAATTTATAGTTTACACCCAGTTGAATTGGTAAGAATTCTGTTAGAAACAAGTAAATAAACTAAGTGTACAATGCTTTGGTATGATTTAAGATTTTACTGATTAATCCCTATTAGTTTTTGAAATCGTCTTTGATTAAGTTAAGAAAAAACCGTCAGCAAAAAAAATATAACGAGAAAAACTGCATGATAGGCTCTCTTAGATATAAATCAAAAACTGCCTCGGTGGCGCATTGGTAGCGAATGCCACTGTTGTGTTTGAGGTCTCGGGTTCGATTCTCGGGTCGAACCAAATGTTTGTATGATCTGCAAATATTTGTTACTAAGTTTGAGAGTTTGAGTGTTTTCTTTGTATAATATGAATGTATTTAGTACCTATAACATAAGCGCTGCATTACCTTGGTAATAGACATATCAATAAAACATTATCTTGGTAATAGATGTTCGTGTAAATGTTCGAAAAAAAAAAACAAAAATATCAAGCATCTGTTAAGGTAGAGGCAGACTGCAGACAGGGTTGGACGCCAAACGGTAATAATGTTTATACAAACTACTCACGCGTTGCCATCTCGGTGGCTATCTGCCTCAGCTTTTATCATAGACTTTATGGTTCATTGACTCATAGTATGTTTCTTAGCTATGCATACATTTTATCAATGACCTTTGTCAATTAAATTAGCGTGTTAAACCGTTAAAATTATGAGTGAAACGCCAGCTTGCACTGCCACATATGTAGACATTAGAGAAGTCAATAGAGTGGTTATACCCTAATTTTATCAATGAAATACAATTGTGCCATTTAAGTACATAAATGCTTTTAGTAAACTTGAGCCTCATTTATTTCATTATGTGTACACAAATCAACTTAACTAGAGTTTTTACTTTAGATAAGTCTGCCATACATACTATCGTAATCAAATACGGCACTTAGGACCCATAATACTTTATGTCCTTAGTGCTTCCGCTTTGCTAAGGATAGAAGTGCACTTATAATTTCGACTCCTCCAGTTTTCGTCTGATTAATTTCGTTGCGAGTTCCAAGATAATTCAATTATTTTTGGGCCTTCCCGAATGTCATAACTCGGTGTATTTGTAGGTCTCTACTATTGTTCTTGGTTTACAGAAGTTACAGTGATGGGTGTGTGGGCAAGATTGATTCTAATATACAGATAGATACGTTAATACTATGTTAAAGTACTTACTCGTATTTGTAGTCGCCATTGTCTCCCATATAATATTCATTTTTAATAACAGGTACTGGTGTTGTTGTTACTGGAGCCTGTTGAGGAGCGCTGTTGTCTACGTAGTAGTCATTCTGTACTTGAGGTACCCAAGGAATTGGGGCTTTAGTAGGTTGATAGGTTTGCCAATTGCGTACTCTTTGGCTAGGAGGTATGTATCTTCCTACTGTTGCGAAAAAATTTGCTGGGAAGATTCCAACATTTGCCTGCTGATATTCTTCGGCCAGTGACAGCGCCACTAAAGTGAAAATTAAAACCTGTGGAAAGGCGTTTAAAATATGAGTGTTTATTTTCTTATAAAGCACATAAAAAAGACATGGGAAAAACTTAATCTAGATATTAACAAAATATTTAAATATATTAATATATCGTTCGCATTTAACCAAATCTTATGGCTTTTGATTAATTAAACGAACATTCATGCTTATTATTAACGTATGAAAGTGATATATGTATTCACCGCTAATTAGCGCTAACTGCCAGTATTTTTTCAAATTAATTAAAAACGTTTCTTTTTGATAAATGGAGGTTTAGTAACTTAAGTAGCTTTCAATTAAGGGTCATTCATCAATGATAAGTTCTAAGTAGATCAACATTGAAATAAAAATAACAAAATGATATAAAATAATTGTAATACATCAATATATCTAATACGTTCAACAGATAATAATTATTATTATTATACTCTTATATATTTACTTTCCACTAATTTACAATTTATGAAAATCTATACTTGGAAAAAATCTATAAAATTAATAAAAGCTACATATAATTATAGTTAATTATTACAATATACTGTATGTATATAAAACATACAATATAATGAGAGACTTTGGCAGTAACGAAATGTATCTTTTTTTAAATTGACACTGATAATTTCCACACAAGGCACTATCACAAATATCCAAGGACTCACCAGCTTCATGATGTTTGTCCTTCTAAGTCGGTTCCCCGTTCAATACTGTGCTTCTAGGGGACCGCCCCACATTTTTATAGCTATCCTGCGTCCTCATGCGTCCACGTATCTAGGCACGAGTGTCCGTCAAGATACAATGACCTCTCAGTCATAATCAATAAGTAACATTTTAGGATAAACATTTAGCCATCGGAAGTTGGTATTTTTATAATGTTATGTCAAACAAGTTTCATAAAAATTAATAATGTATTTTTTTATATACTGTTAGAAAAAATCAATAAGGTTCAGTAAATTAATTGATATTACTTTTTACTGCTTTAATGATCAATAGCCTTTCCAAGTGCACTATTGGATATAGGTCTTGCCTTATAATGGAGGTTTTGCTCTATTATGGTTAGAAAGTCTACCTGGTTTGATATAGGATTTGTGTCAAGCCTTCCTTCTCTTTACAGTGCTGTAGTCTGTCTAGTTTACTCATTTAGTCGTATCTTATATCCATTAGATACATTTGGATCACACCCTATTCATTTCGTGCATGTCACCAAACTCATAAGGTAGGTAGGTGGGTAGGTAGGTAGGTACTTTCTTCACGTATCAGTACATGTTGATTTTACTTGTCAGTAGGGGTCATGTATTATATGTACGAGTATATAGGTATAGCACTGACCTATTTGACGGCATTATAGAGATAGGCCCTACATTCATATAGAGTGACGAAACTTAATATCTTATTGAACATGTTTGTATTAGCTTCAATTGTGTGTTTCTTTATAACCAACAACTGCGATTTTTGTAAGCATATTTCTTTAGCTTTATGAATTTTAATTGTACTTAATACATATGGAGTTAGCGTCCCGTAGAAATGTTTATTTTACAGAAATGTAAGTCACTGCATAAATACAGTAAAGTATAATTATTACTTGTAAAAGTGAGATCATTACTTTTTAATTCGAATTATAAAGTGCGGTAACAGGACAATGTCAATTATAACGTCAAGTAAACATTTAATTAATTGACAATAATAATGGCTATTACTACTTTATCTGTATACTAGCTTTTGGTCGCGGCTCCGCCCGCATATACATATGTAATTTTCTGAGTTAATATATAGCCCATGGCATTTACAAATAATGTGGTTTTATTATTAGTAAAAGAATTTTCAAAATCGTTTCAGTAGATCCAGAGATTACCCTTGGAACCTCACAAACTCATAAACATTATGTCTTTAAAATATTACTATAGTATTTATCATACACCGTCTTACTTTCTTCGTGTCGCTATTTAACAACTTTTGTGATTTTTTAAGTGAAAACTTCTTTAGCGGCGCTGTGTACTTTTTTTGGAATGGGTAAAAATGTATAAACTCGCGTCAGGTCACGTGACCTGATCGAAAATTCGATAGACGGATGGAGAGAGGACAGGCGGCGCAGGGCGCTTGCGCGAATGTTCGTGTGTGTATGTAATATAAATTGTCATGTTTGTGTACGATAGCGCAATAAATGAATATTGTATTCCACCACATAAATAATAGTACTTTTATACTGATAATGAAAGCAATTCGTACAAAATTATTCTCTAACTATTCCAAAATACCAAAAATGCACAACGTTAATATTCAAGTTTTCACTTCTGCCGGCATTCCCGGAGTGCAACCCGTCGATTTTTTTTTATTGAATAGGTGGCAAACGAGCAGACGCATCACCTGATGGTAAGCGATTACCGCCGCCCATGGACACCCGCAACACCAAAAGCGTCACAAGTGCGTTGCCGACCTTTGGGGGATGGGGCTCTCCCCAGGAGAGGGATTGGGGGGAGGGGTTGGGGATTTTACAATAAAACATTTTTTTGTATTAATTACACGACATTTTACTTGAAACATATTAATCGGTAAGTTTTTATAATCATAAACAAATAATTTATTGTGTACTGTTAAAGGTTTCGTAAACTGAATGAGAAACTGCACCTAATAGGATCCTCGTATCATGTTTATCCTATGGTTTCTGGAATTGAGTAATAAATAAGTCACAAATAATACATAGAGAGAGCCACGCTTCGGCATGAATGGGCCGGCTCGACCGGAGTGATACCACAGCCTCACAGAAAACCGGTGTGAAATAGCGCTTGCGCTGTGTTTCACCGAGTGAGTGAGGATAACGGAGGCCCATACCCCAACCCCTCCCCCCATTCCCTCTCCCTATCCCTCAAAGGTCGGCAACGCATTTGTGACGCTTTAGGTGTTGCGGGTGTTCATGGGCGGCGGTAATCGCTTACCATCAGGTGATGCGTCTGCTCGTTTAGCCACTATTCAATAAAAAAAAACGGAAGCACGGTACTCAATTTTCGTTTATTTCTTGCTATATAGTTAAGTTCTCAAATTGCTTACTTGAGGCCCACTTACCTGGGAAATTAAGAAATCCTTTTCAGACAGAGTAAAGAAATAGGTAAGTTAAGGTAAATATAGTATCTAGGGGAAGGAATATAGTGTAAAGGATACTACTGTATAGAGGAAATGGGACTAAACAAGCATGCTCTCATATCTGTCCTGTCACTAAAGAAGTCACTAGGACAATGACTTCGACTAGTTTTAGGTATAGAGAATTCCATTAATTAAAATTCTAATCGGCCTAAATTAGAATAGATAACCAGTTTCAAACCCACGAAATTTATTATTTATTTTTATACATTTTAGTTGTCTATACTTGATTTGGATATAAAACCTTAAAAATTTCAGCTTCAATACTTTATTTGCAGATGCGAAGAGCATTGGAAACATCGTCTTTTAAGATAATTTCGTGACCACAGAAATATTTATTGGTCAAATGTATTTGCATAAAATGTCATGTATATAAAACTTTAAGTCATATTAATCGCTAATTAAAAAAAAACAAAGCAAAAAAGAATCAGTTTAACCACTTGCCTATCTGTAGTAAAAATATGGGAAATTAAAGAAGGGAAAACTGAAAGTAAATTGAAAGTGAGAGCGAGTAAAGAAGAAGAAGAGTATTTGGCTTGTGTGGATAGTTTGGATGTGTAAGTTATATCATTAAGCCCGTCACAGTCTACTACACACCAGAGGCTCAACAAAGCTACCTTCTTCAAATTGTCAATTCATTTAGCTGGGGCTATCCTACCTTCCATTTTCCGATTGGCGTTTCACTTCAGTTAAATAACATTTCAGTAGTGGGACGGTCATCTTTCGACACAAATAAATTCGCACGACAGGAGTGATCTTCCAAGGTCTTAAAAAAATCCAGCAAAATTAAGTAATTATTTCAAAACTTCTTACTATGCAAGTGTGGTTACGAAAGCCTTTAACGACACTGTCCATGGTGGAAGGAGGCGGGGGTTAGGGGAGTATAAAGCGATGACGAACACTTTACGCTTAGTTGTAGTTTCATATAATCTGCTCGGAAGCCTATAAAAAAACAACGCAGGTGACCTTCATACATATGACTCTTTTCGATCACCAGCTTATCGCAGTTCATTGCTGGATTTCATGCCACTTGGACTTCTCGCATTCAGCGCCTGCCCGACATCTTGCGGGACATATCGGATTCAGCGCCTGCCCGACATCTTGCACAAATCATTACTCCACCTAGCCTGTGGATGTCCTAGGTTACGTTTACCGAGATGCGGTCTCTACTTCTGAACTCGTTTATCCAAACGTAAACGATGTAGGTTCTGCGTGCATGCATTGCATGTGATGAATATTTCCCAAAAAATTTAAATAAATAAACATTTCGGACATCTAACAAACAACACGAGCGTGTGTTATGGATTTTAGACGACTGATATAAATACATATTTATATTTAAATAAAAAAAATACATATTTAAATTTTATACAAAGAAAACACCCAAACTCCGAAACAAATATTTGCAGTTCATATAAACATTTGGTCCATCCCGGGAATCGAACCCGAGACCTCAAACACAGCAGTCGTACCTCTGCGCCACCGAGGCAGTTGGCAATATGAATAAAAGGCAATTTGACAAACATAAATTGTTACAATATATTTTTCATTTGTTTTTAGGCGTAGATTATAGACAACTTTAATATTATTATTGCCATAATATGTCTTTGTAACACTTTTGAGATTTATGATAGACACAATAAATATTTAAATTGTTCGGGTTTTACGCAGAGGCAGAATTTATAACATTCTCTACCTACTTTCGTCGGGTTTGGGTATAGTTTCAAGTTTAAAGTCTATTATCATTCATTAGTTAGTTTTGAAGTGGATTTTGGTGTGTAGAAAAAGAAATAAATAACGGTGAGCAGAATAAACGATAGTTAGCATCATTCTTTTAGACAGTGTAGATATGCTAAAATTTAGATATTTACCTACTTCCTAATAAATGTTTCACTACTTATTAAAATAAATTTCAGTTTTTTTTAGTATTCTTGACTGTTGGTTGGCGTAATTGCACAAAATATTAATTAAGATAAATAAATATTTTTAACCGACTTACAAAAAGGTGGAGGTCAGCAATTCGACTATATTTTTTTATGTTTCCTCAAGACTTTCAACTGGCTGAATCGATTCTGATGATTATTTTTTTATTTGAAAGCTGGTGCTTTCAGTGTGGTCCTATTTAAATTTGGTTCAGTTATTGAATTCGTTATTCTTGTTAAAATTGTGATTATTTTTATGGTTGTTACCTCAAAACTTTCGACCGAACCGATTGCAATGACTTTTTTATTCGAAAGCTGGAGCTGCCCGTGTGGTCCCATTTCAATTTGGCCTAGTTCTTGAAGTCGGTATTTTTATTGTCAAAATTTTGTATTATATTTAAATCAGTCTCTTTCAAGAAAAATGTGCCTAATTAAAACTTGACAAATGACAAACTTGATTAAATAGTTTTCATTACTTACGTTTTAATAAATTGTAAAATCTTTATAACTTGACTTGTTAATAGTGCAAATTAATTTAAAATCTTGGGCGAATCAATTAACTAATTTGTTTTGTGGTTTAAGCTTGGATGAAGAATGTTAGAACGTAAACATTAAGAGATTTTTGTGTCTAAAAGGTTCTTCGTGTTTAATAGCTTAGTACATTATCTATTGATTAAATCGTCCTGGAAGTAGGTCGCCTTCCGGATAAGAAAATTTCTTCACTTTACGCTTGCTTATATAAGTACCACTTAAAAGAATAAATTATAAACCCCTGAAGGGATTATGTAGGTTACCGTGTATGTAATGGAATGGCTTCTTCTATTAGTGAAAGTATTGGTACACAATATATAATATCCTTTTTATTTTTAATTTTTTTTTTTTTTTAAAGACAACTCCCACATTAGGAATAAACATCCTGTGTCGTGGGGGACTTTACAAACATACATGAAACGGACACAAAGAACATCCAGACTCGGGACAACAATTCGTGGATCACACAAAGTGTTGTACCGCGTGGGATTTGAACCCAAGACACTTAGCGCAGTAGCAAGCGGTATGGCGACCGCTGAAACCACTCGGTCAACCGTGCAGTGGAAATGAGCCGGTCATGTCTCTAGACGTACTGATGATCGGTGGAACCGAAATGTGCTTGAGTGGAGACCGCGATTAGGCAAACGTAGTGTAGGGCGCCCTGCGGCACGGTGGATTGACGATTTAAAAAGAGTGGCTGGCAGCGGGTGGATGCGGACTGCCCAAAACCGGGATAGTGGACTTTCCTTGAGGGAAACCTACGTTCAGTAGTGGACGGCAAATGGTTGAAATGATACAGTATAGTTTATACAGTGAAACTTGGTTAAGTGGGACTTGGATATGTGAGAACCCTCCATAACTGGAGTCATGCTGAGTTCCCAACACTTTGACACTGAATTATCTATGCTAGTACAGATGAAGCAAATCTCCTCACTACATAGTATAAAACAAAGTCGCCTTTTCTGTCCCTATATCCCTATGTGCGCTTAAATCTTTAAAACTACGCAACGGATTTTGATGCGGTTTTTTCCAATAGATAGAGTGATTCAAGAGGAAGGTTTATATGTATAATACATGCATCATATACTAAGGCAACATTGCTAATTTTAGAGGTTTCTATTTTATGCCCGTGCAAAGTCGGAGCGGGCCGCTATATTTTTATATACAACGTTCATAGTTTTTCTGTAGTGTATTTAATTTAGTATCAGCATTGCACCCGTGCGAAGCCGGGGCGGGTCGCTAGTTAAATAATAAATTATATTTATTTTGTACTAGCTGAACCCCACGGTGCTACCCGTGGTACGACAATAACCGCTGGCAAGTAAAGGTAGAAGCTAGTATATTTATAAATTGTAGCCTATGTGTTATTCTGATGTGTAAGCTATATTATTGTAAAGTTTCATCAAAATCCATTCAGTAGTAGGTAGTTATTGCGTGAAAAAGCAACAAACACTTAGATACTCACGTACTTTTGCGTTTATAATATTTGTAGGCAGTAAATCTTTACAGATATATTCACACGTTGGACTTTAGAGCTAGAATATATCTAGGATTCGTTGTTTCGATTTTATCGTAAACAAGTTTAACTTTTTAGTTTTGTACTAGATATATGTAAGTATAGGAACAATAAAAGAACAAAATTATGCATAGACCTTATTCGTTTTATTATCGATACAAATAATACTTTGAACATACAAAATTATCACAACCTGTCTTACCATCAGTGATCGAATTCACAATTTACAATCGTGACTAAGATCACTGTCAATCGATTTATCGAAACAAATCGATTTGGTTAACATCACTTAAAATCGTTCAGAGGTAATTTAATTCGTGTGTCTACGCCTCTTTGTCCATCAAAGTGTATTATAAACAGGAAAAACGATTAATTTATTTTATATGTTGTTTGAAGTTGTTATAAAAATCGGTTCAAATACGCTTTAATGGATAGCAGATACACACTGTAGGCACACTCTATATTTTTTAACATAAATAATCTCTATCATTTGTATTTACTTCTTAATGTCGTATAAATTATGTTATATACAACAGTTTTAAGTTCGTGTGAGTATTAAACGTTGTAGTGTGGGTTGTATACATGCTGCTGAGGCTGGTTGTAACCTTGTTGCTGATGTGGGTCGTAAGTTTGTTGCTGAGTTGGGTAGAAACTTGGTTTTTGGGTTTGGTAAGTAGGGTATAATGGCTTCAGTGTGTAGGTTGGACGCGCAGTGGTGTAACTGGGTTTGTGTGGGTAAGTGGGGGCCAGAGTAGTGGATTGAACTGGGTAAGGAGTTTGCGTTTGTGTAGGGTAGTGGGGGCTGTAACAAAATGAAAGTTTATTTAAAAATGGAACTGACAATGTTAATGAATATTGATGTTTATAAAAAAACATATTGATAAGAAAGTATAATAAAAAGTAGCTTTATAAAAACTGTAACTACATTAATGTGACCTTTAATATTCAAGGAAATCATCGCCTGAATTCTAAGCACACGAAAAACAATACGATTTAAAAGAAGCTAGCTGAACCCCGCGGTGCTACCCGCGGTTACGATAATAACCGCGGGTAGCCCGCATCCCGACAAAATCGGTCCAGCCGTTCCAGAAATTAGCCGGAACAAACAGACAGACTGACAGACAGACCACCGACAAAAATTGAAAAAAAAATTTGGTATATGTACCGTGTATAGGTACATACTTATGCATTTATTCAAAAGCGGTTTTTTTAATGTTACAAACAGACACTTTAATGATATTTATGTGTATAGATGTATCTCAAAGTAGCAAAAATACCTAAACAAAATATTATATACCTTTCATATAACTAACAATTTTAACAAACAAAGTTACGCTAACGTTACCAGGTACGAAGATACAGCGTAGTTTTGAATCCTAAACGTTTTGATAGCTATTCCATTTATTATTTTTGTTAAAAGACTCGACTCCCACATTAGCAATTTATCGCGCCCGACTGAGGAATTTAAATACAAAAAAAAACATCCAGATTCAGAACAACAATTTGCAGCTCACACACGGTATCGTGTACTGTAGGAATTAAACCCCACAACACTCCGTAGTAGAAAGGAGCTGTTTAAACTAATACACCATTCGCTTGCAATTCTAACACTACTCGTAATTAAGATCTACTGTCACAGCAACTAGTTTGGTAAACTTATGTTGCAACTGTTGACCCTCTTATCATATTCTCATTAACCATTTATTTATATAAATAGTTACGAATATTCTACATGTTGTTACTCGTGTTTTCACATTCATCTTTGATTTTTTTTCAAAGTGATTAATGACTGATTTAATCCGCTCTGACGATGAACACAGTCTGGCCGTCGTGTAAAATGCTAATATGTATTTTGATTTGACAGATAGCGTGTGAACTTTTGCTTCTATTATGATTGTAACTATTATTTTGAGCGCTTTTGTTAATGTCATCGTTTTTTATGTTTGTGGATTGTATTGATTGATAACACTAACGCAATATATTTAATTTAAGAACATTATCTATTGATGTGTACTTTATAAAACTGCAGAACAAATATGTTTGTTTTCTACACAGAAGTTTTAAAGTGAAATTTAGAATTACGCGAGTTCGAATGATGTAACTTCTGGAATTTCTACATTAGCATAATCCTTTTAAAAATGCTCGGTTAATAAATCAATATATTGTTTAGGAGTATTTTTTCGGTCTATAAAACTTGTCTACATAACTTAACGAGCTTGCATCTGCGGTTTCTATCTCCGTCGTCTGGGAATTTAATACATCAAGATGCAAGAAGGAAAACGTATACATATTAAGAACTTCAAAAAGTTTTATAACTTTAAATTATTACGTGAATTATATTCATAGAGATCACATTCCGTCGTAACATTATTTTACGTCACTGTAATAGTAACAAAGTGTAGTAACTACTGATGCCTAGTGTAATAGTAATTAGTAATGCCTAGTGTTTATCCAAGTGCTAACCTCCTTGTGTTAGCACTTGGGTAAATGGGATGCAAGTATTTAAAACCATATTTTTTGTGCTGAAAGTTGGTAATATTTGATTGATATATAATATTAAATGAGGAACTTACCGGTTAGAAGGCAAGTGAGCGCCAGATGCGTGGTACCCAGTGTGGTCAGCCCAGTAAGTGACCGTGTAGGTAATACCGTCAGCACCGACGAATGAGTACCAGCCCTTCTTTACAAGACTTTCGTCTGTATGCTTAGGATCTGTGAACCAGCCTTGCTCGCCTACGTGAGTACCATCAGCAGTCTTGTATCTAAACAAAAAAAAACAACATCACCTGTATAAAAAATAGTGATATGTAATCGAATAATTCAGTTCTATCTAATCCGGTATATGCCATCGATATAACTAATTATTTTGAATAAAAGTGTCCGATGTAGTTTTTTTTAATTAATAATGAGAAGTGAGCTACCTATTTTATTTTTTTCTCATGCGAAAATCCCCTCGAATACCACCTGGTGGCTTGTAGGACACGAACCGACTAAAACCGCACGGTATTTGCACGGTACTAGTAGCCGGGGAACCAGGTACACCCTAGAAAGGAAAACCCTGAAACCTCGACGTATCTCGGGCCATCTACGGTTTGTAAATGGCCCCCGACCTTTGTGGAAATCCGTTGTTTCCGTTGCTGTACCCAAAAGCACGCGCGAGTGTTATGGAGTTAGCGCGCCCCACCCAAGGCTGAATTAGCCTCCTCAAATCATCTTCAACAGTATTTTTCTGTTCATTTCTTTTGTTTTCATAGCTGTCTATCTCTATATCTCCAGTTCATTAGTCTGAGGTTAAGGACACGCGCTGTAACGAACTTTTTCATTCGAATTTTTGACACTGAAACAAGCTGCCTCAGAGAAAAGTTAGGTGTGAATTTTGACCTTAAACTTAATGCTGTGGAACAATAAGACACATCGTGATGCTAGTGATAACTCCTATTTTCAAATTTAATAAAAGTGAGCGAACTCTATTTAAAAAATAATTATATTGTCCTGAATTTATACAAACAATAATTTATTATTTACTGTATTTTCTTGACACATTCTAGACACGAAAGTCTGTTCATAAACTAGCCAGAATGTGTACTATAGTGTATACACTTACATAAATCAGTGTATACACTTACATATTAGAAAAAATACACATATTTTATTAATGTGCTCATCACTTAATTATTTGTCTTGACTGGGAGTCGAAATCATAAACACTGCCTTAGCAGTTAGGGTCGCGAACCACTTGAGCGCAAGGCTATATATATTACATGTTATACAAGTACCCTTCGTCGTTTATACGTCATTGACCTAAGTCATTTTAAAAAAAGTAACCGCAAAAAATAATATAAATGTTTTACGAAAGTGTAGCAGTTTAGAGTACAGTTTAGAGAAAGTTAAGCATGTACTTACTCGTATTTGTAATCACCGTTATCACCATAGTATATTTCGTTTTTAATGACGGCGACTTGAGGAGTTGTTGGATGGTGATGATGGCTGCCTGTGTTTCCCCAGTGGTGATTATTCTGCACCGGAGGTTGAGTTGTGTGATGACCATGATGACTGCCTGTGCTTACCCAGTGGTAATCATTCTGCACCGAAGCTTGAGTAGTATGATGGACATGATTACTGCCTGTGTTTCCCCATTGGTAATCATGCTGCACCGGAGCTTGAGTTGTATAATGATCATGATGACTGCCTGTGTTTCCCCAGTGGTAATTATTCTGCACCGGAGGTTGCGTTGGCTGTACCCAAGTGTTCAAAGGCTGGATAGGACGTTGAGTTATATACTGCTGGTTCACAAAGTTAGGAGGTACATAACTGCTAGCGGCTTTGACTAAATCAGCGCCGTCGGTTAAGATCTCGATGCTTGAAGCTGCAGCTTCTGAGTCTTCAATATTTGAGCTGACTTCACTCTTCTCTTCTTCGGCGAATGTGAAAGCCAAAATGGCAGTGAAAACGATAAGCTGCAAATAGGAGAGGAAATTATTTTTATTGTTATGGTAAGAAACATAATTGGTACTCGAAATTTTTTGTGTACCTAACACGTAAAAGTTTAATTGCCTTAATTATAATCAATTAATATAGTAGATTTAGACTTATATTCATATCTTCAGATTTCAGATCTAATTTTATATCTAAAAAAAAGCAATGCAAGGGTTTTATTTTAAATACAAATATTAAAATGCAATTTTCAGTAAAGCAGGGGATTTATTTAAACCGTAGAAATAAAATAAATTAAAATTTGGAAGTATTTTTGAGAATGCTAGGTCCAGGCTATAAATAACCACTGTGCATACAAGCTTAAAACTGAAAACAATTTTGTCTACATTCTGAAAATAATCCTGAAGTCCTGAATATTATTTTGGAATATTTGTTTATTTATTAAATTTTCTTTTCTAAAAAGATTACGTATTATTTTACAAACAGGTATTCTATTACGTAAGTGGGTGAAAATTCACCTTAAACCTTAAAACTATATAACATTTTTAGAGCACTCTAGTTACTAAATATAATCTTTTTGTTTATCAATAATTTAAAACGTGAAATGACTTTAATAGAAAGTTCTGAACTAAATGACTAAAGCTTTGTTTTACGTAATTAGTAAATTGACTTCAACCATCTAAATCAGACATAATTCTTTAATTATTTTTTGTTGGTTGAGTTGATTGTGGATTTAGATATAAGACAGACCGTCATACTACGTGTTTAGGTATATCGTTATGTTATGTAGTTAACGGCTTAAAAAATAAATTAATGGTGCATACGTGAGTACCACAAGATTTTAAATATGTATTAAACAACTTTGTATTAAATCATTTACATTATTTTTGTGCAGTTTTGAAACTTAAGTACTTTTATTTTTAAAAGCAATCCGATTTATAAAAATGAATGAAAATTATAAAACTTTTTTAAGGAAAACGCAGTTATACACGGACTAGAAAATTCACTATTTATTTAATTTTAAAATGTTATTTGAAAAAGTTCATTTGCAATAAATTTTGCACTACGAGTACCATCTTTTTTGAAATTGTATTATGGTATTGATTTTTTTTCACATGAGGCACTTGCACAAATATCCGAGGACTCACCAGCTTCATGATTGTGTCCTTCCAAGTCGGTTCCCCGTTCGATACTGTGATCATAAGGAGTCGCCCCACATTTATATAGCACAATATCCTGCGTCCTCATGCGTCCGCGCATCTTGGCTGCGCATACGTCGCAGATACAATGACCTCACACTCAAATTACCCAAGAATGATTAATAAATGCCATTTGGGGGAAAAGTCACATTCAGATAGCGGAAGTAGTTATTTTTATTAAGTGATTAAGTTTAGAATTAAATAATAATATCTGACGAATCAATCGATTTAACTTTAAAGAAGCAACTCTTCATTTGCCGAAAGAAAACTATTATATTTCTTTAGTACCTAATGTAATTTAAATTGTTAGGTACTATACCCTATATTATTTAGCACTATATTACTTTTGTGAACGTATGTGATGTTACAATTATCTACCTAAGTGCATTATTTTTAACAAAAGCTCTACGTCTAGTAGTTACCAGTAAGACATATAGATTCAAAAATGAAGAGCAATATAACCACATCATTAGCAAAGCCATGTCATTTACCTCTTTTAAGCCTAATTATGAAACAGTCAAAAACATATTACTTTTAGATTTGATTCTGTTGTACAAACAAATAAAGATGAAGAGTAAGCTTAGCATTTAAAGCCTTCGTTAATACACGTTACAGTTTAGATTCATGTCGATTGTTCTTAAACGATATGTATGTAGTAACTAGTTCAGGATACGATGGAACTGGCATACGCTGTGCGTAAAAGTTAGAAAACAAAAACAGATTAAAAAAAAAAACAAAAAAAAATACACGTTATAGTAGCTACGGCAGAAGAATAGTGAAGAATATTATCACCTGTAGACATTTGTTAAAAGAGGTTTGTAAGTTAGAGAGAGTTCCTTTATAAGAAATGTTGAAATCTATCTGATCTATGGTTGGTATTAGATGGCACCTGTTCAGTTAATCTATTGTTAGTTATTTTGCTTTTATATAATAAATAAGCTCGTCTCTCGTAGTAACATCGTGCTGTCTATTATTTTATATTACATCGGTTTAGTTCTAGCTAATCTATAAACAAATACTAGTTTTCATCAAGAAATAAGTAGTCTTAACTAGTTCACAAACTTTTCGGTCTAGGCTATAAAAAGCCCTTAATTATGTAAAGTGATTCCTAGAACTCTTTTCGTCTACTTGCTCATTTGTTACGTTTTTATCATACAATTTCTAACACTTTCATAATAAGCTTTGAAATACAAGGCAGAAGTTTGGTTTAGTAGTTCAGATATTAGCTATAGGTTTTGTGGCAAAGGCCTTACACGTTAATATTATAACGATGATGTAATTACTATACTTGACTCGCCTGCAAAGTCAAGTGTTTCAGGTTCGAATGGCTCTCGGTGCAAATCTTTATTTTAATGAAGTATTTATTTATCTTCAATGCAAACATAATACAAGAAAATGAGTTACAATATACATAAATATAACAATTCGCGTATAGAATAAGCATTTTATAATAATCATTGTGTTAATATAACATACTACGTTTTGCCTGCGTCTCCACCGGCATGTATGCTATTTATCGTGATAAGGAGTAGCATATGGCCTTCCTCAAGATTCAAAGTATCTCCATGCCAAATGTCATTGCAATCAGTGTAGCAGTTTAGCCGTGAAAGTCAAATTAATGATATAAGACTAGAAATATACTTTAAAGTAAGTATGTATCAAAGGTGGTTTGCGTTTTACAAAACTATAATTCAAGCCATGTGTTCGATATGAGCCTATATAGCACTTGTACAATAACACATTGTCAATGTCATTTATAGATTTCGTGGGTGTAACCTACATATATTTGTTTACTTATATTTTAACGTCTAACCAAATTAAGACAATGTGCATCACTTTAATGGACTTTAAAGGCTTGCATTTGTGAGTCATTGGTTTCAACGAGGATCCCATAAGACACGTCAAGGTGATAAGCATCATTATCAGCTTAATAAAACTCCACATAATAAAGGTTTTCATAAATAGTAGTGTAATAAAATATTGGAACATAAGTACTGTGGACGATTTAATCATTTAGAAAAATCGGGCTAAAATTTGCCCTCATTTGTTTTGGGAACTTTTAACTCATGTATATCGTTAATTAAAAGAAATCATATTAAAAATAAAACTTATTATTTATAAAAAAGAGGCGACTAGGAATATTCCTGTGCTTCGGGAAACTTGTCGAACTTTACATACATAAAATGGACACCAAGAACATCGATATATGTATATATGTTTTTTTATATATTCGTTAAGACACAAGGAAGGTTCTTATGGAGGGAGAAAAAAAGTTAAAAAAACAGTAATTAGTTTGTTCTTATCGACTGTTTCAAAAGACATTTAAACCTGTAATCATTAATAAAACTAAAGGTGTTAAAAACCTGAGAGAAATGTCTCAAAGAATTATTTCTCATGAGGAAAACTTTTATCACATATCGAGTTACAAATGAATTATTCACTAAAATACTCAACATCGTGTGTTGATTAATGTTGCGAATAGATTAATTGAATTATCAAATAAACAAGAAACCGTTTGACGTTTAAACCATTTGCTTTATAGGTATCAGACATGGACATATGTTATGCAGATAAATGAAATGACTAAATCTTTTTTTATAGAAGAACATTAACGCTCTAGGAATATTTCTCTGGCGGGGAGACGTTACAAATATACATGATACGGAAACAAATAACATCTAAACTTAGAATAATAATAATAATATCTCTTTATTGTACACCAGATAATGAAATAAATAGAAGAACAATTTGTAGATCTCACAAAGTATTAGCGTATGTGAGGATTTCATCCTTACAACTAAATAAGCTTCATAAAGCTTACATTGGAATCGCACTGCTTTAAATAAAGCTTTTTAGTCAAACCGAAGCCCATATCATCGTCGGATTCTTCGGGTTCTTCGTCCTTCTTCTCTTCCTTGGCCTCCGCAGCGGGTGCAGCGGCGGCGGCAGCAGGTGCGGCACCAGCAGCTGGTGCAGCTCCCACGCCAGATCCGATGTTCGTGATTAAATCGCGGACATTGATTCCCTCCAAGGCCTTAGCGAAGAGACCGGGCCAGTAAGGCTCGACATCTACACTAGCCGCTTTCAAGATGGTGGAGATCTTCTCACCAGTTACGGCAACATCGTCATCAACAAGGATGAGAGCGGCGTATACACAAGATAACTCGGCTTTTGATGCCATTTTTTATTATAATTGAACCTACTATACTCAGTAGGTACTAGCACAACACCACTAGACCATATGTGAAACAGTAAATATTATTCTTAATGTTTCATTAAACCATCAAACAACACATAAGACATTATCATAAGCGTTTTAAACGTCCTTAAAATGAATACATATGAATGCGGATCTGAGTTAGAATATTTCAAAGTGACCGAAAACCGAATGAACATGCAAATAACTAATCTAGATCGAATTTATTTACTTTTAAACGTAGCGATAAGGGACGTGTACTGAATACAATATATTTCATAATATTAAGTCTTATTTATAACTAAAACATTTGTGTTTAAGGATAATATGTAAACAAATCTAGTATAACATGAAAGTTGGAATTCCTAATACAGATACACTTAAATACACTCAAGTATATAGGGAATACAGATGTATCCTCGAAGGGGGTTTGGGGGATTGTGGGGGAACGAGTGGCATGTCCCAACAACACAAAGGGGGGATCTTCCGACCAGACGAGGTGATCATGCCTGGCGGGCTAGGGCCCAACGGTTGATGTTGGGTTGTTGTTGTATATGTGATTATCGGTGCGAGAACTTCTATTGCGGGATTCAGGATTGGCTCTACTAGTAGTGCGTTACTTCGTAGTTCAGTAAATCTTCAGATGGCGCTATGATGTGTTTTTGTTGCCGCTGTATGTGGAAGTCGCCACACTATTAAGCTGGTTATAAGTTGAAGTATTTGTGTGTACGAGTTAATCTCAGGAGCTACTGGTTCGAATCAATAAACTGAATGTTGGTTACTCCCTTTATCAGATAGATAGGTAGGATAGGTTAGATAACAATACGCCAACACCAATAGGAACCGAGTATCAATGAAAATTTTGCAAGCACGAACAAGGAGACAAAAAACGCAGAAGAAGTTGCATTGGTCAACTAGTTGGTTACATGGATCCGGGAATGTGAGCAAGAATTCGAGCATGTCAGGGTCGCATACCTGTGTCTGGTATTCACTGTTAAGGGAAAGTCCGTCCGTTATGTAGTCTTTGGACCGTTTTTAAATACCTGTATACCTGTATACCTATGTATAAATAAAATAAAGTCTAGAACACAACTCAATACATGAACGGCGCAAAGATTTAAATGGAAATGTCGCTAACCGCCTCTGCGTCAAGTATCTTGAGTTCGATCCCCACATTATTTATCTGATTCACAGGTACAAGTTTTGGGTCCGGGCGTACTTTGGGGTATAGTTAGTTATTTGATTTTTAAGTCTGTCTGAATTCACGAATTCTCAATCCCAAAAGGACGTAGTGGTGATTAATCCTTTCGCACTTTTAGCCATTTTGTAAAAAGAACATGATATGCAATATTTATTACTTTTGCTTTCGCCGAAAATTAGCCTGAAATAGAACATTATTCTTCTTACTGAGTTTTTGCTTGTATTGCTATGGAGCTGTCACATACATGTGGTTTTAGATAAAAATGTATGTTCCTTATCTTGCAAACAAATTGATAATGAAAGATCAATCAATTCAGCAATTAAAGTCTCCGAATTGGTCTAGTTGTTAGCTTCCAGTGTGCAAATTGATTTTTTTAAATAAATTATTTACAGCACGGTTGGCCTACTGGTTTAAGTTCTACTGCGCCGAGTGTTGTAGGTTCAAACCCCACATAGGACAACACTATGTGTTCTAAGTCAGGGTGTTCTTTGTGTCCGTTTCATGTATGATGTAAAGTCCACCGCGACACAGGACGTACATTCCTAATCCCAGAGTAATCTTTAAAAAAAGAAATATATAAACCACCATAATGTTTTTTGGGCGCAATTCGAGAATGTTTAAAAATTCGTTCAAGTTGAGTAATTAGGTACAATTCATTTTAGATATTTTTCTTAAGAGAACAGGTTTTTTTATTCGAAACCTATATAATATGGATTTAGAAACCTACAAATGATGACATATAACTTTTTTTAATACATTTCTATACAATTCTAATAATATTAAACATTAATTAAATTTAATATGTTTAAATAGCGAAATTCAAAATTTATAAGACTTATCACGATCGAGCCATGATTCGGCATGAATGGGCCGGCTCGACCGGAGTGATACCACTGCCTCACAGAAAACCGGTGTGAAACAGCGCTCGCGCTGTGTTTCACCGAGTGAGTGAGGTACCGGAGACTCATACCCCAATCCCCCAAATGCCGGCACCGCACTTGTGTCGCATTTATTTGGTGTGTTGGGCGGCATCATCACGCGATACATATGCTCGTATGCCCCTTATTCAAAAAAAATAATTAATGACCGATTTCAGTAAACATAATGAACCTTTGAAGATAAAATTACAACATATCATACTTTTGCTTAATCAATAATTAATTAATCTAAAATAAGTAGATTGGTTAAGTTGATTAACCAATATGTTTATTTTAGTTAATTCTCATTCAAGATTTTGGTAATTACCTATACGTTTAAACCACAAAAATATATAAATAGATATTTTTAGAGGGATATTTATTGTTCATTTTATTTTTACTCTTGATTAATAAATCTGTTGTGTTCATTACATCTGTTTAGTGTCAAATGTATGACTAAAATACGTATGTCTCATGTTACTTTTCTTTTTTGCAGGTAAATGGTGTATGGAAGTAATTTTTGGCGAGTATTTGAAAGGAAGAAAAATGTACTTAATTATGATGACTGATAAAAATGAAACAGTAATGTTATAAAAAACCTCAAAATGTTCAATGTTCACAGATTGTTGGAATTTGGCCTCGGTGGCGTATAAGTAGGTAACTAGCTGACCTAGGCAACCTCGTTTGCGTCTTCTATTGCCCGTAGCGTAAATTTTTTCCCCCGTTTTTGAATCATTCTTCATTGGTGCTCTGCTCCTATTATTAGTATTAGCGTGATGATATATAGCCTTCCTCGATAAATGGACTATCCAACAATGAAAGAATTTTTCAAATTGGACCAGCGGTTCTTGAGATTAGCGCGTTCAAACAAACAAACAAACAAACTCTTTAGCGTTATTATTAGTATATATTTGCTTTTGATATTTGAAGTTATTATTATATACTAGTTTTAGTCCAATTAGTACTCGTATTCATTATTGATTATTATTGATTGAGTACATACACTATACTGCCTCGGTGGCTGAAGTGGTAGCATAAGCGAGTGCTGCGCTTGTGGTCTCGGGCTCGATTTCCGTGTCGGACCAAATGTTTGTATGATCTGGCAAATATTTGTTTCGGAGTTTGGGTGTTTTCTATGTATGATATGTATGTATTTACAAAAAAAAGTATATATGTATTTACTAGGATCAGTTGTCTAGTACCCATAACGCACGCTCTGCTTAGCTTGGGCGAATTGTGTGGTAGATGTCCGAAATATTGATTATTATTATTTGGCCGTAATAAATATGCACAATCATTTGTGTGAGACCTTGTTCCTTAAAAGTTTTCAAAACGTTTTTTACAATTTTTACTCTTTACTATTTCATCATGTTCTCAACGTGTCCTTTTCAAGCTGATTGTACGTTTGCTTGACGATAAAATCTCACACTGCCCTTTAAGCCGAAATAAATAAGTAAGAACATTTTTGGTATTTTGATAATTTACCTCATTTTACGAGGATCCCGCTAATACGCAGAAAGATGATTCACCAAAACCTTTTAATAACGGTTTTATAATATTTGCACATATTGTACCCAGTGAGGTGGAAACAGAAGAAATTAAAATATCATTGGTTAAGTGTTTTACTGAAGAAACTAACAGTTTTTGAGTTTTAAAGGTATTTAACATTTAATCATAAACGTTATTAATTTTTAACTTGTATTGAATTGAGATACAATACGTTTTACTACGTACTATTGAAGTTTCTGCTTTAAATTTTGAATAGATGAATTGTTTTTATAACTACGTTAAGCATCTTATAGGTAGATGTTTAATTAGGATTATAATTGAGATCTATCTAACTAATGGTGACAAAAATGGATTGCTAAGAGTATTTCAGATTATCCGATCTGATTTCGGAGTCGGCCGGCACAAGTGGCTGTTTTCACATATTTCTGACAGGATCGTTACGATTCGGCCATTTCCTCGATAGCTTCATGCGGACAGGTCATCATGGTAGACTATAATAGAAAACTTTATTTACTGTATCTATTATACTAGCTGACCCACGTAACCTCGGTTAAGTCTCCTATTACCTGTCCCACCATTTTCCCCTGTTTTTGTAACATTCTTCATTCGTGCTTTACTCCTATTGATCTTAGCGTGATGATACATAGCCTTTCTCGATAAACAGGCTATCTAAATCTGAAATATTTTTTTAAAGCCGACCAGTAGTTCCTGAGATTAGGGCCTTGAAGTTAACAAACAAACTTCTCAGCTTTATATAGTAATGTAAGTTTGAGATGTAAAAAGTTGTGTCCAAAGAAAGTATTAGATACATCCTATTGTAGAAGCTCTAGTTCTGCGCACACAGGCACAATTTATACAGCATATATTAAATACATGTGTAGCACACTTACAAACAACATCGTGCGATGGCTCACGGGCAGTCGATAAAGTTGCGTTATTTAGCTACATCGTCGATTGCTTTGAAATCTTTGAAATCAAAAATGTCATAAATTTAATAAATATGACTTAAAGTGTCAATTTACGACAAATTCGATTTTGAGTTGAGCATTTTCAAAACTAATTTGTTACGAATATTCATCAATAATCATACATATCTATGTATGATTATTGATGTATATGTATGTATATATATGTAACGGTCACGGTTCTGACAGGTTTTGACACCCTAATAAGGCGATGCCTCAATTTATTACTTGTTCAATTCAAGAACAACACTAAAACTAACAACATTAAAATTGACATATAAAGCTAAGCATATACCTATACTGATATATTCTCGTTGTAGGTACATTCTTATACATCATCAACAACCCATAATGTCCTGGGCTGGCCAAGTACGGGTTGGGGACTGGCAAGACAACGTTGTGGCTACGTAATCTTGCCGTTGGATGTTTTTAAGCCGCCCAAAGGGCTCCAGCTGTTATCCTACTATAACCGGGACCGACTGCTTAACGTGACCTCCGAATCACGGAGACGCTCATGGTAACATGCCACCGGCGGTCACCCATTCAGTTGCTTCCCTACCCACGGTGATTGTTTCTAATCACCGAGTGCAATTGGGCTATAAGTGCCTCAACCACATACTTATACATATGTAGGTGAATATGGAATATTAAGAAAACTCAGTGAAGCACTCATTGGGGATTTCAATGACCTGAAAACTTTGTAAGGGAAATAAAATTACTTGAATGATTTACTCCTAAACGGTTTATTAATCGTGTGGAATCGAAGTCGATGAGCAATTACCTACAATCGATTACTAATTTAATCGATTTCTTATTATGGTAATCAAACGTTTATCTTTACTACTTTGGCTTTCAAATACATCGTGTGGGTAGCTTTAATTTCACGTCGCAGGTTAAATTTAGTTTCCTTTCACTATGTGTATTCTACACATAGTGTATGAATGGATTCAGCATCACTTAGCAGTATTACATACCACGCAACTTCTTCTGCGTCTTTTTTCAATCATGCTCTGCACCTATTGGTTAGTGGCGACCTCCCCATACAGCGCAACAACAACACAACATACTACATCGCCATCTACCGCAGTTAAACTGAACTACAAAGTAACATAAAATACGAAGAAAATACAAATCCTGAATCGCGCAATAGAAGTTCTCGCGCCGATTATCATATGTACAACATCCAAACAACCTCGCCTCGTCGAAGGATCGTCCCTTTGTATTGGAGGGACATGACACCCGTTCCCCCACAGGTTTAAGCGTGATGTTAACTATACATCTTAGGTTTACCCAACAAAATACACATTAAAAAAAGTTAAAATGGGTTAGATACTTTCGGAGTTTATGGTTAGAAATTATAAAGTAGATATAATAGATATTGCTAGCTGACCCGACAAACGTTGCTTTGCCATAAAAAGGAATATATATTTTAGGGGTGGGTCAATAAAAATCGCGATGGAAAAATAGGGGTTGATCGTAGAGGGTTGAAAATTCAGGGTTGTATGTATTTTCTAATTCTGTATCATAAAAAAATAAATATTATATAAAAATTAAAAAAAATTCTGGGTGGACTACCCTTAACATTTAGGGGGATGAAAAATAGAGGTTGGTAGATTCTCAGACCTACGTAAAAAGCTCACAAAATTTCATGAAAATCGGTCCAGCCGTTTTGGAGGAGTATGGTAACTAACATTGTGACACGAGAATTTTATAAAATATATAAGATGTAGTAAGTTTAAATACGAGTAAGTAAGTAATCGTCTAATAGTGTTATGTTATAAAATACGGCGTCATGCGACTAATACTTGACGGGAAAATTGAAGGGAAGCGCAGCTAGAGGTAGAAGGCGAACATCATGGACTAAAAATATAAGTGACTGTTTGGATGTGGATAGCACAGATACACTAATTCGCATGACTGACCACAGGGAGACGTACAGAAATGTGGTGGCCGACCTTCGTGGTGAAGATGGCACTTAAAGAAGAAGAACTCCAATAGTAAATATACTAAGCTATAGTCGTTCCAATACTTTATTTAACTTTTGACAGATCACGCACATAAAGTTTTGTAATAATTTTTGATACAATGTACTACAGATAATACTGTACTTTATGGGCGGGCTCCGCCTACTTAGGGATGTGTCATTCGTAATTAATGACCACAGACTATAAAAACGGTTTTGAAATAAATCGATTATCGATTATATTAATAAAACATACAATAAAATTATTGTGATTATATTTTATATCAAATCACGTAAAAAGCTTTATTATTTTGCATTAAAATGCCCTAAATGTCTCTGTTTCAATGCATAAATAATTTGCGTAATGAAAACAGTTCCATCGTACTCGTACCTAGTAATGGGATCGAATGTATTCGCCGCAAATTAATGAATCTAAAATAATTGTTTAGACTTACTATAGTTGGTTCAAATAAAAACTACCTGCGGTACCTACTTGTAATGAACAGGTACAAAATGTTGAAATTCGTAGTAATTTACGGATTAAAAATAAAACAACCAAAAGAGGTACTGTAATACTAATTTTAATTATAAAGAATCGTCTTCTTCGTATGACCAGGAATCATCATCACTTGAGTTCTCAGTAATATTGATTATCATTTCTTGGATAGATAAATTGTCGAATGCAACATCCCGATCCCAATCCGACATTATCACCTTCTTTGTTTTTTCTACAACATTCGCCCAGTTTTCTGGAGTTACTTTTTCACACGCATTTTTCAGTAAATTCAGCATTTCTCTTGCGGTGAAAGGAGGAGTTCTATTGTTCCTCGCAGCATATCCTTTAACTTGTGCCCAGATCATTTCAATTGCATTATATTGGCAGTGATATGGGGGAATTCTGAGGACGGTATGCCCATGCTCTGCTGCCATTTCATCTATGACGTATCGTTTTGGCAGCTTCTTTGTTTTTAATATCTTTACTAACTCTACTTTTAGTAGGGACTCATTCACCTCTTCGCCATTGTCACGGAGCCAGTTTATAATTTCATGTTTTTTGTTGGCCTGTGTTGGTATTTTATTAATTTGACGAGAGTGATAAGGTGCATTATCAATAAATATTATTGATGGCTCTTCGAGTGATGTAAGTATTTCTCTGAACCACTTTTCATACACGTTCGAATTCATCTCCTCATGATAATCTCCTGTTTTCTGGGATTTAAAAGCTAATAGAGCGCCTGGCACAAATCCTTTTACTGTTCCTGCATGACAAATAATCAGTCGTTCGCCTTTTCCCATTGGTACTGTAGAAGTGGAGCCAACGGTGTTGTCAGTCCAAGTTTTTGACAGCGTATGATTCGCATTGAGCCAAGTTTCATCTGTGAAAACAACATTCGACCAATCTTCTATTTTTTTTGCTTGTCTTAAAAAATCGCATCTATACAAAGCAATATCATTGCGTTCCATTAAAATTTTTCGTTTGTCACATTTTTGGAATAACATTCCAATGTCTTTCAATACCTTTGTCAGAGAAGATTTTTGACCACGGAACAAACCACTATTTCGAAGAGATTGTGTTAGTTTTTTTAATGTTGGAATCTCTTTTCTTTGGTAATAGTCGTATATATGACGACGAATAGCATCAGCGTCAAAATTGTCAACGGCTGTAACTTTACTAGGCGGACGTTTTTTCTTAGGTGTAGATAGCTTATTCTGTTCCATGCCACTGCTGCCGTAGCCTTCTTTTGTTATTTTTGCCACTGTTGGAGCACTAATACCTAATGCTGCTGCAACACGGTCTCTAACTTGAGTCACTGGTATAAGAGGCCCACCATTACGGCTTTCCTTTTCAAAGTATTCACGAAGTCGCAAGACAAACTCTCTTGTTTGTCCTTTGAGTACTTTCTTTTTTGGCATTTTGACAGTAACGAAGGCAGGAACGATACGCTCAACTCAACCAAACGTGAGAATTCACAAATAAATCAATACGGAGGAATATAAATACTCAACTATATTGAAGGTTACTCATTGAAATACTGTAGATTATTTTAAAATAGACATAGAGAGATTTAATAAAGATCATCAATAGTTTAACAAATACAATATTAACCACTGAATTACAACACAATACAATAATACATTTTGAAAATTCAGTTCCTTTTATATATTTTTTCATGACATAGAACCGTCATATTTGAACAACATTCTTTTAATCCATTTCTTCTTTATTTTGACAAAGGAGGTCGCACATTGAAACACATAGAAATATGAAGTACGAAATTATCTATAAAATAATGAGTTTGTTAAATCGATTAAAACTTCTTAATGCATAAAATCGATCGATGAAAGAAATCGAATAGGTAACGGGTCAGGGTATCACTATTTGATTAAGTATTAGAGCTGTCAAAAGTTAAATAAACTATTGGAACGACTATAGTTGTGTTTACAGTAGTTTTTAGAAACAACTCACGACGGTATAATATAGGTATGCAGTCTATCGTTCTATTAACAAAAGGTTTGCCACAATTTCAGACAAAGATTTCTGCAACGGTCTTGCACTCACCACTATTTGCAATAAAATCCTTACCATTTTGTATTTCAAATATAGTAATAATTCTTAACTACTAAAAAGAATCAAAAACCGTGTCCATTTAAATATTATTTTGTCAAACATATTTTTAAAGCTACTAACTTAATCTAAATGAGTAAGATTGATTAAAATAACTGTACCTAAGTATTTAAGTATGTTTTATGGGGATTACCATGTTAACTAATCAAGTTTTTACTCATTTTAGAAGTTTTATATGTAATAATAAAGACAAGTTCTAAATTATATTTTAAATATTATTAAATGCGTAACAGTATACAATTATAGTGACTTAGAAAGAAAGAAATATATTAGACTGCTCATTAAATAAACACAGCTTTCGGTACATTTTTTTTTCGTCATAGAGTATCTTTTACGGGACCGTCTGTATGTCAAGAGAGCACCTGGATAATCTGCTGATTGTGGTAGCCCCTATTAAGTTGCTAACGCTTCCGATTTACTAAGAAGTGGACATATTAGGTATATAACTAGCTGACCCATGCAACCTCGTTTGCGTCTTATATTGCCCGTAGCGTGAAAATTTTCCCCTCTTTTATAAACATTCTTCATTAGTGTTCTGCTCCTATTAGTAGTAGCGTGATAATATATAGCCTGTAGCTTTCCTCGATAAATGGATAGAATTTTTCAAATCGGACAAGCGGTTCCTAAGATTAGAGCGTTCAAACAAACAAACTCTTCAGCTAAATTATTAGTATAGATTCCTATTCCTCTAGTTTTCTTTTGAATAATTTCGTTGCGGGTTCCAAGACAGTTTAATTTTTCCTGGGACTTCCCGAGTGTCATAACTCGGTGTGTTCGTGGGTCACTACTGTTGATCTGTTGATAGTACAGGAGTTACAATTCATAAGATTTCTGGTTTCTATTTCGGTGAAAGATCTGTTAACAATAACTAAATTGATTGCCACCGCCATTTATCTTCTGCGACTATGTATGTTTATATTGAGTTTAATCCCATAATAGAGGCAGTAGTATGGTACTCAATCTTGATTTAGAGCATGATCAGAATAAAATGAGACTTCACTGCCGTTAGTTACAAAGTAGATACCTCACCACGTGTGCCAACCTCTGCTACTCGGAGGAAAGAATCCCCTTCGATGAACATAAGAAGCAAATCGTGAGCATTACAGATATGTATAATGTCAGACAGTACCGTGGTTTATCGCTCTTCTGCTTCTACCTACCGCCATACCTAAGTTTCCGAAAAACTTGTTTTATTATTTACTAGCTGACCCGCGAAACGAGGGTTTACGTCTACTATTGCCCGTAGCGTAATAATTTGCCCCCGTTTTTTAAACATTCTTCATTGATGCTCCGCTCCTATTGATCTTAGCGTGATTATTTCTACCCTATAGCCTTCCTCGATAAATGTACTATCCAATACTGAAAGAATTTTCCAAATCGGACCAGCGGTTCCTGAGATTATCGCGTTCCAACAAACATTCAAACAAACAAACTCTTCAGCTTTATATTAGTATGATGTGGTAACGCCTAAGGTTTCCACAGTCGTGGACTAAAATATAACCCTTCTAGTTTCTTATAATGTTCTACTACACAAACCTTGTCGAGATAGTTTAAAACACATAAAAAAAGAATCATCCGTATTCCGAATACATTTCAACGATTCATTTTTATTTATATAGATCGGAATTCTGTTGTATTTCATTTTGATTGCTCATGTAGACAGCAAGAATATATTTGATAAAAGATGATTAAATCCATAAAAGTGATTCTAGGCATGCAATGCAAAAAGTATAATTTAAAATTGACTACACTAGCCAAAGGTTCTTTATAGCACAAAACATTAAATTACTTGCATACGTTAATTCAAAGTGGATGAGACCCAAGAATGATGACCTCATCGATGAATAATTTTATTTCATCGGCCACCCGAAATACTGTATAGGTGCAAATGTTAGTAAGCGAGCTACATTTTATCTGAATAGAACGAAATACCTAATCTAATCATTTTCTGCCACGCACAGCAAAACTGTGGAATGAGCTGTCGCCTGCGGTGTTCCCGGACCAATACGACCTTCAAACCTTCAAAAGAGCGTACTCCTTCCTAAAAGGCCGGCAACGCACTTGTGACGCCTCTGGTGTTGCGGGTGTCCATGGACGGCGGTAATCGCTTACCATCAGGTGATACGTCTGCTCGTTTGCCCGCTATATAATAAAAAAAAGAAAAAAACACATCGTAATCTTCAACATATTGGTGAAAACGTATATTTACACTTAAATGTCAATGCTAGACAGTTACCTTTTATTAACATTGTCTCGAATGTATGTATTTTACCAATAACTAAATCTGCCCGGGTCGGGTCAAAAAGTGTTATCGACTTTTTCTGATTATTGAAATACTTAATAAAAGCTCGGAATTTAGAAGTCGGAGTCTGAGCCTCCGTGCCCCGGTGTGCAAGTAAAGTTGTCGGTTCTGCACCTGATATTTCCTTGATAGTGTCGGTTAACCGTACCAATGGATTATGAGATAGAGGGAATAGAGAGTGCACCTGTGTTTGCGCATACACTTGTGCACTATAATATCTCCTGCGTAGGTGGCTGGTCTCCGTTGAGACTGGCCCCTGTGACCGTTATCGGCTAGGAGAACATTATTATTATTATTATTATAGAAGATCAAAACCGAGAACTTTATCTCAAAGTTATCTAATACCTTTAAGCAATTCTTGTTTATATGTACGAGTATATATATATATATAATCTGAATCTTTTTTTTTTTTTTACAACTCCCACATTAGGAATAAACATCCTGTGTCGTGGGGGACTTTACAAACATACATGAAACGGACACAAAGAACATCCAGACTCGGGACAACAATTCGTGGATCACACAAAGTGTAGTACCGCGTGGGATTTGAACCCAAGACACTTGGCGCAGTAGCAAACGGCATGGCGACCGCTGAAACCACTCGGCCAACCGTGCAGGCGAAAACGGCTCCAACGATTTGCATGAAATTTAGTATGCATGGGGTTCTGGGAGAGATAAATCGATATAAATAGTATTTACTTTTAGTAATTAGAACCAAACAAAAAAATATATCGGTCTCCAGTTACTAAAACATAAAATACGATACTTACTAAGTCCATTCGGTGTAGTTTTTGAAGTTAATGAAATTGTGTATTTAAAAACTGAAATGCATTTTAATCTATGATAAGTTCCAATCAGTGCCTTCGGGTTTAAATCGGTTTAAAATCTCGGAGTGAGTAGATGTATCCGACTGCGTCTATGAACACTGTCAACTAAGATTATTCAAAACTGAAATAAAATATTCAAATTAAAATATTGTTTCTATATTTTCAGTTCTTCAATGAATTTAATTAAGATGGCAGTTATTGACGCAGTTGATTTTTTTTTTATTGGCTTTGCTATAGTCTGGTTAAAAGAGGATGACAATGCATATTCATTTAAGATACTTTTGAAAATCTTAAATACGGTCAAGACTCTGCCACTAAATCACCTTCTAAACTAAAAACACAATATTTACGAACATAATCACCATGCATTTGTGGTATGTGTTTTATACTAACAATTTGTTACTAACAAGCTAAAAAAAATGTGACAGCGACAGAGGTACATAATTTGATAATGAGTTTATCTGTACCTTTATATTAACCTTTCAAACAGCGTGAAAGCAATCAGGGATGCGCAATATTATTGCTTCTTTGGAATGGTTCTCTGAATTATTTAAAAATATTTTTGGTTACAACGTCAGTGGTCTGATTTCAATATTTTACAAATATTCTTGTGCTGGTTCAACAGTTCTGTGCTAAGAATGGGTGACACAGTAGTAGTGTATGATAATGCAAAGCTTTGTATCAAAAGCAAGTGAATTAAAGTCTTTGAAATTTTTAAAAATTGCGTTCGCTGTTAAGTTCTATTCTGATAAATTGAAACATAGGCGATTAATAACGTTAACAGTGGCAAACACAATCATTGAATTAAGACGCGTAAGCTATTTAAAACTTGGTTTCTAACAAAAGACAATGTCGTGTAATTTTTAGATATAGGAAAATATCACGAAGACGCCATATTTAAAAATAAAGTTGTGTTTGAAGGTGTATTAAAATTAAGTAAAATTTATAAATCCATTTTTCATCCAAAAGCCTATCTACAAAATTTCGAAACCAGAAACCTTTTATCGGGCTTAATTGTTTACAAAAAGAAAATTTTCGAAGTGAATTTAATGCCTTGATAATTTTATTTACACAATTTTCGTCTTTGTTAATAAATATTAGGATTTGAAGGAAAGTTTATTGAACTTCCAGTGCCAAATAAAACAAAAGCTACTGAAAATGTGAAGGTGTGTTCGCATGAGTCATTAGTTTATGTATTTTTTGGAATCATACAGATATAAGTTGATAATTTAAGCTTTTTATATTAAGTCACCTATTATATTGATTTATTTAGTAGCGATGGCTGATGAAAGTAATAATAATAATGTATCAAAAATGCATAGTCACATAATGATTCGGAGACGTTATCGAAATTTTAAACTTAAAGTTTTAAATCGACACTTTAGTATTGACTGAGAGTTTTTGCTAACATTCATAAAAATAAGGAAATGCCACTAAACCGTTTTAGAGTTATTTAAGTAAAGATGTGCCACAGATAATTACTAGATTGCTGTTTTTTTCAACTACTTCTTTTATATTTTAACCGGATTTTGTATGAATCAAATATATAATTGGTACAAGGTCTGTTGACACATAGCCGGTTTCATAATTGTTTTAGTTATATATAAACTTTACATTTTCGACCTTACTGATCTTATGACTAATGCAAATTTTTTAACACGACTGACTGATGGCCAATGGGTTCTAAAAGTTCGAGTTGGTCGGGTGACAACTGTGTACTGGAAGATGAAACAATTGCACAGAATAGTCTAACATTATGGAGAAAATTGTTGGAGGCTTAAGAGGGGCAGTTGTCATTTTTCAGCAGTAGTGATATCTGTGGAAGCTGCATCTCTCGTAGTTAAATCGGTATATATGAGGAAATTATATCAATGGAGATCAACTATATACATGTATACTTTGACAACATGAACGATATCACGTCTTGAGATAAAATCTCTAACAACTGATTCGGTACATGAAATATGCATTATGTGCACCATCAGATCACTTCATATTCAAAGATTTATTTGCTCCCGTTGTTTATATTTACGTATTATATTTTTCAACAACCGCAATCTGATGATCTAATTTAATATAGGACTATTTGGGATCCGTACATAAATTCTACATTGCGTTTCAATATTTTTGAATACCTTGAGTTAGAGTGTTTGTCAAATAACTCTAAAGACAACTGTGGAAGAGCCATGCTTCGGCATGAATGGGCCGGCTCGACCAGAGTGATACCACTGCCTCACAGAAAACCGGTGTGAAACAGCGCTTGCGCTGAGTTTCACCTAGTGAGTAAGGATACCGGAGACCCCATAGAAAATACTATTATTGAAATTGTAAAAATTACAGGAAATTGCCAGACTTGATTTAAGTCTTTAGAACTATTATGATTTTATTACCAGTCCTATACAATCCAAAAATTTCAACTATCTTATTTTTATTATATTTATATAGCAAAAAAATAAAATACAAGGAAACTGCGTTTTCAGTTTCAAAATACTTGGTAACAATATTTGTATCGAAAGTGGTGAGTACAATATCAATCAATCAAACTTGTTTTTTTTATGTCTCACTCGGGTCTTGAATATAATTAAAAAAAAAACGAAATTATTTAATATTAATTCAAAATAAAGACACTTCTGAACGCCTAAATTCTGTATACTATGATTTCACCATTATTCTTTGATATACGAGTACACATACAAATTCGTAGCGCGATGAAGTAAAATGTCATGCATCTTTTTTGTTTATTTCGATTGAGTTCCACACACACACACCTTGTAATTATTTTACCTTAATGCACCGAATGAGCTCAACACTATATCGAAATAAAAAGTACTTTTTGAAATGAAAGAGAATGTTATTTCTGTTTCTTTTTTTCATGCTTTTTTGCTAACGTCATCCACCTTCAAAATTTGGCTGTCTAAATTTTTGTTTACCAAAATAAATATCAGTCCTTTTTCTTTACAGATTTGTAATAAAGTATAATAAAGTGCACCCACGTTGTGGTCAGTCGAAGATAACTTTTACAAGGGCGGCCAAAACTTTGATAAATGGTACAATATTTTGAGCTCAACGCAATCAACTTATAATGATTTTGCAAAAGGCGGTTCAGGATTTATATTTGTAAATAATATAATTAATTTTAGGGGTTGTTTTACCTCTCGTTGTCCTTGATGATGTCCCACATT
The DNA here is from genome assembly GCA_916048165.1 of Spilarctia lutea. NCBI lineage: Eukaryota > Metazoa > Arthropoda > Insecta > Lepidoptera > Erebidae > Spilarctia > Spilarctia lutea. Next base: position 12,112,375 of record OU696487.1, read on the forward strand.
TTTTTTTTTTTTAAAAAAGACATCTCCCACATTAGGAATAAACATCCTGTGTCGTGGGGGACTTTACAAACATACATGAAACGGACACAAAGAAGATCCAGACTCGGGACAACAATTCGTGGATCAGACAAAGTGTTGTACCGCGTGGGATTTGAACCCAAGACACTTGGCGCAGTAGCAAGCGGCATGGCGACCGCTGAAACCACTCGGCCAATCGTACAGTCAATCAAGTCAAAAAACACTTGGTAAAGGATTGTGTCAAATATCGAAACCAAAGGAACTCGTTAATGTGCAAATATAACTTTAATATGTACGATGTAGGACTTTTCATCACTATATTAAGTAATCCTAATACAAATGCGGCGTTAGACCTATTTGAAATATTTGCATAACATCGACTTCCTCTGTCTCCAAGGTAGCTAGTATCATAGAATAAGCCACGATGGGGCTAACATATTACTTTTTAATAAAAGCCCCTAAATGAAATAAGATTAAAAAAAAATCCTCTCGTTTATAAAATTCTTAGAGACAAATTTGAAATTATCTGTCATATAACAAAAGATAACGGTTTCACAAGTTCTGAAAACATGTATATTAGATAATTATAAATACAAATCAGCAATATTTTTATTCTCTTAAACAGTGTTCTTTAAGACAAATAACTATCTGCAACTTTATCAGGCACTGGCAAAATTAATCCTAAGTATTTTTGTCAGACTTGATTATTTGTTATTGAAATCTATTCAATCCTACTTATTTATGATCTAACATTTAAGACAACAAATCATTACGAATAGCCAACTGAGTTAAATTATAAGGGAAGAAATATGAGTTTATTGATTTTATAACCCTACTACCCTAAAAGTCAGGGAGAAGCTTTATTAAAATATCTTAAATAACTGGTTTGGTTTAATAAAGTTTGCTAGCTTTCGGTCACGAGTCCGTCTTCAAGGTTCAGTTTCTCTTCTCTTGTACATATGTGATAATCATTAATTCAATTTAAGAGGTCTTAGGGCTAGTAATAAATATCTAACGATCTGTAATAGTTTTCACATTGATAATATTGCTAATGAGCCACACACGTAAACACCCCGGCTTCACATGGAAATCTCTGAAATTCTCGAATTTTCTCTAACACAATATTCATGTACCAGGTTATGTGGCGTGCTTTGGGACTGGCTTATATCCACCAGTGGACAGCAACGGGCTGTTGATGATGATGATAAATGTAATATTTATACACATAAAGATTCCTCTTGAATCACTTTCTCTATTGAAGAAAATCACATTGAAATCCGTTGCAAAATTCGAAAGATCTAAACGTACGAAACGAAATGCTACTTCGTTTTTATCTACTATGTCAAGATTAGGATTAAGTGATCGATGTGTGTGTAATACAAAGCTTGATATCATCATACAAAATGACTTCGTTTTCGACGCATGTTTTTCTTTTCCAAATGATTTATAAAACATTCATTAGCGATATCTCTCTGACTCTTTGATGAATTCACTTAGATATCGAAGTAACAGTTTGTAAACTTCGCGGCTGTCTCGGACCCAATCAAAATTCAATTAGACATATCTTTACCAGATACGTTTCTTTTAATTTCCATTTCGATTTTAATTTTCTCTGCGGTTAACAGATGTGAGTATTTGCGATGTTTGTGCGTGTTGTAATAATACATATCACTTAATTATTACATTTGAATATAGTGCTCTATCTTGAGTATATACATATTTTATTAGAAATATGATAATAAAAGTACTATTATAAATTATAAATAAAATATAGACGTAAACGAGGTTGCGAGGGTCAGATAATGTATTATAAATTATAATACACTAGCTGACTATTGTCCGTAGCGTAATAACTTTCCCCCGTTTTTTAAAAATTCTTCATTGGGGCTCCGCTCCTATTGGTCTTAGCGTGATGATATATACCCTATAGCCTAGCCGGACTATCCAACAGTCCATTGATCAAGGAAGATTTCTGAAAGAATTTTTAAAATCGGACCAGCGGTTCCTGAGATTAGCGCGTTCAAACAAACTCTTCAGCTTTATAATATTAGTATAGATAACGCCATTAAACCATCTTCTTGTGATTTATATGTTTGATAAAATATCTATCTGAAACATTGATTGACACTTAGGCTGCAATTTCCATGTTAGATTTTGTGTAGACAAATTTTTGGCTCGAATCACTAATACTTAAGTAACCATACCGTTTCGACATGTTGTGTGTGTGTGGTCTTTTACTTAACCCTAATACTCAAATTTATCGTAATCTACGCCTTAGTAGAGAAATATTAGAGTTTTTATATTGATAAGATATTTTTAAGAAAGTAGTGTTAGGAAAGAGAGTTTCGATTACCGGTATACGTGACAAGTAGGTAGGTACCTCATGAATGTATTTTTCGTGTCTACTCATTAACAGAACCTTGTTATCATACTCAAGAAGCGTCAACCACTCCGGTCTCGGGTAGCTCGCATCCATTCACTGCCACTTTCTTCAAATAGTCGGTCGGTAATTCTTACTTAATAAACAAAACCGTAAATACATCACTAACAAGTACATTGTCCTGATGATACGTTAGATAATGTTATAATTTTGTTGAAATTTAAAGTCGTTAAGACTTATTTATTATTTAAAAAAATGTGATTCGCATATTGATAAATTAATATTTAATGCGCGACATGACATGATTATTTCGAGTTGATTTCAGATACTTATTCTGTATTTTAAGGTTATATGGATATTTATACATCTACTGTTAAGTGTGTAAAAACAATCGTAGGTAATCGCTTACCATCAGGTGATACGTCTGCTCGTTTGCCCCCTATATAATAAAAAAAAAAAATACAGATGTCAGCATTTATTGGAAATCGTTGAAATAAATTTTAGAATTAAACTAGCTTGTACTTATTCCACAGTTTTAATTAACTTTAATCCTGACCGGTTTTGCCTTATGACATTATCAAAGGATATCGGTTATTTGAAAATTATTTACATCTAAAACCTAACGAATCTTTAGAAAGTATTATTTTGGTCATACAAACAACAACAACAAACAGTTAAGCACATTAAAAATTATTCACGACATCTTGTAATACAAAACGGGTTCATATTACAACCGTGTAAATATTTTGTGGAAGAATAATTGCAAGGCTGAAGTTTTCCGACATCTACGATTTCCTATTACATTATTAAGGTGTCCTAAGATACTAACGCCGCCCAAATCCCGAAGGATCATTTCGTAATTAAGTTACCTATACACGCAGATATGTCCACGTCTACGAATGATAACAAAAATATGAGACTGATTTACAGCGTGATTTATATTCCTCGATGAAGATTTACCCGTTTGGGTTATATTAGGGGTTTGCCAATAAGTATATTGTTTTTATGATACGTTTAAAAGCATAAGTGAATTACCCCAACAAAATATGCTACTTAAAATATTTAATGGACTTTTACTTACTTAATTTTCTGGTGTGCCCATAAATACTGCTATTGTACTATTTTAAATACTCCTTATCTATACATCTATGCTATACATACAAATAAATAAAATTGGAGTGTCTGCACATGTATATGTACACGGTATGTCTACCTTTTTTAATTTTTGGCTGTCTGTTTTTGGCGTCTGTATGATTGTTTGTTCCGGCTAATCTCTGGAATGGCTTGACCAATTTTGACGGGACTTTCAATGGTCCGGGCTGTTGATATGCTGTTGCTATAAGGAGTAACTTAGGCTCCTTTTTTAGACTAGCTTTGCCCTGTGGCTCAGCTGGTGATCAATATGAAACTATTTAAAGTTCCATTAAGAGCATTACCAAATAGTATAGAAATTTAGGCGATTTAGTAGATTGTTTTATTACTATGTTTTCTTCTGTAAAATTCATATTTAGAATAGCGTGTCGATGACCTACATTTTTTGCTACTAGATGTAAATCCAGCTTAAGAGGCTTCCAAGAATAGTGTCACATTTTTGAGTAACAACGGAAAAAATCTGTACGTTTCTTAAATATTAAATTTAAACCTGTTTCTTGTGTTAGTGACCCCCGATGGTGAATCATCATACTGTTTACCTTACCATGACAAAATCAGGGTTTGTATTTTGATTAATTTTATAGAGATAAAACCCATTTTGTATATGGTGACATGTTATTTCTAATTGCTGTTAATGCCGGTCGTGTTTTACAAATGGATAACTTTATAACAAGATATTTAAATATAATATTGATATTTAGATATTGTTATATGTAGACATTTTTTTGTACGAAATGTTGTTATTATATTTGAACTCTAAATATTACTGTCAATCAAAAACAGCTAGATCTCAGCTAAATTCTAGAGTTGGCACGAATAATGCCAACCCACCACGCAAAATAGGCGCACTGAAGTCGTCGAGTTGCAGAGACCCAACTCGCGAGTTTCAAGTTCAAGTACAGCTAGATCTCCCTGTACTACCTAATTCTGGCAGCGGCATTCAAAAGTTATCTATGTAATTGTGTTTCTTGAGTTGCGTTTGTCCATGAGTCTTTTCACGCATAAAGGACTGAACCCAATGTGACCACGTCAAATTTAACTTGTTGAACTATTGAACTAACATTTAGTGAGATAGATGACTCACGAAAATGAAGTTAGATATTTATGAAATCTCCAGATTGCACTGAAAAAAAAACTGCTAAAAATTATGTTTTACGTAAAAACATATTTTACCTCCGTATGGTAAATAATCAAACTATCTAGATTATTACACTTAGGACTAGTAGGTATACGCCTAAAGTTTAAAAGTGTGAAAGTTTCAATAACGTCACTGTGTTATCATAGTGCATAACATTTTATAAATAATTCACTAAAATTTATTACGATTTACTAAATTACTAAACAGACATTGGAGTTTGTAACAAGAATGCAAATAAATACAAATTAATGCAATTAATTATGCAGACAGTCAGCGAATAAATTTTAGATAAAACCCCGAAATTGAAGGGACGATCGTACATATTTTAAAGGATAGCAAAAGGAAAAGTATCAAGAGAAGAAAAATGAAAGCAAATGCACGGATGACATAATAGTTAAAGCGATAGGCACGCTACTTTCCATTGCGTTAAGGTGTTGGAGGTTCAAATCCCTAAATTGTTGTTCTGAGTCTGCGTGTTCTTTGTGTCCGTTTCTTGTCTCTTTTAACAAACAGACAAAATCTTTAGAAAGATTTCACAACTAAGGTCAAATACGGTCAACTAACTTGACTATTGACTGCACGGTTGGCCGAGTGGTGTCAGCGGTCGCCATGCCGCTTGCTACTGCGCCAAGAGTCGTGGGTTCAAATCCCACGCAGTACCTACAACACTTTGTGTGATCCACGAATTGTTGTCCCGAGGCTGGATGTTCTTTGTGTCCGTTTCATGTATGTTTGTAAAGTTCCCCACGACACAGGATGTTTATTCTGTAGGCGTTGTCTTTTAAAAAAAAAAAAAAAACTTAGTATGGTACAGACTGTTGTAACTCGAAGTAATAGTAATTACAACTGCAGAATCAAATAACTTTTTGTTACGGTTCTTTGCCCCTTTTAAAAGTAACCAACTATTTCTGTCATGTATACTTCTTAGTGGTGGGATGGCAACATCGTTGTAAACCACGCCTAAAAATTACATATTGGGATAAATATTTAAATTTGACTGGCAAGTTTCTAGTTATTGAAGCTGTGGGTGGTTTACTATTGTTTTCAGAGACAAGTGTTAACAACTGTCTTTAATGATTAGGAATCCATTGACCTATCAAGTTGACTAGATTAGTTTTTTTTTTTTTTTATTATATAGTGGGCAAACGAGCAGACGTATCACCCGATGGTAAGCGATTACCGCCGCCCATGGACACCCGCAACACCAAAGGCGTCACAAGTGCGTTGCCGACCTTTGGGGGATGGGAAAGGGGATGTGGGGAAGGGTTGGGGTATGGGCCTCCGGTATCCTCACTCACTCGGTGAAACACAGCGTAAACGCTATTTCACACCGGTTTTCTGTGAGGCCGTGGTATCACTCCGGTTGAGCCGACCCATTCATGCCGAAGCATAGCTCTCCCACGGCTGTTTTTAATATCAACGAATTGTTCTATATAAAATATATTATATGTTCTCTACGCTCTCTCTCTATATGTTTATGATTTTTGTGTGGTGACGGATTAAAGCACAGTGTTACTTCCCTTATTCGTCCCATGGGTGACGTAAGAGGCGACTAAGGAAGCAAATGGCGCAGCAAAAAGTAAAACTTAAAACAAATGTATACTATTTTACTTCTTCTGCAAGTGTCATCTCCTCTACGGAGGTCGGCGACCACATGTCTGTACGTCTCCCTGTCTTCAGAGATGCGAATAAGTGTTTCTGTGCTATTCACATCCAACCAGTCTCTTATATTTTTAGTCCATCATATTCGCCTTCTACCTCTACTGCGCTTTTCTTCAATTTCCCCTTGAATTATTTTGTCGTATTTATTATTTCTATATATATGCCTGAAATGCCGCTTTCTTTTCTTGATTGATGTTGAAATAGGATACTAACTAGTCTGAATACCTACTATACTAAAGTAGGCAAAAGCCTTCTTTCTAAGAGAATCCTATATCCAGCAATGAACAGTTGACAATGAAAGACTGTGCCGTTCCATGTACTCGAAGTATGTATAAAGCGAATATATAAGTGTAACTCAAGTGCTCTTTTAATTAGTGGTGCCAAACTCGAATGGCCTTCAAGAAAAGAGCGTACTGTAACCTCGAAGGTCGCGAATATCTTTATGATTAAATTACATGAGGCATCTGTAGTGCCATTCATGGGCGGTGGTAGTCACTTCCCGTTACTGTCTAATAATATGACGCCTTTTACACAAAAAAAAAATAGGCCATTTCAAATTTTTCTCAAACTATTTAAAGAGTTTGACAATTTTGGACCAGCCTTCATTGTTTAGCAATGTTTTTTGTTGATGTTTTTACATTTGGCATCACTTGATTTGATTCATTAATCAAAATCATTATGGTTCGTTCATGGTTATTTAACCAATCTGCTTTTTTAAATGGTATGAAGTGTAGGTCGATTTGATACTAGTTTTTGTTACAAAATTATGCCTAGTTTTTTTGTCATATATCATTTAATAATCTAAATCAGTATAAATAACACAAATTTTGTAGGTATAATGAATCAATTCTTTAATTTCATCATATTAGTTCATGAGACATAATTAAATAGGATTGAAATATATTGTTTTGACGATGTTGTTAACTAAATTTTATAGTTCTTCCTGTTTTTCATTTTAATGATAAATATGAAACGAAAAAAGGTCTAGCCATGCTTGTATGGTTATTTTTTCCCATAATATCATTCGTTTTAGACACTAATTTTGAATGCCAATGGACTGCCTCGTTGTCACAGTGGTGGCGTAGTAGCTATTCATGAGGTCTGTGATTCGAATGCCGAATCGTACTAAATGTTCCCATGACCTGCAAATATTTGTTTCAGAGTTTGGGTGTTGTCTGTGTAAAATCTGTATTTATTTACATGAAAAACGTATATTTGTATTTTTATTAGTTGTCTAGTACCCATAGTACAAGCTCTGCTTAGTTGCGACTAGATGTCTAATGTTTTTCTAACACCTAACAAAATATAAGCGTGGCCTAACTGTTTTGTTAGCTCAAACAAGCAAACACATTCAAAGCGGATGGAAAACATACAATAAACATTTGTTTAATTTGTCAAGTAAGTTTACCACTTGCAGCCCTGACAGTTTTCTGTTGTTTTGCATCAGCAAAATGTAGGCAAGCGTAACAAATGATTTGAACCATGAATGTTGGACATATAAAGTTTTTCTTTAGGATCAGGAATAGAAGTTATAATATACAATAAACATTTCTATAAAGACCAAAGTAGCAAGTCTTATCATTATACTAGCTCCGCCCGCGTGTATGACGATTGTCGCAGTAAATAGTAGCCAATGTCCTACCCAAAATTCAAAGGAACTCGTAGTAAATTTCATCTAGGTTGCTTTTGCTGTTTAGGCGTCAAAGCGTAACAGGTAGATAAACAGAGTTATTTTTGATTTAATATTATTAATCGGATCAAATTTATAGTTTAGTATGAATACATAATGTTTCATATCAAAAATTTAAATTACATCCATGTAACAGTATACAATGAAGATGGTATACCATATCGAAACCAAGTTTTAAACGATAATTAAAGAAAAGCTTTAAGTAAGTTTTTTAGGTTTGGACAAAGATGACAGATATCTATTAAACTAGCTGACCCTCGCAATCTCGTTTACGTTTTCTATTGCCCATAGCGTAATAATTTTCCTCCATTTTGTAAACATACCTAATTGGTGCTCCGCTCCTATTAGTATTAACGTGATGATATATAGCCTATAGCCTTCCTCGATAAATGGACTATACAACACTTAAATAATTTTTCAAATCGGGCCAGCGGTTGCTGAGATTAGCGCGATCAAACAAACAAACGAACAAACTCTTCAGCTTTTTAATATTAGTGTAGATATGATCTCCATAATACTATGCATTGAAATCTGTGCAAATTGCTGTGAAAAGAAAAGGCAGGACGAATACTTTTCATACCACAATAGCGAATGTAGTCACAAGAATGGTAAAAGTTTTATTCAGGCTTGGTAGAGTTCTATTCGCTCTGATATTTTGGAAGGGAATGTACAATGAAAGTAGATACTTTACTTATTTAGACCTTTGTGTTCATCAGTGTAAACACAGGAAACTTTAATTCACTATATATACAAATTAAAAGTCATGGTCTGATTTAAAGATATTCTCTTTGTATTTCCATTAAGAACATGACCTAAGTAATTACGAAGGAAAAGTAAGGGCATAATAGGGAATAATGTACTTACTACACTATTATTACAGTCAGATAAAATTTAAACATTACAGAAAGGTCACAGCCATAACGTTAAATGAGAATTAAATGACTACAAACATTACAATGTATTATGTTTGTCATCGTTTAATTAAAATAATTTAAGAGTATGCATATTATGTAGAAGCTACAACATATGTATACTCTTAAAATTCTGCGTAGGTATATCTATCGATTATGCAAATCACTTTACCGGTGACACGAATATAATCCTCGGTGTAATTACCGCGTCGAAAGCAATTTATAACATCATAGGATCAAAATACCAGACAGAAATATTTGGTGATGACGTGACAGTATTATATCAAATCTATCATATTTACTTAATATTTCTAGACACGTATGAATTCTAGATTATCATCGGTGTTATGAGCATGACAGATGACAAAACCTAGTTGCGCGTGGGATGTTCCAGGACAGATGCCCTTGACGATTTGTATCATTCTCACAATATAGTCTATCTTTATTACGTACATGTAGTGAATGTATGATATCGTCATCAAATTCTGTCGCTGCAGTAGCAATTTGTTATACTCAAAGATGGCTAACGTAATCTCTCTGATCGTCCTTTATTCCAACATCAACCTATGCTATACAGTTTATTGCATGAGTCCTATTTTTGCTTGTGTATACTGCTTCGTTTTATTGTGGGTAAAACCGCAGGTCTATTTTGTTCATTGGACATTTTAAAAATAAAATTCATACGTTGAAAACATAAGGTTCATTCCTGTACATGTTGGCTTAACATAAACTTAAACCTAACCCTTATTGTCAAGTACTACAGGTTTCAAAGTCCCATCCAAGAAGGTAATAAGTGTTGCTGCCAATTAATAACGCTTTTGTATCAGTTTTTGTATAAAGATATTGTATCGAATTCGTTACCTTCATTATCTAATTCAAATGAATTGAAATGATAGAATTATCAAATGTTTACAAAAAACTTCTTTATATAAAAATATCAATCACAATGTCTATCGTATGTGTTCCAGAACCTGTTTTTAATTTTCTCATTGTGTTCCTATAAATCTTTATTACACTTAGATGATCTTGATACCCCCTGTAGCCCAGTACTCAAGTTCACATACTTCGAGAGGTGTGACCTTGTATGAACACAATGCCGCGTAATGATGCCGGTGCCATTGTCAACGAACCGTACTCTGATCATCGATATCTGCATTAACATGGGTTAGACTTAAGAACTTCTGATGACGGCATACTATACAGTTAAATATGGAAATTTATATTAATTTACATTTTAAGTTTCTTTCAATTCGTTTTTTGGGTTCGCTAGTTCTTCCAAGGAACTGTTCATCCACCTGCAGCTTGTTTAAAAATATAATTAAAAATCTAATTTTACACCAATACATACAAGTGCGTAATATTAATGTTAAAATAACTGCGTCTTCTTAATCAGTTTCAATCAAAAGTCAGGGTTTTAAAAATTACGATAATAGTATACACATTACAGAATGGCAGGGAAAAAATAACAACCAGTTTAGTTCTCTTAATTACTGAGTTTGAGAGTACAAATCAACTCAACTTAACAAATGCAGATTCTTTAAAAAAATACTAATGTGAAGTTGTTACTTATTTAAAAAGAGCATTTTCAACGTAAGACCATGCAAAAGTTAATTAACTCAAAAGTACAGCTCAACACGCACTTACCCAGTTTTCTTTATTCTTATCGTCGAAAAGAAATGTGTCTTTTAGATTTATTTCGAGGGTAAATAAATTTGAATGAATATGACTTGTGACGCAAATAAATAGCTCTTTCTTTTGTAATAGTCTTAAAGAAAATTTCTTTTCAGTTGATTTCTATCTGTATTTGTTAGAGGAATATGACAATGTAGTCTGCTGGGTGCTGACCAAATGAATTTAGTATTACAAGTCTAATGACGTAAGATATTTTTTGTAGAAGTAAAATATATCTTTTGTATTCCATTTACATACAAGCGTCTTATTTATTACATCCATTTTAGAAAAGTCTTTTGTGATGATTTATTACTGTAAGCAATATTTTTGTCTATTATATTATATTCTCAAGTCTGTGCGAAATGTTTTTATTCGAGCACGCATGACGTAGTGGATTTCATCGATCGTTATCATTCACTTGTTCGCTTAGGTTTTATTTGTACAATTCTCCATCAAATATATTATAATCTGATTTATGTCTCGAAACAGATTGTGGGTATCTGAAAATAGCGATGTGACATTTTTGAATATATTTATCCTCTTTTCGTTTGTAGAATCAGCGCCGCCCCGAAAAATTTCGTAATACATTCATACACATATATCCTTCAATTTATAGCTGACTAGCTGAACCCCGTTGTACGATGATAACCGCGGGCAAAGCCGCTAGGCGAAGCTAGTATCTTTCTAAATTGTAGCCTATGTGTTATTCTGATGTATAAGCTATATTCATTCCGTAGTTTTTGCGTGAAAGAGCAACAAACATACTCACTTATGTACTCACAAACTTCCACGTTTTTAATATTAATAGGATTGCTTGTGATGTTTGAGAACTTTATAAAAACTTTGTTTTCTTTTAATTTCTTGAAGACTTTTAATGGAGACATAAAAATAAAATAAAGGAATATATTTATTCTAATCACGAACTACTTTCAACATATACATTTCTTACCATTTACAGAAATTGAAATTTAATAGTCTATCTTATTTTACAGCTTTCTTGTATTTGATGGTTTTGATCTGTGTTTGTGTGTTCCTTTCATATTCCTCTTATGATTGAAAAGAAGCTTAATACGAATAATTTTATTCAAATATCAATGAGGTCCGTGATACGATGCAAATAGGACGATTCAATCCACGATGCTACAAATTCATAGAAAATCAGTGTTAGGCAGGTTTTTCGTTACTTTTCATCAAGTAAGCTAACCAGAATTTAAAGCACCTTCCCCATTATGACTCTTGGATATCCGGTGTCGTTGGGCAGTGACAGTCGCTAACCAAAAGGTGAAATATTTGCTCGTTTGCTCCTTTATGCTATAAAATTAAATCTCGCTAAGAATATTACGAAGAACTGTAAGTTGTAAAGGATATCAACTAATTGAAGTAATACTCAATGTCTTTTAAAAATGTACCTTTTCTAAAAGTGCAAAGATCGAATCACTTGGTTGCGATAATTAAATTGCAGAATGAAAAAGACTCAATTTAAGAATTCCCAGAATGGAAGGGTGGCAGCTATAGTACAGTTTCATACTATTATGGCTGCCGACGTTAACCTAAGGATAACGTCGGCAGTCGGCAAACGTAAGGATTTGTAACAATCGCTAGTATTTTTTGTAATAGCTTTAAGAAAGAGTTAATAAAAAAACTTATTATTATTATTTTATTTCAAACCCTACATACATACCTAGTAGAAACTGTAGAAGTAAATAGTCAAGTTTTTCCACCTGCATTTAATATTATATAAATAAAAACATGAAATTTGGGAGTAGTCCTCACATAAAATTTATTATAGCTGTCTAAATATGGTTTTAAACAAAGTGTTAACAGTTTAATCTGTCTATTCATAAGTCTGTAATATGATACACCCTCAAAACGTTGATATATTTCTTGTTGTTGTTAAAGTAGAAAAAAATGGCTAAGTGCGAGTGGTACATAGGAATAAAATCATTTTTGATATTACGTCTTCGATGTTAACTTGATCAGCTTTGTAGATGTACTGTAATTGTTAATATTTTCCCACCTGTATGATCTTAACTGTGACGAAGTGGCTTGATATGAAATGCTTTTTTGATGGTGACTTTATAACAAACTAGCTGACCGACGCAACCTCGTTTGCGTCTTTTATTGCCCGTAGCGAAAAAATTTCCCCCGTATAGTGTGTCGCGGACTTTTTTGTAGATATTTATAAGATATACGATTAATTAGAACATTTTACGGTTCTATCTTTTATAGTTTACGCAGCGTACGCAAAATAATTAACTTTTCTGGTTGATTTTTTACACCTTGTGTCCGAAAAATCCCAATATCTTACGGAACCCTATTTTTTTTCCAAAATAAAATATAGCCTATGTTACTCGTGGATAATGTAGCTTTCGAATGGCGAAAGAATTTTTAAAATCGGTCCAGTAGTTTTTGAGCCTATCCATTACAAACAAACAAACATACAAACAAAGTTTTCCTCTTTATAATATTAGTATAGATAAATAAATATTCCGGACACCTAACACACAACGCCATCTAGCCTCAAGCTAAGCATAGCTTGTGTTATGGATACTAGACAACTGATATAAATACTTATAAACTTTTTTCTTTGTAAATACATACATATTATACATAGAAAACACCCAAACTCCAAAACAAATATTTGCAGATCATATTAACATTTGTTTCGACCCGGGAATCGAACCCGAGATCTCAAGCTTAGCAGTCGCATACGACGCTACCACTACGCCACACAGGCAGTCAATATATACATAGAATTAAGATCTATACCTAAAGCTCTATAGCTTATTAAATAGTAGTGGTTATTTATACTTTTAGGTTCTGACAAAGGCTTGGCTTTAATGTTTGTTTTTCGAAGTAGGAAAAATTCGCCAGGTTCTGAGTCATAGATGCTTACATAGTTCCATAAAAATTTGCAGAACCAAGCGGTGTTGTAACATAATAGCTCTTATATATCATTTGATGAAGGTGTTTCTTGTCAAGCTCCTAATCCTTAACCACAACAGTATCGCGTTACATTTGTTGAATTTGTGATTTACTTGAGATGCAACGGCTCAAAGTAATCAACGCTTTTCTTAATTTATTTAGTAATGGGATGTTGTTCACTACATGTGCATGTTGATGTATACTTAATAAATATTCGTTAACTATCCAGCAAATATAAAAAAAAAAATACGTCACTATTAATCAGATTGTATAATATACCATTCACATCTTGTAAAGAGGAAGAAAGATTTATTTGTCGGAATATAGTCCAACATATGTTAACATTACTCTTGAGTTCTATCTACTCAAAACTAGCCATATAGTGTACTTTATTATTTTCTTAAATAACTAATCTTAAGAACAGACAAAAGTAATTTTGCCTGTCTGTCTTTCTGTTACGTTTTCACGGCTAAACCGCTGCACCGATTTCGACGCAATTTGGCATTTAGATACTTCGATTCCTGAGGACGGACATAGGTTATTTCTTCTCATGATTTACCGATATGAATGCGGACGGAACCGCAGTCAAAAGCTAGTAGTATATATGCTATGTAGATGATCCCCTCGTTGCCTGACATCCCGAGAGTTATCAAACCAGTCAGCGTAGATACCATTTATTATCACACAGACTTTGAAATCCTTGTAAAGTGACTTCAGAGCCCGCATCACACATAGATAGTGTCGGCTACAGTTCATTCCTTTTCATTCTACTATGAGCCTTCTACATCTAAAGAGATCTAAACTTACAGTATTTATTATCAAATTGTTTCAACAGAACTTTACATAACAAAATGATGGTTTTCGAGAAATAGGTATTTTTTTTATTCTTTAGGTAGGTTTGGATGGCGAGTAAATTCATGTAAGCGTCATCAAAATGGTCACGTGATGTGTTAACCGCAGCTAGTACATAAACACAGGTCGACTAATTTTAATTGTAGGTCAAACTATTAATTTAAATATCTAAAAATAACCGTTGTTTGTTTAAACTTTTAAGTTTGCTTTTCTGTCTGTGATTGCTTTGTATTTTTAGTTAATGGTGTATTTATTTACTATTTACAATTCAACTCTCAACAATTTTGGAAACAGATAAAAACTCGACTTTGAGATGATATTTTACAATTTTTTTTTTCAATAACCAATTTACTTTCAAAAAATAATTGTAGACAACCTTGAGAATTATATATAACAAAAACTGTGTCTAATATAATGGTTTTATGTTTATATCATATTTTTTACATTCATTGTTTAGAATTAATATTAGGTTTTACGGCTAAATGGATTTTTTACATAAATCCCTCTTAAAGAGAAGCGATTAGTATAATTTATCGATTGTAGGTCGACCGAAATTACAAAAATACGATATTTATTGTTTCATTTAATTATTCCTTAGTACTTAAATTAGACTGCGGTACATATAGTCTAGCTACTATTACAGAAACAAGGTCTAAGTATGAAAAGGTATAATAATTAAGAACATGCTACTATCTTTCTTTAGCTCTCTTTAGCCCAGTTGCACTCGGTGATTAGAAACAAATGTCAAATTATACTATTCACACATTTCACTAAATGAAAAATAACTGAAATTGTTTTGCGTAAGTAGCGAAGATTTTAGCGTAGTATAAAAGGATACAAAGGAAAATAGTTACATCACTTCCTTCTGTTCACAGTTTGTTAAAACTTTAAATTACTTATAGTGGTTTCTTTCAAAATCCATCCAAATTTTACAATAAACATCAACAATTTCGATAATTCAGATGGCGCATCGCGGTGCCAAATCCAACCTTACGGTATTATTTCGACTTCGCTCCAGGAATTTAAATAGCATTCAACAAAACTGCCAAATCGTTGACCTGATACTTGTTCCCGGGCGTTAAAACAGGTTTGGTGTTCGGTTTGGGTTAAACCAGGATAACATCGAGATTATAAAATTGTGCTGCAAGGTGTCGACACGCGAGGTCACCCAAGGATTTCGGACCTATTTTATACCCTTACATTACTTTTGAAAGAAATATATATAAATATACTTACAACCTTAAAACGTATATTGGAAAAGATTTTTATTATAATTATGTAACTATTGGCACTTGACATTTAACAAGTAAACGGCACACAATCGACTATTAGTTGTCATTTGTTTTTTAATTTAAAACTATATTAGTCTGTAATTTGATTTTGAAATGTTTACAACATTTGATTTATAAAACAACGATCTATATTAAAACAATCAATTTAGTAATGGATATGATTAAAAGTTAGATTTGAGAATAGATTAACTTAATTTATTTTATAGATTAGTAATTTATCTTACAAACAGATTAGGTAAATATGAGTTCTTTATTCTTTTTGTTACCAGTATATTAGGTTAGGTAATTAATAATAATAGATTGAATTATTACATTTATATATTTTTGTTTTCAATTCATGCAAAATTGTAATTAATGGTAATTTGTAGTCTTTTAAAAATAGTATATAATAGTCAACGTGACTTTTAGTTTACTTTAATTCAAATCAAAATAATTGATGCATTTTACATTATGTTCAAAATAAATTAAATACCAATTATATGAACGATTCAGTGATGAAAATTGCATTTTTACGAATCATCTATACTAATCTATACTAATAATAAAACTGAAGAGTTTGTTTGTTTGAACACGCTAATTTCAGGAACTGGTTGTCCGATTTGAAAAATTCTTTCGGTGTTGGATAGTCCATTTATCGAGGAAGGTTATAGGCTATATATCATCACGCTACTACTAATAGGAGCGGAGCACCAATGAAGAATGTTTGAAAAACGGGGGAAATTTTTCACGCTACGGGCAATATAAGAGGTTGCGTGGGTCAGCTAGTTTTATAATACAGTGGTAATATTTCGAATAGGTTTCAAAGAGATCTGTACATCTCCATACCAAATACCTTAAAATGGATATTTCATTATAATGTCATTACATATGTAGCTTCAGTAATATATCATATGTTATTGAAACATACAATAAGGTGTAACCTGAAAACATAAAAACTTTATATATTTACATAGTCTATGTCACCCGTGTCATTATTACGAATCTATTGTCACCCCGCATATCTTTCTGCCGCGCACAACAAAACTGTGGAAGGAGCTATCGCCTGCGGTGTTC
This sequence comes from Spilarctia lutea, assembly GCA_916048165.1. NCBI lineage: Eukaryota > Metazoa > Arthropoda > Insecta > Lepidoptera > Erebidae > Spilarctia > Spilarctia lutea. The sequence goes on from OU696487.1 coordinate 12,129,119, forward strand.
CCGGACCAATACGACCTTCAAACCTTCAAGAAAAGAGCGTACTCCTTCCTAAAAGGCGAGCAACGCACTTGTAACGCCTGTGGTGTTGCGGGTGTCCATGGGCGGCGGTAATCGCTTACCGTCAGGCGATAGATCTGCTCGTTTGCCCCCTACAAAAAAAACCTCATTCATTGAAACCGGCTTAGTAGTAAAGGCGCTATGACGAAACATCCTCCTTGTGTCGCTATTCTCCGTTCTGTGGGTCGTGACCACTATTTGGAAGTATTCTGCGAGTGAAAGCTTACCACCTGTTCCTGTCTTGAGTTGTATGCAGGGCAGCATAGATCGTGCTACTGAGAGTCGAGCAGATTTGGTTTACCCAGCCCAAACGATGGTGGTGGTATGGTGAAACATACAAACATAATTAGACTGCCTGAAATATTACCGTTTCTTCTGGCCATAGTCGGTTAAAAATAAAGTAACAATCAAAATAATATTTAAAAAACTGTGAAGAAAAAATAAACACTTCTGAAATATAAAAAAAATATTTAGTCAATATTTAATGTAGGTACAAGATTTGGGTGTTTTCTTAAACTGATAATTCTTAAATAATTATACAATTAGAACTAAGTATTTATTAAATGTTACTACCAAATTACAATTCTTAAATTAATTGTTAAGTTGGGTAAATATTTCAATTAAAAGAATTCAGAACCTTTTTTTAATCAGACTTATTTGGTATTTCCAGCGGTTGATAAATCGCTATCGGAAAAGACATTAAACTTGGCGTTGCCCATCAGATAATGGAAATTGGAACTGCGTGTGTTTGTTTTAATATTTTAATGGAAATTATTCATCACAATTTGGTATTTTGTAATACTTAATTGATTGCAGTAGAGTAGCTTTATATCTAACTGCCTCAGTGGCACAGTGGTAGTGAATGCGATTGCTGTGCTTGAGGTCTCGGGTTCAAATCCTTGGTCGAATCAAATGTATGTGTGATCTACAAATATTTGTTTCGGAGTTTGGGTGTTTTTCTATGTATAATATGTATGTATTTACAAAAAAAAGTGTAAATGTATTAATATCAGTTGTCTAGCACCCATAAGACAAGTTCTGCTTAGCTTGGGACTAGATAGCGTTGTGTGTTAGGTGTACAAAGGATTTACGAAAAAAAAAGATGTACGAAATCTACTGAATACAGCAATTTTAATAGCTTTTTGTGGCCGTAACACTAGTGATTTATGCCAAATATGTTTCAGTTACTTGCTCCCATGAAAAAACTACTTTTTTTCAGTATAAAAAATAACCCATGTACTAAATTCAGATCAAAATTAATCCAGCCTATTCGGGGTATATAAGTAGCAAATATAAATACACACAATATCAAACTTTCTTGGTTATTATAATAATATTAAATGGGAAATGTGTTTATAGTGCTCGTATATTTTTCTTAATTAACGCGATAATTAAATACTTTAACACTTTTCATAAATATTCCACTTCGAAGGGTGCCGATACCCCAGTATAAGTAAGCTCGAGACGGTCGTGGAGAGTCCCGCGCCCTCCTCCTCAGTAAGAGGCGACAGTTTCTACATATTCCAGAACCAATTGTGATTTTCTTCAACAAGTGCTCTATTTTACAGAGTAGGTATATTTTTTATCCGTATCGAGTTGGTATTATTTAATGATCCGCGTGGTGACGGACAACAAAAACGAGTGTCACTGCCCCTACAACCCATCGGAAATATCTGCGAACTTGGCTTAATGACGACATGGAAACTAGAGAGTTAATATTTTATTGAACAAAGAAGCAATAAAAAGAATGAGATTACGAAAGCAAGAATAATACGTGTGTCGGTGCTTGCGTTGGCAACGGTAATAGATAGGAGAAGGCGGGGCGATGCGTGGGGAAGCGAAGATATTTCCGACGGGTAATACTCACCGTATAGGTGTGATAAGAGACTGCTACAGAAGAATACTACGCAAGACAACATAACTGCGAAAAGAAGGAAAACTTAAAACAAACTCTATAATCAACACGTCTGTCCAGCGTGGTATAGTGCGGTACAACCTTCTTTCTAAGAAGAGTCTTATGTCCAGCAGTGGGCTGTTAATTATTTTTTTTTTTAAAAGCTTACATGTATGGCTTAAGTTTTATTCGGTTTGATTTGGAAATTGCACCACGTCGTTATCTCTGGAGAAGTCACGACCTCTGAGGGCGGTGGGATTTCAATCCAAAAAAAACTAATATGTGGTTTCAAATCAAATTGGATGTATTGCTGTTTAGTTTCATTATTTTGTAAAATGTGCCTAGATAGTGCAGTTTGAATAAAATTGAATCGTAGAGCTTTTTTCTAATAGATAAATAATATAAACCTTCAAGTATTGTACTTTCAGTAACAATGTTTTTTGAAATGTAACAATATTTTTATTCTTTGTGTCACACGGACCTAATAAAAGAGCTACACAATAAACAACAACACTCTATAATCCGCAGTCTCTCAGCAATAATTTATGCTTTATTCCCTCTATTTCGTTACATAAACACCATGTATTCACCCCCATTGTTTAGGGATGATAAATTAGCAGCTTACCTGTCGGGGATTAAGCCTATACGATCGACACCCCTAGTTTGTAATGTTTTTATTTGCATGATGGTTTCATTATTTATACAATAGGATGTTTAGATGTCTTGTTGTGCTAATGGATGATTAATTGTACAAATAAATACAATTGAAGTGTTTGTTTGTAATGTCAAATTAAAAGCTTTTTACTAAATGTATATGAAAGTATACATAGTTACTCTCAAAAAAAACTTTAACCGTGGGAGAGCCACGCTACGACATAAATGGGAAGCTCGACCGGAGTGATACCACGGCCTCACAGTAAACCGGTGTGAAATAGCGCTTGCGCTGTGTTTCACCGAGTGAGTGAGGATACCGGAGGCCTATACCTCATCCCCTCCCCCATTCCCCTCCCCTTCCTCATCCCCTAAAGGCCGGCAACGCACTTGTGACGCCTCTGGTGTTGCGAGTATCCAAGGGCGGCGGTAATCGCTTACCATCAGGCGATACGTCTGCTCGTTTGCCGTCTATACATTAAAAAAAACAACTGTTAAAAGGCTGGATGGCTGGACCGCCTTTGAAAGGGCTGTGTGTAAGGAGTAGGGAGGTGTAAGGTGTAACTTAACTACTTTGATTTCATAAAAAAGTGCGTGCGTACAAAGTACACATGTCAGAAGTGAAACTTCAACTTAAAAAAGAAAGGATTACGCAAAAACAAAATTAAAACCAAAGCGTGACGATATCCGATTTAAAAGTCAACAAACATCGTGGGTAATATTGGGGTATTACAATGGGTAGGTTTAATAACGGCGGCAGCTAGTGTTTTATAATAATCTAATCAGGCTCATTAGAGGCTTCGAGAACGGAACGTATTTTTTTTTAAACTTCACAGTTATGAGATGTATAGAAGTGACGTATTGATGTCCGATGTTTAATTGCATACATGATTTTTTTTTATAGACCTATCCCGTACTGGGAATATTAATATTCTGAGTAGTGGGTATTTTCCAAGCATACATGAAACGTACCCGTAACGAACAGATATTTGTGTATCTCATAAGTAGTTAATTGGGTGCGATCGTTCATGTACTTCGGATCTGAATGTGCTTTTGCTGTAGCCAGATAAGGATAACTGATTTGAAGAAGGCTATGGGCTTTAAAATATCACGCCAAGACCAACCAAGTATCAATATTACACTGCGAAAATTTAAAGAGATGCAGACGTATTTGCGCGGATCGGCTAGTATTAAAAAAAACTATGAATATTGAACATCCCATAACTTAAAACATTAGTCACCAGACGGTAGCTAATCTAATTAAATAGAAAGGTAAAACTGCACATAGCCTCGTAAACTATATTAAAGTCACTACAATTACACCTCACTTAGTAAGGTACAAGGCGTCTCGTCGAGTTTTTGTTGGTGTCGGTATGAATTATGACATCGTCAGCTATCTAAGCGATAAATTACGAACACTATCGTACATTACTGGAATGACTTTCTTGTGGAAAAGTATAAAGGAAGCTGTATTATTTAGAAGACAAATACAATAAGCACTGCATCTAGTACAATAGTGCTATAGTTCTATATCTCAGTTGAAATATGACTGGATACGAAGCGTTAAATTATTATAACTTCTAAGAAAAATTTCAAGTATTTCAGGGTAAGTGTAATTTCTCCTTCAAGTGTATATCTTAGTTCCAGCACTTCTGACTAAGATTAATATGTTTAACGAATTATGGAGCTATGTTTGCGTGCGGTTTCTAAGACTGTTGATTCTCTGTTTTGGGTAATTAATTATAACGGAAGTTATTTTTGTTCTCGATACTCGAATTGTCTCATTATCAGTATATGCACTATAGCAGTGTACAACTGGACAAAGGTATTTTTATTCGTACACCACTTTTATCGATTTCGGGCTTCTCACATCCGTCTCCTACCGGTCATCTTGCGCAAATCGTCACTGCATTTGTGGGCGTCCTAATTGAATTACCTATAACTTTGGTAAAAACATGGCTTTACTTTCATTTCAGCAGCTTTCAATAATTAAGTCGGTTTAAATTTAAAAGAACCAAAATTATTCAAGAATACCTGGCCCCTAGCCAAGTTGATACTCTACAAACGTTTACGTTTGTAGAAAACTAACAAATGTATGGAAATAACGTCATGGTAAAGTTAAGTCACTAATAAAATATTAGCCAAAAAGACAAGAGGATAGAGGTGTTAGCGATTAGGTATAGAAAGATAATCGACGCGAAACACATGCAACTTGGCTAGGGGAACTGTTCCGAAATCTTCCATAAGTTGAATATACAAGAACACATAGTTTTAATTTTAGATCTTCTGACAATCAATATTCGAACAAAATATTATGGGACTAAGAAAAGTATCTGAGTCAATTTTACCATACGAAAAATTAAGGTATTTCCTAAATTAGGCGGAAATAGTAAAAGTTTAAATTCTATCTCACCTTTGTATTACGGGATGTTTCCACTAGTTTCCTAATGCTGACATGGAAAGTTAGTTCATACCTAGACAAAATCCCATTTGGTGGCCTGAATTATTCAGGCATTTTTGAAATAAAGACCCGAGTGGAACCACGTGTCTTTTATACCTAACTGTATTTACCACTGACAAATGTTTTATTATAGTTGATAATTCTATTAACGTTTTGAGCCTCAGTACGAGATACGTACATAACGAAACGTATTTCTCGACAAATAAACCACAATCAGCAAAACTTTCCTGCAGTACCTTCAGTGTTGTTATCACTTACTTAATGGATTTTTAAGAGTAAAACAAATAGCATATGATGAATATTAAATATGTGAACTTTATTTCTGGATTTTATGATACTTATTAATCTTATTTATGTACAGGAAATCAATGTTCTTCTCAGTCATGTAAGTTACAGACAGGAGAGCATTATTTTATTTCTATACATTTGTATTTATTTTTCTTAATATGAGGTATTATTAGAACATGTAGTCGTTCTGTAGTCGAAATTCTACCATAATTCATTATTCTTTTTTGATTTGTGCAAATCCTGGGCCGGTCCAAGTCTTTGTGTAATCTATTACATGTGTATGTAAAAAGAAAGTATAATATGTATTCATATCAGTTGTCTAGCACCCATAACATAAGCTATGCTTAGCTCGGGACTAGATGGCGTTACGTGTTACATGTCCCAAATATTTATTTATGTCCGAAATATCTACATATATATAACTTACTTATTATGCATTTGATTATTCGTATAAAAATGTTTTATATATAGCTTTTAACTAGCTCACACTTTGACTTCTTTCTGGTGCTTGAGCTCCTTCCTTTTAGTATCATGTAACGGTTAGCTGAAGCTACATAACAAGCAGAAAGTATTCAATAAATAAGAATTATGTTACAGACATCCATCATACAACTCCATCTAGATCCAAACTAAGCAGAGCTTGCACTATGCATTCAAGACAACTAAAGAAAATACGTTAACATTTTTCTTCCAATACATACATATTATGCATAGAAAACACAGAAACTCCGAAACAAATTTGCAGATTATAATAAGCATTTCATCTGACCCGGGAATCGGATCCGAGACCTCAAGCACAGCAGTCGTATAGGTACGCTACCACTGCGTCACCGAGGCTGTCAAAGTAATTGAAATAAAAATTAAATCACCAATAATAATTATACAAAACTTAGAACCGTTTCAGCTCTCTAATAAAACAATTTATATTTATGAAATTTCACATATATGTGCATGTGTGAGTATATATAGTGTATGAAAACAAATGAATATTAAAACCCACTTGTTTTTGGACGAAGGTGTACTTTATTTTCAAAGAAATATACACAACTCCTGTATGACGTAAGACAACAAGAAATACTATATCTTATGTTACCATTTGACACTTGTGCTCAGTTTGTCATCCATTCAATTATTATTTTAAGGGAACGTTTTGTTTTTATAAATTGGTTTTGAATATTTAATACCTTGTGTCATCCCTCTGAAACAACAAAAGAGTAGATAACCTGTATATTATGTACGAGTAATATTATTCATGAGAGTTTGAATAACTAATGTATTGAAACGAACAACAACAAAGCCTTAGATATTCTCACACCTTGTAAAAAAGGCTTTGTTAGGAGGATGTATGATCTTTAAATAATAATATTACAAGTAAAAAATAATTTCAAATAGATTCAAATAATCGTAAACAAATACATATGATAAGCCATTTACCCTTCAGAAGACAAGTATTTTATCGTGGGAGAGCCACGCTTCGGCATGCATGGGCCGGCTAGACCGGAGTGACACCACGGCCGCACAAAAAACCGATGTGAATCAGCGCCTGCGGTGTGTTTCACCGACTGAGTCCCCCATCCCCTTTCCCATCCTCCAAAGGCCGGCAACGCACTTGTGACGCCTCTGGTGTTGCGGGTGTCCATGGGCGGCGGTAATCGCTTACCATAAGGCGATATGTCTGCACACACGACAACGATAAAATAATAGATAAAATTTTGTTCAATCCATGAATCCGTTAGTTCAAGAATGACGTGTTTACTATTGTAGTCGTATAAAAGCACCACTAATTGTAAATTTCACATAATTTTCCGCTATTACAACCAAATAAATAAGTAAAGATTCGAAATGTAATAAATACATTTATAAAAAGTTAGTTGAGTTTTAAAGCAATAATAAGATTGATAAAATTTCTAATCGATGCTGTCTATACTTAGTAATCAATCACAACTATATTAATACTCTTTATTAATATAACAAGATAACATAAAAACGTATCTTATATTTTCGCGCTAACAAATTGCAATCAGATTACAAACAGCATGGGAAATGTGCTACACAAGATAAATTGTGAATTAAAGACTAGCATTGGCCGGTGTCGGACCGTGTGTCGACTCGAGTATCAGATGATAGAGATTGATCATGAAAAAGCACCTTGTCAGATTACATTTCGATTGCAACATATCGATCAACGTATGACATGAACGGATTTTGATCGGAATAATGTTATTCGATTAAGAAACGAAACACCCTAAAGTAGAGAAAGTAGCAGACGTTCCTATGTTGTATTTGATAAATTCTCGTGGGTATTAATGTGCTCAACGGTATTTGTATGTATTTAATCCATAAACTATATTATTTTTAAGATTGAAATAGAGTTGTCAGTACCCATAACACAAGCTCTGCTTAGCTTGGGACTAGATGGCGTTGTGTGTTTGATGTCCGGAATATTTATTTTATTTATTTATATTATTGAGAATACATTTTTGAAGCGTTTTATTTAAGATCTTAATCAATACTGCCTCGGTGGCGTAGTGGTAGTGACTGCGACTGCTGTGCTTGAGGGTTCAAATCCTGGGTCGGAACAATGTTTGTGTGATCTACAAATATTTGTTTCGGCAATTGGGTCTTTGTTTCCATGTTTAAAATGTATGTGTTTACAAAAAAAAGTTTATATGTATTTATTGCAGTGGTCTAGTACCCATAACACAAGTTCTGCTTAGCTTGGGACTAGATGACGTCGTGTGTTAGATGTCCAAAATATTTATTATTATGATAATAATTTTATAAATCACAACTCTATTACTTCTTTTAGGGACAGTTCCTGCCTCTGAAGGCTAAATTAAGAATACAACTGTTCACATATCGACTATTCCATTATTATTTAAATTGTTATATTAATTGGAAGTAGGGTCTCGTGAAATTGGACATCTATATATATAAAAATGTTATGTTGGTTAGTGTACGCTTCAAAAACTCAAAAAGTTCTGCACCGATCAAGCCAAAATTTTAGAATGATATATAATCCGCATCAAGGATTGTTTTTATTTAATTTTTGCATCAGTCTCATATCCGCAACCGCGAAAAGACACGAAAAAACCGACATAAACGCGGGCGGAACCGCGGGCAACAGCTAGTTAGTGATAAAAATGTTTTAAGTTCGGAATAAAATAGGTTATATGTAGTTACTTAATGACTTTGAGTAAGGTTCTGTCTATCGGTTGTAAAAGTCACTTGATGGTCAAATTTCAAATAAGATTCAGTATGTGTTTTTTATTACGATGTAGAAACGTTTGTAACTACCTCAAATTCTTAATCCCTGATCTTAATTATCATTTTTGTACTATTTATTTACCCGACTGCCAAGGAAAGGTTATGTTTTATTTTTTAAGTTTAGTAAATTCTCAAAATTATATTAATATAGACATGTATGCAAATGAAAAATATGTCCGGAATGTGGTCCGCCAGGGGACTTACGACGTACCCCTTTCTCCAAATATATTTTTGGGGTATAACAATATTTCGCCCTAACGGCGCGGTAAAACATTTGGCCCCGCGAAAGGGCAAATTAAATCATACACCGAGCGTCTCAATTATTCCAAACCCGCGGTGTATGCCACAGGCAGTTACAAAAAGAATGGTGGCGCTGGTCCTTTGAAAAGCCCATCGGGGGGTGCTCTCAAAGCTGTCACCCTCAGAAGTACACTTCACTACGACTGTAAATATCCAAGGCTCCGAAAATACGCGAACTAACATCCATCGCTGCTTATGTAGCACGAACACAACAAACACAAACAATCAACGCGGCAATGTACACAACACAAAACGACGGCGAGTGAGACATCGTACCGGGATGGAATAGCGGCGCCGCGGTGGCTAGCCTAGCGCGCATGCGGACATAATCCCGCCCCATTGGTCTACGGTGACGTCATCGGGGTGAACCCGTAGGTCTGAGTGACACTAACAGTCACCCCCGAGCTCTGCTAGGGAAACCTTGTGTCTCCAGTGGTGAAACAAAAACAAATGTTTTAATTACTGATAAAGACAGTGATGCCGAACAATAATTCGTGTTCTATGTGAAATTGATTGTAGTGTAGATTGATAGAACTGTGTGTTGCAACAGAAACCAGAGCTTCATTGAATAAGGTAAATCTATCTCACGTTGTTTACAGTTTCTGTTCGTGTCAGTGTTCTCGATGATGCTAGCTCGTAAAACATTTCGTGCATCATATTTGCGAATTTCGCTTCAGGTTTTCGACATTCAACTGAGTGAAAAGAATTTAGATAAAAGTTTATCCTTATATTAGAATCTCGTTTAAAGAATGTTGTGAGGTTTGCTAATTCAAAATTTATGATCAGAAATTTCTATTAAATAAGGTTTGGTTATTATAACGAGGTTTACACTGATATGTTATGTTATGTATGGTTTTGATAACAACAAGTGATACAGAAGAAGGAAAATTATTAAGACTCACTATAGATTACTCAAGAAAAAGTTTTTATCTTAAGTTGATCTGTTGGCTATTATGTAGGGGAGCATTATTATGTTAAGTTTCATTCTTATTAAGCTCTTTTCTTTAAGTTTTTCGTTCGTCTTAAGCTGGAATCGTCAGCGTTTTTTGGTTCTATTCGTTTTCATTACGTAAAATATTGTCTACTTCATTTTCCGTAATAACAAGCTCATTAAGACACTCAAGTTACCCACTCAGGCTCAATTTAAATCAGCAGTCACGTCCCGTATATTCAATAGCTCGGGGTTGATGTACTGTAATGTAATACTTTCCATAAAATTAAAGTCCTCAATATGGTTCCATCTCTGATCTAACCAAGCATTTCCGGTTTCCATTTCCTATTTGAATATTTAGAAGACGCGGAACGTGGACTGAAATTTTTAATGTTTCTTTAAAGTAAAAGTGGTTTCGTTAGGGATCTCTTAAGTAATCCCCAAACAAAGAGATAGAAATGATGTAGGTGGGCTTTTAACGTACTTTTGAATTTTTTTTTAATTTTATAAATTTTAGTGAGAAATAAATGTTTACCTATGCTCATTTATTATAAAAGATGTAACTGTATTTCTGTTTCTTATTCTTACTACTTAGCACTTTCATATTTTGTAGCTACAGTTCGTAATCAGGTTTTAAGTAAAGTTTATATTCAGCAAAATGTTTGTGACATTTTCTTTAAATTAAAATGTATATTTAGCTTAATAAACTGTGAAGTTTTATTTGAATTGAAATTTCAAACTGGTTCCATTTAAATTACTTAGAACAAGTAAGAATATAATCACCATCAGTACATAATCATAAAAATAGAACGACTTGAACTTATAAAGTTACAATATAAATTTTATGTAATTATGTAAATCATTTAAGTGTTCTGTATGAATAACGTGTTGCATATTTGACAGTTGATGGTTAATGGTTGATGTGCGTTTTGATCATAAAATTCTTCATACATGTACTCTTTAATGAATAATTTCTATCTGACTTAAAAATAACAATATTAAAGTATGAAATGTATAACATTTAAGTTCAACAACATAAACATTCAAACAGTTGTAAAGTCGTAACAAGGTTCTGCCCATTTCATGTTCAAAACTATTTCGATTGACAGACATTTAGTTTACACTAACTTTTGCTTGCGGTTCCGTCTCTGTATATATCGGTTTTTGCGGTGATTTTTAAACTGATATATCTGTTGGTCAACTGATAGACATAAAATGAATACTAAATATTGAGTAAAACTTATCATAATATCTTAATGTGCAGATATCGAACTCTAACAGTTTCACTACATATTAAGGTTTATATCAACAGTCACTCGTAGTTTCATATAAAAATAACACCTATCTACATATATGTTACTGTACGATCACTGCAGTTTTTGAGTTTTTGTATTACTCGTATTAGCTACCAATACTAACCCATTACTGTATTTTTGTACAGATTATATGGCGGTCACATTTTATATTTCTATTCTCAGATATTTCACGATATCCCACTTATTACTGAAAAGCCCTGTTGCCGTCTGTACGTTTAATTTCGTATGTAGCAATTTAGATATAACTTAAATAAAAACTTTTGTTTTGACAATATTCATACAATATACGTACTAAAGCTATTCTGTCGATTGCTTTTCATTGAAATCACTCGAATGTGACAAATAGATAAGTAACTACTTATGTTTATTTACTTTTATTTGTTTATTTTTGAAGAAGGTTTTTATTTTAAACCTATATGTATTACACTAAGTGTCAAGTATTATTTTTAAAGAACGCCAATCAAGAGTTGTTGCAAACCGCCTAATTTGTTGCTTTCGTTTAGAAGACATTTTGCTTTAGATATGAAGACTTTTTTAACTTTATCTAATACTTTATATACTAGAGATTAGTTTATTAGTTTCTTCGAGGCTATATTATAATTTATCGAAATATTATCCATCCTGACACATTAAAACTTTAACCGTATATATAAAGTCTAACACGAAATAGTTTATTAACTATAACTAAATTACGTATTTAAACTTTTTACATTTATATAGCTTATGTCTACCGGGCTGTTATTATAAATCTATTAACACCTTATTAATTAAAATTAATAGTTCAATAGTTGAAGCTCCACAATAGAACCTACAAACATACATAGAATGTCAAATGTTGAGCTTGGCTTCGTGGTAGTCGGGTAAAATAAATATAAAGGACACCTTCTCTTCTTACTTGAAGTGATCCTAATTTTGGCCCTATTCGCTAATTTGTGAAATTGCCTTAAATATTATATTAATTTGCTAAATGGATTCACTATTTGTTATTCTGTAAAAATACCTAGGGAATCAGACAAAGGTCGGTTCTTAGTTTTATTTGAGAAGATAAACAATAGTGTGTTTTATAACACAACTTGGCTCAAATCAGATATTATACATTTTACACAAAGATACTTCAAAATGTTGTTTCATTAGCGCGATTGAAAATATCTTGACCTAATTATGAATAACAAGAGCCTGGGCCCATGACCTCTTCATAACTTGATTTCTTTATTAGATGGCATTGCTATTCCATAGTATTTCATTAAAGATTTATTACCTATTCGTTTTGTGGATTTAGGAAGTGAAATATTAGCAGTAGCTACTTATTTTAAAGTAATTGCAAGTTGTCTGTGGTGATTCATACATTTAAAAGTGAACCTTAAAAATGAAACATTTTATTTATATATATATACATGTATGTACAGTCTACTACTATTACACTTTTGATATTTATGTATGTACCTTATGTCAACCAGGCAATTATTACGAGTTTATTGACATTGACAATGGTACAGCAAAATAAATAATCAGTTGCATAGAAACAAGTTACTAGATACGCCATCATTATATAAAACTTAGAAAATATTGGAAGCGATCGATGTATTCCAGTAATACGGATGCTGTTCAGCAAATTTAATTTGAATAAATTTGTTAACATATATGGGTACTTACAATCTTCCTAATATTTCTGTTTATAAAGAGTAAAATCATAATTATCTTCTATATCTATATTTATATATATTATTATACTATATACTCTATATTTTCCATATCCCATTTCTTTAACGATTAGAATTTGAATTCAGCTTTACGTAAATTTCTTAACTTCTCAAAAATAATTATCTAGTGTTATATAAAACAAAATAATGAGAATAATTAAGTTTATGAAAATTACATTATTTCATTCTTTGTAATGGAAATATCATGCCCACTTTTAACAAATCTTTTCGAAAACATTTTTTTTATAGTTTATTAGTTTTTACCTGCGGCTTCGCCCGCGTGTATGTCGGTTATCGAAATAAATAGTAGCCTTTGTCCGTTCTCAAGATTTAATGCCAAATTTAATTAAAATCGGTTTTGTGGTTAATCCGTGAAAACGTATCAGACAGAGTTAGTTTCAAATTTAGAATATTAGTATGGTAGTAGTAAAAATCAGTCTAGACTTGAGAATAAAATAAAAAGGTTATTATTTAAACTCGTAATACGATCAGCATTGCATCTTTTAAATCGTATTAAAAGAGAAACAGTAGTTGTTGAGATCCACTGTAAAAATAAATGCAATTACTGGATTGGCTAGCCGCATGTGTGTTGAATTCCAATAATTGGAACTAATCACCGTTCGTGGAATTCAGGAGCGTTATTAGGTTTTGTGGAAACAATACCAACATGAGCTTAAAATTAAACATCTATTTGTTTCTCTACATTTACCAGGGAAAACAAGTATATATTTGCATTTATAATGCCTATAATGCCTAATGTAACCATTGCTCAGTCAGCTAAATATTCAACAAAAATATAATTTATAATTAGAAGTAAGTTAATATACAACACAATATAAAAGTAATAGGATTCTACAGTAACAAAATATTAATAACATTGTCTTTGTCCTAAATATGGTTCGTTAAAAATTATAAGAACAGTTAATGATATTAACATTATGTACCTTACCAGGCACTCGTAAAGACCCGTTAAAAATCAATATCCCGATAATGTGTTAAACGATTATTTGTCCAATTATAACGAGAGATTGTTCGAAATCCCTGTAGCGAGACAGTAAAAGAATTTAATCCGTAGATTAGCTCCAGGAGCGATCGCTCAAACGAGTCCTGATCGGCATCGCTCGATAATCGTTCCTAATTTGATTGGCACTCGGGCAGCTGGCAACGACGTGAAAACTCTATTACTCGCCAACTTTGTAGGGTTTTACGGACCATCAAAGGAAACTTAGTATATTGATTGGCCTGTTTACGGTCCTTCCACTTAGTTTTGTTATTTCGATAGTATCTGTTAACTGGTTTATATGTGTCCCGGTTCAAAAGAGGTCGGTTATAGTAAGCAAGTAATATTCAAGTGGTGTTTATTTAACTAGCTGACCCCCGCAACCTCGTTTACGTCTCCTATTGCTAGTAGCTTCATTGGTGTTACGCTCCTATTGATCTTAGCGTGATGATATATAGCCTATAGCCTTCCTCAATAAATGGGGTACCTAACACTAAAGGAATTTTTAAAATCGGACAAGTAGTTCTTGAGATTAGATTTAAATTAAGTATAGATTAGTTCAACATCGAAACTTTCTATCTTGAGCCACTAAATTCATATATTTATCATATGTTTTCTACTAAAAAACCGCAAATTCAGAAGCTAAAGCAGAAACTAATGTGAATACCGTTTTATGAACCGTTACGTTCAAAGGTTCGCTAATAAAATGTGTCATGTTAATATTAAAGACCAAACTCTTTCAATATAAAAATATTACAAAGCCATAAATCAAATTAATTATTATAAACTTTTTTGACCATAGAGTGTGAACCGTTACATGTCTAGAATAGGTTATAAACTTTTTATTTCCTTTTAAATTAAATAAACATTTAAAGTTAAAGACTATAGGTATTTCTTAAGTTGAGACAAAGTTAATACATAAATATTTCGGACATCTACAACGCCATCTAGTCCCAAGCTAAGCAGAGCTTGTGTTATGGGTACTTGACAACTGATATAAATACAATGATACTTTTTTTTTTGTAAATACATGCATATTATACATAGAAAACACCCAAACTCCGAAACAAATATTTGAAGATCTTACAAGCATTTGGTCCGACCCGGGAATCGAGTTCGAGATTTCAAGCACAGCAGTCGAATACACTACCACTTGCCACCGAGGCAATAATATTAGTACCTATTAGTATAAATAGTATGTATTTTAAGTACTTATAATACGAAATGAAGTATTGATGTAGAGGGCAACACTAACGTGCTTAGCTGTGCTGTATTGCTTGTTTAAAGTGTACCCAAGAAAGTTAAACATTTTCTAAAAAAAAATAATATGTTGGGTAGTAATACTATAACATGTTATCTCACACTGAATGCATTAGACAATTTACTTAAATTCTTTTAATTTTTAAAATATAAAAGGTATACTACCATGTTCATAACAGATTAATAGACATAGACACATTTAGCCTTGCTTTACTTAAGATAAAGTTTTTTCGTTGATTTATGAACTACTCCATCCATATAATATACATAATTAATCCTTATCTTTACACCTACAAGGGATAAAGCGTTCTACGAGATCAAGATTCTACATTGTATGTAGTAGGTTCTAACTGCAGACTGATAACATCGATCGTGGTATATATAACTCACATATTTGACAGAGGAGATTGGAGTTCATACCTTTTTCATTATAGAGGTTGACAGCAAACTACATATCGAAATAATTCTATGATCAAACCTGAAGAAATTTTTGATAATATTTTATGGTTTACGTTTATGAGAAGGATTTACTGAGAGGTATTGAAGAGGTCTGAGCGATAGATTGACATTTCTTTGTGGATTTGTAAATATATAGATAGGTACATGAATTTGTACGAGTCAATGAATGGACTGCACGAATGGTGCCAGTCACCACGCCGTTTCCTACTTCGCTGAATATTATGGGTTAAAACCCCAAATAGGACAATATGATCACACGTTGTGTTATCCAAAAATTGTTGTTGGGTGTTTTTTGTGTCCGTGTCAAGTATGTTTGTAAAGTCTCCCGCGATACAGGACATCTTTCTAATGCGTGAGTGGTTTTTTACAAAAATGATGTTTAAGGATTTAAAAAATTGTCACCATTATCATGGTATTTACAGTTTTTCACCTAAGAATAAACAGACAGACACAAACTCACCCTAGAGTTTAAAAACGATGTTAATTGCTAAATGAGATCTGCGATTTTGATATCACTCGACTGCATAAACATCGTTACATGAAATTTACTGCTCGTATTGGTCTTTTGGCTTATGAGTAAGCCCACGCTTTAGTATGCCAATCAAAACTGATTTGTATAAGGAAAGATAACATTAAAAAACCTTTATAGTCAAGTGTTTATTAACCAAATCGTTCGAAGTCAACTAACATCACTAAGCACACATGGAAAGTGGTTTTCCCTGTTAACCAAAATGGGCATCTTTTCTTTTTACTGATTTGCTTAATTGACTGGTATTGATGCTTAGGGATAAATATATTTACTTGTACGGTATAAAAGACCCTACCTTCCTTGAGATAGACATCTCTCTACCAAAACAGGTATCGCTTGAATTTTATATGCACAAAGTAAACATTTGTAATTATTAACATCATCATTATCACCTTTAATCGTCCGCTGCTTCCTATACGCCTCTCATTAAATATGTGGTTGGTGTTTGTGTCAAGTTTTCCTATTCTTGTACTAATGTTGTCCTATGTAGTTTGATCCCTTTGTTGGGTCTTACAATAACTACAGTATAAATAGAAGTCCGGACACAGATGTTAATATTCGCATTCCAGACATTTATTTATTGATAGTTCTTTCTTTCATTATGTTTTAGATCATGTGTTGAGAATTATATATGTACCTATTATACAAAGTGCTGAGTAAATTTATAAAACCATCTAAATTTATAAAATGTCAACTTGAATATTAAATTTAATAAATTTTAGATATATAAACACATAGTTGAAGAGCTCCAGGGGTCCGCAAGACGAGCTCATAACTACAGATTTCGTATATAGATTAGCTGGTTATTGAAATTTATATACATTGCTGAGTGTATACCGTATAGTTTTATTTTTGATTATTTTTATGTTATTTATAACTGATGATGACGTCTGAGAAACAACGTTAAATTAATTATGTAGAGTGTCCTTTTAGTATCTTATTTAAAATTTTAGTGAAAGCACATTACCTTTTGTTACTATTAGAGTATGTAAATACCTATATGTACATTTTTCTAGCCTTGTATGTTCAAAAGAAAATATAATTTATTACCCAGTATTGTGTGAACAAAATCAGGGTCATATGAAATCACTTTCATTACTTTTTATAGCATAGTGCCTTTGTGATGAATTAGTAGAAACCTTTTTATATTTAAACTAGACATTTATAGTAGGTGTGCCTACCTTAAAAAATAAATATTTTCTTGAGATATTTTATTCGTACTAACACTAGTTACGTATGTCATCAATGCTTAAATAATAAACTTGAAGAGTTATTTGTTTGATTGTTTGTTTGGCCTTTATCTATGAAACAGTCAGCCGAAAAGAGAGAGAGAGCCACGCTTCGACATGAATGGGCTGGCTCGATCGAAGTGATACCACGGCCTCACAGAAAACCAGTGTGAAATAGTGCTTGTGCTGTGTTCCACCGAGTGAGTGAGGACACCGGAGGTCCATATCCCAAACTATTTCCCTCATCCCCCTCCCTATCCCCCAAAGGCCGGCAACGCACTTATGACGCCTCTGGTGTTCCGGGTGTCCATGGGCGGCGGTAATCGCTTACCATCAGGTGATAAGTCTGCTCGTTTGCCCCCAATTCCATAAAAAATAGAGAATGAAATTGAATATTATTTATTTTGGTGTTAGTGGAAATACTTGAGACACCTGGTTCAAAAATTACTATGTACCTATTTTTAAAACCCATAATTTTTATAAGGGTAATATCGAAGTTTTGATTTAACAGTAATAGTGCTTGCACATTAGATGTTAGCGTAGCAGTATGAAAATCATAATGTGCGTAAGAAACTATGAAATCAACGCAAATAAATGTAATCAAAAAGAAAAATAGTTTCATGGATTTACCTACCATGTTTCAAAAAGAGATTTAATTTAATAGACAACTAGCATTAGGAAAATAAACTCTCATTTTAATTTTCTTATGAGTGTGAAATATTACCTAATTCTTTTAACAACTAAACTAGCTACGTGAGACTCCTTCCTAAAGTTTCGCCCCTAATATCGTCCAACCATCCAGATAAAAAAGATTGCAGTGTAAAAAAATCATTCATAATATTTTTCTTTTTGAAATTAATAAAAAACAAATCCATTGTCAAATGGTATAATTCTTGAAAACCATCCGATAATTAACACGTCAAATGCACACACCATAAATTCTGTATCTGATTATGGAGGATCCCTTTGCTATGGTAACAATATCATATTTACATAGGGGACAGTGGGACCTGCCGTATGTCCGCCTGTCAAAGTCTTGATTGTGGCAATTAAGAGTCGTTTGTAATATTACAAACTCGAATGTGTGAAATTGATAGGCTATTTGTTCAATTTAAATAGCTTTATAGAACATTTACAAAACACAAGAACGTTGGATAAAGACGAGGCGTGAAAACGTTAATCAAAAGTTTAATCTGTATTTCATGGTAGTTCAGAGGACAGTATAGCGGAGGATATAAAGTTAATGTAAGTTGAAATGGAAAAGTTAAAGTCATACTCTCAGGAGATACTTAAATAAACTAAAACATTTTCTAAAAATAGGACAAATACGAGTATTAATTTATGTTGACTTGAATGACTTCAAATTGTCTGCCTCGGTGGCGTAGTGGTAGCGTATGCGACTGCTGAGCTTGAGGTCTCGGGTTCGATTCCCGGGTCGGACCAAATGTTTGTATGATCTGCAAATATTTGTTTCGGAGTTTGGGTGTTTTCTATGTATAATATGTATGTATTTACAAAAAAAAAGTATATAAGTATTTATATCAGTTGTCTAGTACCCGTAACACAAGCTCTGCTTAGCTTGGGACTAGATGGCGATTGTGTGTTAGATGTCCGGAATATTTATTATTTATTATTATTTATTAATGTGGGGGTTCTCATATGTTATGTAGGATTTCGACCGTTTTCTAATTGTTGTATAAAAACAATTATTGAAATTGTTATTAAAGTTTATAATGTTTTTTAGAAATAAGCAATTACTACAGGAATATGTGTGTGCATTCGCATTGAGTATGGTGACCACTAATCTTGGATTCTGCCATTGCTGCTGCCCATTAGGCAGAATCAGTTTAGCATATCATTGATGGTGTCATACATTTTCGTATACTACTCGCATTTTGTTTACATACAGTGCCTTGTGTAAATGTGTTTTTAGTTTTTTAGGCTTCGTATATTAAAGATTTATCCACTACTAGCTGACCCACGCAACCTCGTTTGCGTCTTATATTGCCCGTAGCGTGAAATTTTTCCCCCGTTTTTGAAACATTCTTCATTGATGCTCGGCTCCTATCAATAGTAGCGGATGATATATAGCCTATAGCCTTCCTCGATAAATGGACTATCCAACACCGAAATAAATTTTTAAATCGGATCAGCGGTTCCTGAGATTAGCGCGTTCAAACAAACAAACAAACTCTTCAGCTTTATTATTAGTATAGATTTATAAATTACTAATTAGAATTATAAAGTTCAAGGGTAACCATAATATAAATAATTAAATAATTCGGATATCTAACAAACAACGCCATCTAGTCTTAAGTTGTCTATGCCTTATATTTCAATATTATGTATTTAAATTACCTGTTTGCATTTGTTAGTTTAACATGAGTTTCAGTAGGTACTCTTTAATCTTGAAATTGTAATATTATTCAATTTAGGCGTTTTTTCGGTCGTTTGTGTAATCTGGATGGCTATAAATGATATCGTGAATAATAGGGAATATCCATGAGACAAAAAAACATCTCAAATAAAATCATAAAAGGGAAAGTCAATCTTCGGTTTCTTTACGGTTTTCTTCTTTAATTATTCAATATGAAATTTCACGTAACTTTGTTAGGAGTACAAAATAAGATATAGAGTATCTTTCATCAACAAAAAGGTACTGTTCCCGAGGGGACATTAACGCGAGTGAATACAGCTAGCAATAAAATGTATAAGTTTAAAATACAAAGTCGGTACAGAACAGCTAAGTAGCGTTAGCAGGTTGTTAAGTACTATTATATCTAGAAGAGCTAGAGATGTTAGCAGTCTAGTGATGTGTATAATGTAGAAGTACATTCTTATATTCAATAGTTTGAAAAAAATAAGAACAAAAATGGCTATGTGGTTAATTTATACGCGGTAGAAGTAGGAGCGAGAGGTATACCAGCTAAATCTCCCTATAACCTTCTGAAAGACCTTGGCCTGTCGAGATTTGCAGTAAGTTCTATTTTAGAGCGAGTATCCAAGGCTGCACTAACAGGTTCCTACCAAATTTGACTAGGTAGGGCGGGAAACTCGAGCAGTGAAGGTGAGCGTTGATGCGCATCTCAAACGGGGCATCCTTAAACCTACACCTAGGTCGTAAGTCCTGGGAACTGCTCTGAGTTTCTCCCTCTGCCCCACGATGGATCCGGCACCCGCACGGTGAATCCATGGAGTGCTAAGAAGTTTGTCTCTTATCTTGTTTCCAAAATGTTTTTGCTTCAAATTTAAAAAATTAGTTATGTGCAATTATGTTTAACTGTAACATAACTATATCTGCACTTATCTATGTATCTTCTTCTAGAGTATGGTATGTTATTTCACAAATATTGTAAATCACCACATATCACCAACATCTTAACATCCCTACTTATGATATCATTAATTTGTTCCCTTCCAAAATAATTATCGCATTTAACTAAAGTCACTAAGGGAGACACGTAATGAACCCTCGGCTTGAAGGTTTTGTATACATAAACGCGCACGTTAGAAAAAGTAGGGTCGTATCATTATAAATCATTTTTTAAGTTAATGAAGAGAGAATATATCAATCTTTTGTCTCAGGCTCTCACTGGGGCGGAAGGGGAAATTAAAAATGAAAAATAGCTCGCACATTATGTAAATTATTATTTGTTTTTAAATAAAACGGCGTTAAAATAATGAATTAAGGCACGAAAATATCTGCTTTTTGTGAAATTAAAATTACGAAAATAACTGTCATTGTGTTGGTTGTGAAAGTAATTTGTTTGGCTTTTAGGTATGACCTTTTATATGTCGCACCTCGAAAATAGCAAGAATATTATCCAAAACCTTTATATTGTGGCGCTTTTGTTACACAATTTTCTCGTATAAAGCCATTGTTCTGATCAACAATAAGATGAGTAGATTACTACACTGTCTTTTACATGTTACAGATTTGACATGAAAGATGCTGACGGGAATGTTAGATACTTCTATCATATTAAAACAACTCCCGCATTAGGAAACTATTATGAGTTGCGGAGGACTTTATAAACATACACGAAACATACACAAAGAACACCTAGACTGAGAACAACAATTTGTGGATCATACAAAGTGTTATCTCATATGGGATTTAAACCCTTAATACCTTACCGCAGTAGAAAGCAGCGCGGCGACCGCTTAAACCACTACACTTTTTGTGTAGTTTTAGTTCATAAACAAAGTGCATTATTCAAGATATTCTTTAAAATAAAAGTACTTAATTAATATTTATTACGTGTAAAAGAGTATTTGGTTCAACAAGTAAATTATTGTCAGTTGCAAAAAACCTAACATTTTCAGAAAAAGTAAAATATAACAAGTTGTAAAAACTTTAGCTACCGTCCCAAGTTTGTAATAGAACTCCTTTTCTTGGTGAACAAACATTATAATTTAAAATATGAATGTATTTAGGTCAACCCTTTATGAACAGCGTTAAACACATATTTATGTACGCTCTCCTCATAAAATGTCTGCGGGTTCGTACACATATTTTTCCATATACGGAGCGTGTTCTACATTAGAGTACTTTTCGAGCATTCGATGAAAGGGTTAGTTTTTAAATGTAGTCGATATAAAAAGATTCTCGTTTATTAGTTGATTCGTTTTATATTTTATGTACGAAATATTTCATAACTGACTATGAAGGATGGTCTACTTATTAAAAAAAGATCAAGATGTCGATGACGTTCAAAGTATCTCGTCAAGATATCTTGTTAGTGTTCTCAAAAACTACAAACGACTACGATAACTTTAGTTAGACCAGTTTAGCGTATCTGGAGATAGTCGGATGCGCGAATTCGAGATGAGTTTCCTGATCTACCTATCTCTAATGTTTTAACTTACTTCGACATAAATAAAGATACTACTTACATCAAAATTTAGATCAACAATATTTTTAAAGAGTTTCTCTTTAAAAGATTAACTCAATGTAAATGGACTAGCAAATAGTATAAAATATTTTAATATAAATTCAGCTTAATACTGAAATATAAATGTAGAGAATACTTTAAAATAGAAGAACAAATTTTAGTTTTTCTTTGTGTACAGTTACATTGAATTAGCGATGTTATTCCACTGTTTCTCACTCGGCTCTCACGGATTTATTGCTCCTAAATTATGACTAAACACCCACAATTTTAAAAAGCGTAACATTTTCACTCACAGCGATTTACGATTGAAAAATTGTCGAGCTTACGTAATTTCATCCTGCCTGTGAGGCCTGATATGGGCTTGAGGATCGTTCGTATTCGCCCCGGGTTATTACGGGACATGGGGTAGACAGTAGCTGCCTACGGAATGCATGGCTGACTCTTGATGGAAGTGAAAATTATTAAGAGACAATTTTGTGTACGATTTAAGTGCTTGAAATTCAATAACCATCGAGGTCTAACTTCACAGTGATTTGTTCAAAATAATTTCTATGTAGAACACTGTCATGCGTAAAATAGAATACTGCTTTTATTTGTAGAGTTTTTTTAAAGACAAATCTCGCATTGAGTATACATTTTGTGTTGAGGGGGACTTTGCAAACATATACCTAGACTAAGGATAAAATGTATATATAATATAACATAACATGTTGTACCATGTGTGATTTGAACGCCAACTGTGCAGACAAAAATAATAAAATACTATCATCATAAGTAATATAAGATGAAAACAACATTACAAGTATTAAATAAACTATAGAGTAGTATATTATCAGGAAAGTAGACTTGATCACAGATTAATAAATAGTTACTACGATTTAAAATCGTTTGGATCGAATCGCTCGCATACCTAATTTTTTTTTTTAAATCTTGTCTCTATCTATATTTAAATTTTATTAAAAATTATCGTACAAAGTAATGTTGATACAAAAATAATTTTCATTAACACCACACGTACATACATAGGTAGATTACATGACATTAGTCGTGGCCCCTGATTCATCACGTTTGGTACTAATATAGGGGTTAGAATCGAATTAAGTACGGGGCAGTTGTGGATGAGAGTACAACGAAACTGTGACGGCTTGCTTTTATTGTATCTGACTACACTTTGTACCCTTTCACCTGAAATGTTATTTGGGCACTGGATTACCATACGTCTAACATTGTTTTAGCGACTGAATTAAATACGGTCCGTTATTTTAAGACCTAGGCTATCTTATGTCACGACCAAATAAGGTACGACCTAGGTTTAAACTTTAGGTAAGAAAATCTCATCACTCAAGAAAATATTATTGGAAAAACACAATGAGTAATGACATAAAAATGCGAATTGTGCATTAAAAAACCTTGAAGAATTGATTCCGGAGATGACCCAGCAATAAACATGCAAGTTTGTTACGGCTTTCGGTGCGCAAGTCTGACTTGCACTTGATTGTTTTTTAAGTAAGAAAAAAACACTCTCAAATAAAAAATCAAGCCGGTTTACGCTGTTTTAACAATTAAGTCTTAAATATTTTTTTAATTGAACTAACAGAACAGAAGACTAGCTAAATGAAATCTATCAAATTCTTATTAGAATTTTTCTATAGGTACATTACTTTTATCTTCCTATCACTTACAAAAATGGTAAGAACTCATTTTATAATGTAGGCACGGACGATCCTTACAAATTTATACAATGTTATACCCATAGATGTTATTTTATAGCACACCTGTGTTCTTTGACGCGGAGAGGGATTAGCATGCGTCAAAAACGTTTTCGTAAACGGGTAGGTATGTTAACCTACCTTACGGACAAATTTCCATTAGAAACATTGAGAAAATTTTGGTGATATTTGTGTTGTTTCATATTACAACCCCAATCTTTGTCATTTAAATTCAGCAAAAGATATGAAACGAATATACCTCGCGAATTATTCATCACTAATCATTACAGGTTTTAAAGATCAGTCATTGCCTTACACCTATTGCGACTTATTCCAAAATTTTACTTATATTTGATAGTTATTTTAATTATGTATTTTAAAGGAAACAATTCCACACAACATGATAACATTAAGTTACGAGCACACATGCTTGTATCCTCTTGAGGCAAAGGCACATGTTATATGTATTAACAGTTCTCAAAGAGGGTTGGTGAGCAACGTTTTTGGACGGCGACCTCTCAGACATTCTAATGAGGAGGCCGTGTGTTAAGAATTGTTCAAACATTTTGTATTTTCCAATGCAAGTAACATTTGCGGAACATTAATAATTTATAAGAACCTCTTTAAGAGCCCAACGAGTAGACCGTCCCCGTGGATGAGGTTATTATAAGTCTCAAAGTTAAAAGGATTGGTTGTTTGTTCTTTGTGACTTACTTTAATGAGTTATTGAGGTGTTGTATGATTTAATTGCTTTTTATTGTAGCTAAATAAATCGATTACTTCTATTTAGCTATAACAATGGCCTATTAGCGAGTGAAGATTTTGGAGTTGGGTACCTACTGAATTTTTGTTTTTTATTTTTATGTATGTGTGTTAAGACGAATGATGAAGATGATGTCTGTGATGACTTGTGCAAGACGGTACATCTTAAAACTCAAATTCTGTGTCTTTGAATCGTTCGCGATAACTAGGTTGCCCATTTATAATTTAATTGAAATTGTGTTAAATCCTTATATTGTCTCTGGGAATAATACACGAACATCGTCAAGCGGTGTATAGGTATGGAATTAGAACATTCATCTTTGCATACCGTTTATAATAATTACAGTTGCCTGAATAATTAGTCCCATTACATTACGAGTATGATTAATTCAGAGATTAAGGGTCTGTCAATTAGGTAAGGAATTAATCAGTTCAGCATAATAGTTATCTTATTAGTGTAATTATACATTAAGAAATATGAAATATCTACTTGAATGATGTCATTCAAGTAGATATAGTATATACTGAGTACATACTGAGTATTCAAAAATAAGTATTAGGTGTTACAAAATTTAAGTAGATACATTTATGAGTTTATTGTCTCAAAAATTTTAGGCATGATGTTCGTCATATATAGATAATATACTAAATATACACTCCCTAGTTAGGAAATCCTTCTCATTTATTAATAACTTTTTGAGTAAACATTTTCCATTCAAACTGTGACTATACTATAAGGATGGTACAGATGGTTTTGCAGTGATTAGGTAAAAAACAAGCGCCTTCAAAGGCGCCTACTGTAAAGGGTACAAAAATGACAATAATTTTGTAAAATTATTTATGTAATTTGCATATGCTAACAAAAAGATATAGCTATATATATATCCTAAATAAAGGTAGGTATTATTAATTAACTACCGAAACTTAAAATGTAAGTGCTGAAATATATTATTGTAATACCAAAAATAACACCAAACACTGCTTACTTACAAAAAAACAAAACTAAAGTGTAGAAAAACGGAAAATATTGTAAGTGACTTAAAAAGTAACTGATATTGACTGGTTCAAAGGAAATTGGGTTTGGAAAATGAAAATTGCTAATATGAAATATTAGAGAGTGCGCCAAGTATCGTTTGTCGATGTCAAAAGTGTGCCTTTTGATAAAGGACTGGGAAATTGAAACAGACGGATTGAATTAATAAGTTATTTTCTTTTAACATATTTCACAATGTGTTGCAGTTATCTTAATCATCTATAGAAATAAAACAAAGTTGTATTAGTTTATGTACTCAAGAATAACACACCATTCATATATATTATTTCAAATTGGACCAAAAGTAATATATAATAATAGCTTCAAATATCAGTAGCAAATTGCTTATAAAGTTACTACTCTCAGTGTGCCACAAAACGAAAATAACTATACGAAGTTTGCAGTAAAATAATTTTACAACATCCTAAGCTAACATCCAAACAGCGGTGCACGGTGCACCCCTTCGTGGTCCATACGATCTCTCTAGTTTAAACAGAACGCGTACCTCGCATGCAATATTAATAGGAATGCAGTCGCACCCCAACAAGGGTGGATTCCACTGGCGCTAAATTCATCACAAGTATTTAGTGGGGTATCTACTTAACGCTGCCAGATTAAATATTGATTGGACAAGTTATACGACACGATATAATTAGATCTTGTTTTGTGTGATTACTTACATTTAATATTCGTGATTACATGTTTGAGTTGTATTTTTTATGTGTGTGATTGAAATAGAAAGAACACTCCTGCTTCGGTGGCGCAGTAGTAGTGAATGCGACTGCTGTGCTTGGGGTCTCGGATTCTATATTTGTTTACGAGTTTGGTTATTTTCTACGTATACTATGTATTTGCAAAAAAATGTAAATGTATTTATATCAGTTGTTTCAAATATTTATATTTACCTACATAATAACAAAAAGAAAAATGGTATAAATAAAAGCCAGAAAAGTTATTAGAAATAAATATAAAATCTGATGGTCAACACGGATAGTTGGATAAGCGGATAATAACTTTGCCTAGTTCTTACGAACAACGTTTATTTACAACCTACTTATGTAAAATGAGAAACTTGCATGAAAATATTTTAGCTCCAGAAGAGAAACAACTATGTTTCTGTCACTTTGTGAATAATGTATTCTTATAGAATTTACTCTTTATTTCTCTATTCTATGGATTTTACTGAACTAAAATTTTACAAACATCATGCCGTTTTGTGTGTCTGTGCCACGATTTTTTCACGTTCTACAAGATTCATAAACATCTGTTAGATAAATGAATACTTCAAAGCATAATATGGAACTAGCAGCATCACACTGTGACGTCATCTCATCATTATTCAGCATGAACGGCCCTTGCTTGTATTATCCTGCACATCCTCCACATACACTTTGTTTGCCCCGAGTGTCGTTGCACTGTTCATCATACATAGCTCTCTATCTACAACAGGTAGTCTTTTAAGTGGATTACACTCGGCATCGGACAATGCTTTAGTTTTTATCACCGTTTAAGCTCTGAAACAGGTGAGGGATGGATTGGTCGTTAGTGCTTCTCTGTTATGGCCTGAGGGTGTAATTTACGGCTTTTGTTACTTTTTTTTGCATCAGATTAGGATTTATTTTCAAAGGTTTATTTTCCATAACAGTGTTTTTGGCAGTAGAATAAAATCGTTCCAATGTTTGTTTTAAACATGATGTATTCTAAATATAGGGCAAAACCGCCTGCCTCATTTTCAAAAAAAACTAAGTTCACGAATTCGCAACTAAGAATTAATAGTATAAGTAAGAGCCGCTGTAACCCTGCACCTAATTTGTCGACGAGCTGTCGTGCTTTGAGGGTATGTATTGCTCATGTGTGTATTTATATCCGAATTGAACTTCACTAACACTTCGAAATTTTCAAAGTTACAAGTTGTATAACTTTATAAGTAGTAATAAATTATCTTATATTTTTTATTACGTTAATAGACTGTTTCATGAAGCGTGCACCTAAATGTAAATAGTTGCTATTTTCTTTTTAGTTAGTTAATAAAATAGCTGGGCATCTATCCCTATCAAAAAGGATAGTTGCCCTGATTTTTCTTGTACAACTATAGTCAGCTTTCGATGAAATTCATAAAAAAATCTTGGGGATAAATGAAATATTCTGATGATTTGGGATTCCACCTACAACATTGCGAAGGCGTTTTGATGCTTAAAATACAACTTCATCATGAAATACAGGATATTACAAGCTTTTATTTAGCTTTTTAGGTATTTTTCTTAAGAAAAAATCATATTTTGGGACTGCCTCGTTGATCTAGCGGTTTACATAAGCGACTGCTAATCAAGTGGTCTCGGGTGCGAATTTCGGGTCGGACTGCTGTTGGGTTTTTCTTATACAAAGTTCTTAATATCAGCCTGGAGTATAGCGGTGTTTCCCCATGTGTTCATGGTGTTCATGGCAACCGGAATTGACGGCTTAACGTGCTCTCCAAGGCACGACAAACGGCGAGGCATAGAGAGTAATATTATAAAATACATTTATATTTTACAATAAGACTTTTCCTTAATCTAGTATGATGTATTTCTTACGTTCTCTGCATCGTGTCGACGGCCTTAAAGTAAACAACATCTATTTTACATTTGATGACGGCTCCAAAAAAAAACTATTTCAAATGTCATATATATTCAAATTGAGCCGTGAATCAGATTTCATCCTTCACGGTCCTGCATCGCGTTATGAAAATTCATTCTGTTTCTTGGCAGAGACTTTATAATACAAATCTAGTGCAGCTACGACACGTGTCAATATATTTTATTCATGTTTGCACTGTAGATTGCGCTTTGTAGGATGACTTTGTATTTGTAGCACATGAATGCACTTCATACGTGTTGGTTGAAATGAAGTCTATTTAAATGAACAGTGTGGTTATCTTAAGTGACATTTTAATGCATTTATTCTGCCTGGTCATCAGTACCTAAGATCAACAACTTCTGAACAATTTTTATTTACCAGTTTAGCTTATGACATTAATATTAATAAATCAATGAATGATTAGCTTCGCTTATATTAAATGAATTTGGTTGACTTGACTTGACTATTAACCGTTAAGTTTAATTAAAAATTGAGTTTAAATATTGTGAACGCTGACATTGGTTTATAATATTTAAATGCTTAAATCATTATTATTCAAGTCAGATCATAATATTCAAATTTAAGCCATTTGAATATTTAAAAGTGACGGCATTTCAAACACTCATCAAGTGAAATTGGTCAAACTGTAACAGATAGATTTATGGGAAATTAATTTTAATAACATTAATTTAAGTTCATTAATTAATGGAAAATTTATGTGCATTTCGTATTACCTACATCGTTGAAGACAAATGATTTACTTATGCAAATTATTTCTATTTGAAAATATTTTTCACTAACGATGTCTATATTATTAAATATTTAAATTATACATATGTGAGTAATATAAAAATATATTACGTACGTCAGCAATTGGACTTAGAATTTTACTTTTTTTTAATAGAAAGCAAGTGAGAAAAATAATCTTACCTTAAGAGTTATCTGGTTTAACATAAAACCGTCATATAAAGGGATTACTTTGAGGTTTCTTTGAGAGGTCATAAAGCCAGGCTAACCAATTTATGTAAATCTAGGGTCGAGGAGCGGCTGGCTTTTTCAGGTAACCATAAAGGTATACACAGGCGAGGTATTTCCTTTGTACAAACATTTTCGTTGAGAGTTTTTGTTGATTGCCTGTGAGGTTAAACTTTTTCCTCAGCTTGTGTTATTCTGTGGTTCTTATGTTGATGTGTTAAGCTTCAATTTAGGTGGAATACTCCAAACGTACTGACTAAAAGCTTAAATTACACTGGTGTACGTATTGATTGCTCTCACTGTATACCTAGTAGTATTCATTTCTTCTAAGCGTCCTTTTACTTACAGTTCCTATCCTAATTTTCCCTATGATTTATAAATTTCAGAGTGGTCCATAAACCTCATTAGGCAAGTCTAAAATAAATTTACGTGAGTGAGACAAAATTACAGTTGGCAATAAATAGTGAGGGTTTAGTATATAGCTGTGTGCAACAAGAAATAACTGATCGATACGTATCGGATCTAATCGAAAGATGAGAAGATCCTTTCGGGTTGAAATTAACATGAAATAATTATGTCTGTGATTCCATGAGCAAAATTCATATTTTTAAACATTTAATCATGTTTAGGGTTCCGTTTTTGAAAAGAAGAAAAACGTAACACTTATAGGATCACTTTGTTGTCCATCCGTCTGTCTGTCAAGACTCTTGTTCTCAGGAACGCGTGGAGGTATCAAGCTGAAATTCATAACAAATACTCAGGTCTGCCGTCCCTTGGAGATGGGGAAAAATGAAACTTCTAAGCCAACGCAATCAAAAGATACAGCCGTTTGTGCTGTAAATTTTGGACACTCGCAAGGGAATTAAACCTTACTTCTTCCTACTTCCTGTGAACTCAGAATCTTGAAATTTGGTACGAAGTATCGTCTTATAGCATAGATAAAGGAAAAATAGCGAAAAGAAAAGTGACATTATTAGTTACATCATATAATATACTAACAGGTTTGTACGGAACCCTCGGTGCGCGAGTACGACTCACACTTGGCCGTTTTCTTTGGAACAGTAAATTCGAAATATAATTATAAACGTACTGCTTTAAAATATGCTAATTTTCTGGTTCCTTATGAGGGATAATATTAAATAAACCGTTTTAATAATATGCAATCAAGGTACGACATATTTTATTTGTAACTGCTATATCGGGCTCTTGAAAAGATTGTTAACAAGATAAAATGATGAGTATTCTTGTTAGTTAACTAGACATATAACGTAATGTTCAAGGCCTACGTACAGAAAGTATAATCATTAATTTCAGCACCTACTAATAATGAAGGCAAATTGTAACGATGGTAATGAAAGCCTTGTGTGTCTAGTGTACACACACAAAGCCTTTGATGTAAGTCTCTATGTGGATTTCCACAATTTGAGAAGAAATTTACGTCATTGGTGAAACTGGAATAGCTTAAATTGAAGTGTGAAGACATACTCTGTTTTAAATTATTTACCTTTTTTATGTCAAGTTTGAAGAAGCTTTACATAAAACCTCGGTTTGGAGTGGAAACATTAGTCATGTCTTAGACTTTAAATCAATTTATCGCCGTCCACTGCTGAACGAAGGCCTCCTCAAGGAGCGCCAGCTATCACGGTCTTGGACAGTGCGCTTCCATTCTTATGTAAGACTTCAAACTTAAAATAAAAACAACACCGTCATTACGCGTCAGTCGCGGGGAACTTTACAAACGTACATGAAACGGAAACAAAGAACACCCAGACTCAGAACAACAATTTCTGGATTATACAAACTGTTATTCCATGTGGGATTTGAACCCACAACACTTTGCGCAATAGGAAGCGGCGTGGCGACCGCTTAAACCACTAGGCTAATAGTGCTATCAAACTATTCCTATTATTTCTAACTTAGTTAATGCGAACTAAATTGTAACTTTAGCTAATTTCAAACAAAATCCAGTATAGAATTTCTTACCAAATCTAGACTTAGTAATTTGAAGATAAAAATCAAAACAAAACTACATAAAATGTTCATCTGTTTACTCAAATTTTACATTTAAAATAGTTTAATGGCAACTTATAGTCGTGTTATTGGGATATATATAACTTAGAAAACCGCAGAAATAAAGATTTACTATCTACATGAAAATGTCTAAACACTTCCATTAATCATTAGATGTTAAATTGAGATATTTACTGTTAGTTTGTGTTTGTTTCCACTAATGGAGTCGATACCCGTTACTTTGTTTACTTATAATGTGTTGTTGATGCAAAATGTGGTCGCTGGTCTTGATAAAATTTGTGTTAATCACGTAGTTGGACATAATTTGGTAAAGTACTGTAGCCTGCTGACCTTCTCCGTAGGTACGAATAACGCAGTTAGATCAGGCAAGGCAGGTAAGAACGCGATAAGGCAGTTAGATCTCTTTCATATTTGATTTCTGTTTAAAAAAACTATAGGAAAAAAATCAGAGGACTTCAAGTTGTACCTATTTTTAAGTCAAGACTGAATGTTTGAAAAGGATTGTTATTAAAAAAAAATATAATTCTAATATATCCTATAAATACGTCTGCTCGTTTGCTCCCTATATAATAAAAAAATACTGGAAACATATTGATTTTCAATTAACGTATTTAAAAAAAAATCATCTTCGCAAAATATAAGGTGCATTGAAAACGAGGAGTTTTATAAATTTAAACAAAATAGTATCAATGATATTATTGATGTTTAACTTAAGAGATAGAAATATTATTATAATCGGTTTGTTCAAGACACTTATGCAAAAATGTTCAGTCAGATTGTGAAATCCATTTTTGAATTGGATTCAAAATAAAATGTGCTATTAAATCTATGTTACTGATACCATTTCTAGATTGTAAAACACTCACATATATGAAAGTACCTATTAATAACTTATACAGAACCTAAGAAAAGTATCCGTTGAAAAATAAGATGGTACGTATTAGATCACGTTACTACATATTACCTTCATTCTTTTTTTTTTTTTTTTATTTTTTTTATTTGACTACTCCCACATTAGGAATAAACGTCCTGTGTCGTGGGGGATTTTACAAACATACATGAAACGGACACAAAGAACATCCAGACTCGGGACAACAATTCGTGGATCACACAAAGTGTTGTAGGTACCGCGTGGGATTTGAACCACTTGGCGCAGTAGCAAGCGGCATGGCGACCGCTGACACCACTCGGCCAACCGTGCAGTCGATATTAGTGAACACATAAATAACAACTTACTTTACATAGCGTCTTTAAGTTAATAAAAATCGACGTAGTCACTAGGCATATTAATCTCA
This sequence comes from Spilarctia lutea, assembly GCA_916048165.1. Classification (NCBI taxonomy): domain Eukaryota; kingdom Metazoa; phylum Arthropoda; class Insecta; order Lepidoptera; family Erebidae; genus Spilarctia; species Spilarctia lutea. The sequence continues at coordinate 12,161,777 of OU696487.1, forward strand.
TATGCATGTCGACAAAATGGTAATTTACAAGTGACAAAATCTAACTTTTTTTTTGTTTCGATATTTGTCGGTGAAACATGTTAATAATTAACTTAAAAGATGTTGCTATTAATATGTTTGCGATGAAGTAATATCTAACAGATTTATTTTTTTAAAATGGTATTCAAGAATAAACTTTCAAAGATACAACGGTGTGAGATTAGCATATACAACTGCTTTACACTATGTATATTTATTAATGTTCTTTTAAAGCAATTCGTTTTAATATTGACTCTTTCCTCCTCGTTTCGTTTCCTTATACCTATCGTTATCCTCAATCCTGAGGGTCATGACCCCTATTTGCGAGTGATATCTCACCACCTGTTTCTATCTTGAGCAGTGTTTAGGGCAGCGTGGATCTTAGTGGTCTGCCCAGCGTAACGGACTATGGCTCTTGGGTCATTACATATTAAAGTGTTTGAAGGAGATTATTGAAAGTTATCCATTGGCGTAAAGATACAATTTGACTTTATAGTGTTCTATACAACAATTAGCGTGTATGACACTCAGGATTTGAAGAGGATATCATCATCTTCATCAGCCTATTGCAGTCCTATGCTGGACATAAGTCTCATACACATAGAAAGATAATAAGCCTGAAGGGCACATTTCACCCTATATTGACTGCCTCGGTGGCGTAGTGGTAGCGTTTGCGACTGCTAAGCTTGAGGTCTCGGGTTCGATTCCCGGGTCGGAACAAATGTTTGTATGATCTGCAAATATTTGTTTCGGAGTTTGGGTGTTTTCTATGTATAATATGTATGTATTTACAAAAAAAAAGTATACATGTATTAATATCAGTGGTCTAGTACCCATAGTACAAGCTCTGCTTAGTTTGGGACTAGATGGCGTTGTGTGTTAAATGTCCGAAAATATTTATTTATTATTATTTATTATTATATTATTATTATATAGACATTTTTCCATATATTATATTTGATGACCGCAAGAAACCTTTGGGTAGAAAATACTACTGACTACCCTTACTGATATATTTTAAGTAAGTAAGGTAAATTTGTAAGGTAGTAGAGCCACTCTGATTCGCTTTGGCGGTACTACCCTTTCTCAGAAGATAAATCTAAAATGACAGTATTCGTACTGTCGTACTTTGCTTACGTGTCCTTCCCTACAAACCATCTCATTGCCAAGTTTTAGGTCTCTAGTACGTAAAATCAAGGACTGCTATATAAACTTACGAGAGCTTTGAGACCTCCTTAATTCAACCACGTGTGGCGACCTCCACATACAGCGCCATCTACCGAAGATACACTGAACTAGGAAGTAACGCACTGTACCTATAAACTACACTACACGGAGTAACTACCAATCCTGAATCGCGCAAATAAAGTTCCCGCGCCGATTATCATATATACAACATCCCAACATCAACTGTTGGGCAGTAGCCCGCCAGGCATGATCACCTCGCCTGGTCGGAGGATCCTCCCTTTGTGTTCAGGGTAGAACATTACACCCGTTCCCCCACAAGTGGTGACCCCGACGTGATTGGAAGCAGCCTTCAAGCCGCGCCACCGTCATGTTCACTCCCACAGCAAGTCTCAAGCCAGCCAGCAACTTCGGCCTCAACTGGGATATACCACACGCAGGACGCGACCGCTCCAGCCTGGTAACCCCTACGGCCTCTACAGCGTCTAGGCACAGCACACTGCACCTACGGTCCATGTAAGCAGAGCACATCTCTCCCGTCTACGCAGCAGCCAGCCACTACGCAGCAATCGCCCCGACTCACTGGGGACCTCACCGCAGCACCGCGCACCGCATGCGATCCCGACTCACTGGGATCAGCGGACTTCAGCCCCGACTCACTGGGACTAGCGGCATTCAGTTCCGACTCACTGGAACTTGCGGCATTCAGTTCCGACTCACTGGAACCACTCACTCCTGGCACTGGCAAGCTCCGCATCAGAGCACAGACAGCTGACTCAACATATATCGACCTCCAGTCTTGGAGGGGAGTGATGTGGCGACCTCCACATACAGCGCCATCTACCGAAGATACACTGAACTAGGAAGTAACGCACTGTACCTATAAACTACACTACACGGAGTAACTACCAATCCTGAATCGCGCAAATAAAGTTCCCGCGCCGATTATCATATATACAACATCCCAACATCAACTGTTGGGCAGTAGCCCGCCAGGCATGATCACCTCGCCTGGTCGGAGGATCCTCCCTTTGTGTTGGGTGGAACATTATACCCGTTCCCCCACACACGTTACAAATATTTTCAATTATATAATTTACTTACTACTTTTCAAAATTTCCTAAATAATTAGTAACTGGATCATTATCAGCTATCTGCCTGTCAAAGTCTTGAGGTAAAACTAGATTCCATTCCAGAAATTAGCCGGAACATACAAAAAAAATAATTATGGTATAATCTTTCATATGAAAAATTGTTGATTTTAAATAACAAACAGACAGTTCTATTTTATTTATTTGTAGATATAAATGTAAAGCTTTACTTTCTGGCAGCATGTAAGACATCTGATACCACAAATGCGCCATAATAAGAAGTGGGTACAAGATGTTACTAAGGCAATAATTGTTTTACTACAATATCTTTCTCGTGAAGAACATAAAACGGTCGTTGCAGAACTCCTGCACGCTTATAAGACGCAATAAAAGTGGATATCTCAGAATGGCCCACATTCACATTTTTGCAACAGGCGCTTTGTCTCTTAAATGTGCTCCTCAAACAAGTACAGTTCCGCATACTAACACGAGAATTAGAACAGATTCTTTTACATGTACTGTAAAAGGTCCTGGTTGTTTTGCAGCGACAGTACTCTAGTTTACACGTTATTTACTATTGTTATTGGTTCTGTGAAATGCAATCTTCCTGGATTTATTACTTACCGAGGTTTCTTTGCTTCCAACAGTTTCAGCTGCCTGCATTTATAGATTTTTTCTCTTCATTTTTCTTGGATATAGTAGATCTAGTGAACAACAGAAAATACTGTTCTTAGAACTATTTAAAAGTTGCAAAGAACACATTTAGAAAATGATTTTATTATAATGTCTTTGCATAGGTAGGTACATGACATATCCCTTTTAAATTTGAACCGATTTTTGTAAATATTTTTGTGTTTTGGTGTTTCAGCAGCTTAATTATCCAATAGACTCAGAAGCTGTACTGTAATTTTTGAGACTTAAGTTTACTTTGTTGTTGAATTTATTATGAGGTCAATTGCTACGGTTTTATCTTACATTGTTGTAATACAACCGGTGGCACAGTGGTAGTGAATGCGACTGCTGTGCCTGAGGTCTCGGGTCCAAATCCTGGGTCGGACCAAGTATTTGTGTAATCTACAAATATTTGTTTTGGAGTTTGGATGGTTTCTATGTATAATATGTATGTACTTAGAAAAAAAACAAACAGTATATATGTATTTATATCAGTTGTCTAGTACCCATAACACAAGCTCTGCTTAGCTTGAGACTAGATGGGGTTGTGTGTTAAATGTCCGGATTATTTATTTATAACTTTGTGCCTATTTTACAATAAGACTAGAGAGATATATAAGACCGACATATATAGAGCGCGATAAGGCGCCCCATTTGCAGAACTTTTTATAATTACTTTTCCAAACTATATTTTTGAGTAATCTGTCTATCCAAGATGAAACAAGAGAAAGAGATTCCATTTAATAATATTCCAAAATGTTACTTAGACACAAACAGAGACAGCTCACAAATCGTTATGTAAAACTTAAAGCCACGTGATTGTTGGGTCTGGAGCAGACAGAAGGCGGTCCACAAACGTGAGAAGTCACGTCCTACACAAGTTGACGTAACAATCTGAATATTTATCCGGAGCTCCATGTAGTTCATATGCTCGTTAGTCGGCTTGTATGAAATTGTTCTGTAAACTTCGTTTGCGGTATTTTCCTGTGGAACCTTTTATTCAAAATGTGGTAGTAAATCGACGCGAGACGGCTTGTTTCGATTTTCCGCAAAATATATTCGTAGTTTAATATTTTATTGGTGCGCTGGTCTGTCTATGACTTTTGAGGAGATGACGATGCTGATTGTTACCGTACCTACTTCTATGCTAATATTATAAAGAGGTTTACCTTTAGTGTATGAGTTTGTGAGGTGTAGGGGGTAATCTCCGGATCTACTGAATAGGTTTTGAAAATTCTTTTACCAATAGAAATCGTCATTATTTGTGAGTGTCATAGGCTATAATATTTACATGAAAAAGTATGAAAGTTTCTGTCATTTTTAAAGGTTCTAAGCTCAGAAATTCAAAGAAATAATCGTGTCAGTGAATTGTATTATTAAATTATACTTAGCTAATTGTAAGAGAAAAAAGGTTGAGCATAACCATTACCTTGAACCTTCAGAAGAGAAGAGACAACATTTTCTAGCGTTGTTTTCCCTATAGCGAAGAGGCGTAATATATTTAAGGAAGCGCGGTACAATCAGTGGGAGAAACTTATTAGGCTCTTTTGCACCTACTCTAGTAATTGGTTGTAATTTTTGAGTTATTACAGGGTACGTGAGGCCGAAAAGGGCTTGTTAAGTTATTTGCAAAAAGCAAATGAATATTAGTAATATTTGAGTGAACCTTTAGAGTTGAGTTCATGGGATATGCATTGTCGAGTATTACAGTTTGGGATTGATTACGATTCATAGGAAGAATAATAGTTAAATCACTCCACTTTTATAATCTACTTTTATAATATGAAAACTTTAGAGGTTTTTAATGTGATGTCGTAGATAAACACTTTTTTTTTCGCTTAGATTGCAAACGCTGGCTAAACCCTACGAGATAAATCAATATAATGTACTACAGTATTGTAACCCTAAAAGTGTTCAAAAAAATCCGGGTTGCTATTTATCTATCTCTTAGGGATAACCCACAATACCCATTTTTATTAATTTCTTTTTAAGAGAAATAATTACATATTTACGAAGCGATTTTAAGCAATACAGCATTAATCCCTATCCAATAAAGTACCTTAAATACATTGTGCACATATAATAAATCAATATGGCGCTTTACAATATGTTACTTCAATAAATATATTCGAAGATATTTTATTTTTAAAATATACGAATCGTGTCGTCGGCGTCGGTTTGTGCATCTGAAATCCACCCGTGCGATGCCGGAGCGGATCGCTTGTTTACAATAAGTTTGTAATATCTAAAACCTACGCAGTTCGATAGAGCTAACTTTCATAGGTATGTGTGTGTTGACACTTCAGTGTTGTCAGTTTAAAAATACATTGCTACATGACCATTTCGATGTGCGTCCCGAAACTTAACGCCACCACAAGTGTTTTTCTAGTCTTGCTAACTTAACTTATTTTTCTTTAATCAGGTTCTGACAGTGTTTACATAACTAGGCTATCACGCTATCACGTCACGTCAACGTCACAAGTCAAATTTACTTCAGGATTGCCAGTTTAATCTGATGAGAAGCGAATTATTTCGAGGCTACTCGATATTCATAATATGATTTGCTAGTTAAAACTCAATTTGTTGAAAAAACCTCTGCTTAAAGCCTTGATTTACTGAAGAGATAAATGTGTAACATGGCCTATGAAGTTTATTGAATATTTAGTATTGCTAGAGCTTTGATTTATTACTATACAACATAAGTACCTAATATGTGCTAGTTTTGATTAAGATATCGAACCGCCTGGCCAGAGTGGAGGGACCTACATTAGTACCAAACTATCTTTCTTAGCAGAGGTCTATGTATAGCAGTGAACTATTAGACACTATTGATGATAATGATGTTGTACAGAAAATGATATAATTATAAATGAACATTTACAATCAAAACAACTATTGAGATAGAGGAAGAAACACGTCCTAACGTAATTTGCAACAACGTTAGGCGCCGGCGGATAAGATAAGGGTCCGTTTGCGGTGAAACTTTAATATTGCCACATTCACTCCTAAGAAAACCGCCGAGGTTAAGCCGGGACGTGCATAAGACTTTCATTACGAACTTCTTGTATGTTACTTGCTCTTCATGAAGGTAGGTTTTAAGCTAGTGTACTGTTCGCCTAACTATATAAAGTTAGACTATTGGTGTTAATTTAGCAAGTTTGGAATTTACCGTGGGAGAGCCACGCTTCGGTTATTGTAGGAGAGCCACGCTTCTGCATGAATGGGCCGACTCAACCGGAGTGAAACCACGGCCTCACAGAAAATTGGTGTTAAATAGCGCTTGCGCTGTGTTTATCGAGTGAGTGAGGATACCGGAGGCCCATACCCCCCTCTCCCTGTCCCCCTCCCCATCTCCCATAGGTCAGCCACGCACTTGTGACGCCTCTGGTGTTGCGGGTGTGCACGGGCGGCGGTTATCACTTACCATCAGGTGATACGTTTGCTCATTTGCCCCCTGTTCAATAAAAAGAATATACTTTTTATTATCTAACTCTGTTATACTAAGTTCATTGTGTTTGTTTTTCTTTCATTGGTTTTCCAATTAAGGTAAGGCACATTCACAGCGCCTGATAAAAAATAAAGAGCAAATCAACAAAAAGTCGTTAATTTATTCGTGGTCGGAAGGCGCCGTGGGAGCCAACATTAAAATTTGAACCTTGTGAGGTGTTAAGTCTATAATTTCCCTGGGGAACAATCCGGGATCGTGTTTTAAGGGTTTTCATGAATGGCAGTTCTAATTCGTACGGCCACTAGACTTCTATCGTCTATAAAAAGCTAGTTGTGCAAAGTTACCGTGAATTTATGGCAGGTTTTGATGATTAACTATGAGTAAAACTGCTACTTGTAAAATGAATTGTAGTTTACTGCAAAGAGAGGAATTAATAAATTGCTACTACTTATTACACATGCAATTTAAAACATTTATATTTCTATTAGTGTACCTATTGGATTGGTCAACCTTAACGATTTCTACTGACAATAGTGTTGTTATTTCATGATAGCTCATAGCTTACATTCTAATACACGATGTGATTAGCTGTACAGTGAAGTATAAATCTCTATTTAAGATAGATTTAATAAGTACACGATATTATAAATTAAAACTCTACTTCTACGAATGGTACATCTTATACAACTGTCTTCTCTTGCATTTGTCAAATGTAATTATTATTTTATTAAAAAATAATTGAAATTATATTTTTTAACGATACATTTTATTTGTTTCAGGTAAAACTTCGAATTCAATCTATATCAAGGAAACTATAAGTGTAGTAAGTAAAACAAATAGTTACCTTCTAATCACGTTAAGATATAGGGTAGTTGATTGTGTCTGTGGAAGATACAAATATAAACTACAGTGAATAAAGATACTCAGAATGCGCATTCTGTTGCAGACTGAAACTTTCATCCAAACTCAAAACTGTTGGTCTCAGTGACTGGTTGATCTGAATCTCTTGCGTTAACTAAATTGAAATTTTCTATACATTATTAATATACATCTTGGGTCGCGGGGGACATATTTGAAACAGACACAAAGAACACCCAGGCTCAGAACAACAATTTGTGGATTACACAAAGTGTTGTTTCCATGTGAGACTTGAACCCACAACACTAGGTGCAGTGGGAAGCGGCGTAGCGACCGTTTAAACCACTAGGCCAATCGTGGAGTCACTGATGCACTTGGCTTCATAATAATGGAATTAGATCCAAATGTGTTGACAAATACTTTGTACTTTAGTTAATCAAATAGCTACCTTAACACATTGAATTTGTCACCTGTTGTGTAACCGGTTTGAAAGTATCACCAGGTTACATCTTATGATGAAAAAGTTGCAGAGGTCTATAAGTTTAAGATTTAGTCGTTCACAAACAATGAAAAGTTAAAATACTGATTTAAGGTATAGGCCCAGAGGGTGCGAGCTTTAACATATTCAGAATAAATTAATATAATTAGAAGTCACTTTGTTAGAGTAGGGGCTTTCTTCTTGTTATAGCACTGTCTGATACCGTAAATAAAAGAAGACAATGCGTACATAAAAAAGAGCATTTAACAAAAACTCTATGTACAAATATAAACATTAAGTTAAAGCAGCAAAGTGCATTTCACAATAATCCCAAGTCCATCGTAAATGAATACATGAATATACTTTGATGTGTTGTATTATCTGTTTCGGCTCCTGGCCTCGTTAGTAAGCATACCTACCTGCAATTATTGAGGTACCGCGATTAGAACAATTTAGACATCTATTATTACCAACCGGTCATTACGGGTGCTGATGACCGCATGTGGGTGTATCTTATGACAAATTGAATGTAAGTTATCTTGTTACGAGGGGATGGAACAAACTGTATTGAATTCTATGTATTTTTTGGTTCGTTTTTTTTCGGTACCTATAAAGTACAGGAGAAGTTTTTCATTGTATATATTCTATTATAAGTTATGTTTTCCACAAAAACCACTTAGCACTTATAACACAGATAAAGCACTTTGGTAAAAACAGCTTTCTAAGAAAATACACCTTTTCAAATTCATATTATATAAAGTAAGCTTAAAAATAGAGGTTCCTTAATATGTATTAAGATTAAGAATTTTGAATAATAACTTTCTTAGCTTAGTAAGCGTAATTTACTTAAAAAATTAAGAAGTAAACGAAATTACTTTGAGCTTAATGTAAATAAAGAAACAATATCATATTAAAACAAATGACCGAACATACATCTCTTCGTTACTTTTTGTCTATCAAGTATAAGTTATTTAGTAAATCTACGAAACTTGATTTAACATGTTGTTTTATTACAACGGTCGCCTTCGGTTCGTTACGTCTCGGACGGGCAAGTTTGTCGGAGGCTCAATGGAAATTTCACAAGACCCGACAAACTAAAGCTGAACAGGACCGCCGGGTAACGATGCGGTTATAAGTACTCCTATAAATGGTGTGATCTTTGAGGGTGACGTTTATGGGTATTACTAAATAATATGTATTACATTTACAACATTGTTTCAAAGTGATTATAAGAATAAAACTAGATCTATTGGATTCGTTAACGACAACTAAATCCTATGTTTTATTAGTTACAGATTGAATGTGTCTTGTAGAAAGTGGCAATGCTGTTAAATACAATGAAATACTCTTATAAAATTGATTGTATGTCATAACAGCATATAACATTAGTATAGTATTGAGTTTAAACACGGTAGTAGTAAATAGTGATATATATTGATATTGATGTATACTTATTTCACTATGAACTTGGGTCTTTTAAGCGGAGCGTGAAGAAGCATTTACTAGGCGCCATAGTGTGGGCCACCATGCTACATTGTTTCTATTACCATAGAGGATGTTGACCACCACTCCTGGATACTGCTCACGTTTTCCATCAGGCAGATCAGAGTCATTTTGGCAGCTACAACATGAAAAAAAAAACTTTTGATGTTTTAACAGTCTTTAATTATTGGATATATTTCAAAGTTGTTAAAAATTGTAACAATATCTGTTCAAACAGGTAGGTGCTCAATAAGTGGAAATGAAAACAGTCTAGACTTCAGAAAGTACTCTACTTTATACTTTATTGAGTTTCCACACCATTGAGTTGGTTTCTCATTTGTTAAAGATAATAAAGTTTAAAATGAAATATTTTTAAATTGAAACAAATCACTTGTAAAATATCTGTAAAGTTTTCATTATTCTCTGTAAACAAGGACAGAGAACTGATTTCTCTGTTCTGTCGGCTGTATTTATAAAGTATTGTTTATAATCCCTCAGAATCAGTAATTGTTGACCCATTAATATCAGTGCTAACGATTTAAAAGTTGAATTAATAAATTCTCTTTTATAATGGAATTCAACTTTGGAAGACGAGGTAACAAGGGGATCAAGAAATTCTTAGCTCTTTAATTACTCAACTTGACAACGATACCTAATGAATTTTTGGGGCACTCAGAACCAAAACTTTGCTGAATTTATTCGTCGTCTCTTAGATATTCTGACACAGATTAAAAAGTTCCTCATCTCTTTGGTCGTATATATAGTAATATTCGATCTTAATGCTTGTATTTACAAATTATGACGTCATAAATTCTATTGATTTCGATTAAAAAAGAATAAAAATATTTTTTTTCAGAAAAACTTGATGGGTTCTAAGGTACCTTGTTGAAGGTACAAAGGTAACATTTGTCATATATTTTTCGATAAAATGCTTTCTACAAAAAAATATTCCGGTACAAATATTCCGGACATCTAACACACAACGCCATCTAGTCCCAAGCTAAGCAGAGCTTGTGTTATGGGTACTAGACAACTGATATAAATACTTACATACTTTTTTTTTGTAAATACATACATATTATACATAGAAAACACCCAAATTCCGTAACAAATATTTGCAGATCATACAAACATTTGGTCCGACCCAGGAATCGAACCCGAGACCTCAAGCTTAGCAGTCGCATACGATACCACTACGCTACCGAGGCAGTGAGCAAAAGAGCTACAATTTTCAGTTTCTAGATAATTACAAGGTTTTCAATATTCTTACCTTTGTTTACTATTCTAGAACTATGTATGTATGTCGTTCTTGTCACCTCAAGTTAGAAGCCTTCTTTTGTATGCCAGTAACTTTTCACCTTATGGAGCATTTACTTTCAAGGTACATATTTATGAATTTTCAACTATAAACATCAAACTATATCTCGAACCCGTCTGTGGTACTATTTCTTGTTTTATGTTCGTTCTAGTATCTGATAACATAATCAGATTGAGCTTACCATAGACGCTTGAGTGGTACAACGGTTCGGATAGCATGAAATCCGAGTTTCGGTCTTAGCTCGTAAAATTGTACTATAAGCCAGTTGCATCGTTTGAGTTCATAAAACTTTTACTGCGTGGCTAAGTAGTGTTTATAAAACAAGGGTAGTTAAAACTCTAATTAGTACACTAAAATTACAATCTTAATTTAATTATGGGAAAATAATGAGTGTACTTTTTTAGACTTTTAATCACTAATTTATTCATTCTTTTAACTAGATATAACTCCCTGCAAAATTCGGTCAAACATTACCTTAAAGTCATTTCTTAGAATAAATTCGAATATAAAATATAGTCTGGGTCACCATGCTGCATTATCCGCTTTAACAATGAGGATGGTGACAACCGCTCTGATGCATAACTATTTACAAATAGCTCATTTGTAACATAGACTTGATGGAAATGAAAAAATAATATAAAATAAACATAATACGTATTTTTGATATAAAAATATTCTAATATGTCTGTTTCAGACTTTTATCTCGCTAATCTCAGGAACCGCTGGTGCGATTTGAAAAATTATTTCAGTGTTGGATAGTCTATTTATCGAGGAAGGCTATATATCATCACGCTAAGACCAATTGGAGAGGAGCCCCAATGAAGAATGTTTTAAAAACGGGAGGAAATTATTACGCTACGGGCAATAGTAGACGTAAACGAGGTTGCGAGGGTCAGGAAATTTCGAATCTGTTTCAGACTTTTGTTAGTAACATTTTCTTGTTATAACACTTTTCATGTACATAACTATGTGTCGTCTACATGATAGCCCTCATTCATCTATGTCTGGAACATCAAAGGGATTCGACATATCTTGATACAAAATCTTTCTCTCATGTTTACGAACTTCAGTTTTATCTTTATCGTTTCCTTTCGCGAATTTCCTCTTCAAATATACATTACGCTGACGTTAAACTCTAAGAAGATTTTCAATATTATTGACAGCAAGACAAAACGTTCAAGCCACACTTAACATAATAATGACTTAGTCGCTCGCTTGACTCGTGACAGGGCTATGCTCGAGTCCACTCACCTGAGTCTACGTCTAGGCAAGCCCTTAACAATGCCTATTCAGGCACCGCACCTTTGCACCTCAAAGGTACTGCTTAGGTCAATGAACCCACTCGATATAATTCATGGTCGAGATGAGAGAGTATCGAGTCGATTTAAATTCTCTTTAACAAATATCGATGTTAAAAGGATGAAGGATATTTTTGGTTTTCATTATAACATTTTATAGTATTCTGTAACTACAGAAAAATAAATGAAAACAGTTAAAAATAAATAAAACACTGAAAACATCTTAAATTTAGCAGCTCTTTTCTGATAATAATGTGGCGTCATTCTATTATTGTGTTCAGCGTAGCACTGAAGTAGATTTATATTCCCAAAATATGTCAGTATGCAGCTGTGACCTTACGAACTAAGTATTAAACGGTTCACTTTAACATTATAATTATAAGCCATAAACTAGAGCGACATCTTACGCTAGAGGAATAATTTAGGACATATACAGTCATTATCACTTAGAACAGAAAATAAATGAATGAACTAACTCGAAACTAATTTAAATAAAAAAGTAGAAAATACATTGTAGAAGCAGTAAATAAATTATTTATAGAGTAACTAAGGAACTATTCGTACTCAGTTAACCATTTTATTCAGGTATTTGACCAATGAACGAATAAACAAACCCAAAACTAATTTAAATAAAAAAGTAGAAAATACATTGTAAAAGCAGTAAATAAATTATTTATAGATTAACTAAGGAACTATGCGTACTCAGTTACCCAATTTATTCAGGTATTTTACCAAATGTTTTGTGAAGTATGAAGTAGATGCCTAGTGTATGTGAATCGAGTATTTTCCCGCATTGAAAGGCGCGTTAAGCTGTCGGTTGCGATTATCATCCAAAAATTTATGACAGTCGTTAAGGGCGTAAGCCTGAAAAAATCTGATAAATTGCCTAGCATATTTTTTCTGTCTGAACAGCAAAGGTTAAATGATGAGATTTTGAGTAAATTAAGCGAATTAGACGTAAATTGACACAGGCCTGGCATAATTTTAACACTAAAATTTTTTTGAGAATCACAGCTCATATTTTTCTGGTTACGTTCGAATTTATTTCGCCATTTGTTTTGTATTCAAATAAATTCTAATTTTTGTTGATTGTTAGGTACAGTATAATCATTATGATATAACAACCTACCAAAGAAAACTTTGATTGAAGTGTTTTATAAGGTAGTTTATAAGCTGAATAAAAGATATAAAAACGCTCAGTTTTATGAATTTTTACTTTGAATAAAATCTTACTATGTTTTCATCAAACTTACGTACAGAGTTCGTATTAATATACATTGGAGTAAGAATATTAGAGGGCTCTTACTTTCAAGACATTTTTTTTTTCTTTTGAGAATCTTTAACTCTTACGTAGTCTTAACAATCTTCGAATATATTTTGGGATTCCATATTGAATTTTCGCGTCAGACAATGACACGAACTTTCAATATTCATGACCGAGATTTTCTTAAAAGTGGAATGTCGACTTGGCAACTTCTATTGATAGGATTGAAACTTTGGTTTTTGAATAAATTTATGGTATTATACGTTATGAATTTTAGTAAAAAGTTTTTGGATAATCTACTATTTGGCACACTATGGTCTCTTTAAAATGTCGTATTTAAACAATGTATTTACTTATTAAAACGTACTCCCAAGGAGAGATTCTTTCTAAGTTTAGCTAAAATACTACAGTTGTATCAAAACACTAGTCTGTGATAGATAATAGAAACGATCTGAATCTTTATTAGGAAAGTAGTTATAAATGATCAGTAGGATAAATTATATTTATTTTGTAAGTAAATTTTACAGATATTTTTACACGTCGGGCTTTACAGCTAGAAGAGGCCGGCATTTCCTAAGACTCTGGGTAGAAATGCCGAAACAAACCACAGGCCTTTTTTTAAGTCCGTGAACATTGTTTAATTACAAAATAATAAAAATCTATACGAGTACAGTATAGGATCTGGGTTGCCTTTTGAAGAAAGGACCATAGTATTGAGTCGGCCTGTCCATACAAACGGCATACGAGCCCCAGCCATCGTGTTACCTAACTGGTTTAAGTCAAGATTAACGATCCGAAGTGCGACACTACCGCCAGCTGGACATTTGGGTAGGCCGGGGAAACATTCAATACCACCAGAAAGATACTAAATATGAACTTATATTACAAGCCTAAACTATACTCACATTTACATACACAAAACAAATTCAGTTGGTATTAACAAATTGAAAAACGACATACAATTATAAAAAAAAAATTAAATTGTCTATCACTTTCACACAAAATACGTAGGTAAAAGCTTGAGTCAAGTTCAACAAACCCGTCATTCAACTTCAAGTTTAAACTCTTCGTGCCACTGTATGTTTACATTCAAGTTATTCATTTGCTTTTATGTATTTGCCATCAGTCTTATATAATTTTAACATTAACTATTCTTGATGAATTTGAATTTATTTAAGTTTCATTACTACTTGATAATTTTACAACACATTATGTAGATCCAAAAGAATTTACGTGTACCATTTTTTATCGAAATTGGAAAGTATCTACAAAAATTTTAGGGAGAAATACCCCTTTTACGCACATTGTGGCCCCGATCGACGATATACATCAGAGGCCGCAACAGAATTTTAATATGGGCCCATAAAGGAGCGGGGTGTCTCATACCATCTCTAGGGAGTTCCTTGAAGTTAGAAGATTGTATTGTAAAGCCATTTGTCACGTTTTCTATAGAAAGAAAGTAGTTCCTGCAGTATCGTACTACACAGCTTGTTACAACTGCACAGCTTACGGTCGAATAACTTGTACTCGATTGTGGAAGAAAACAGATTTAGAGCTGAAATATTGTTATTTGTTGATTGTTAAATAAATTCAATGTCTACATAATGTATATAGACCAGAGAAAGCTGGTATATTATTTACTTAAGACCTTGTATATTGTATGAGTAAAAATAAATCAAATATAATATTATAATGCCACCCGAGACACAGATTCAATCAGACAAATAGCAATTAAAGTACTTTTTTTTAAATTTAAGAATTTAATTGTAAATTATTGTACCCTTTTAACGAAATAAAGACACGTCTGCTCGTTTACCCCCTATTATTTAAAAAAAATAAATAAATGTAATTAAATATTATTAATGTAAATATAATATTTTCCGTTTAATAAAATAGTATATAACACCACTAGTACTGTCTCGTGACGTCGTTATTATAATTTTTTTATGATCACTATTCTGTTTTTTTGCATTGTGAATAGTTATGATCATCATATACTTTTCTAGATTATAGTCAATTCAGTACAAAGTGTTAGTTATTATTAATGCAAGTGTAACCTTCTGTTCTTAACTAGTTCATTTTCTTTTAAAGTATAAAATGTCAAGATACATCTACTCCTATATATATCATTCGTGTAACATATTAGGTCAATATGCGAGGACAAGATTAACGATTAGATAAAACAAACCCATACATTTTGTTGCGAAAACTTTGTCATAGTACCTTGTAAGTGGGCCAAGATAAAATCGCTCTTATTGGTGATGAAATAAGACTGAGAGAGGGGGAATTAGAATTTTTTGTTACTTGTTCACATGTTTGATCGAAACATCCATGGCCCTGTAGAATTTCAATAAAGAAGGTCGAAGAAATATCGGTGCAAGGGCGGATATAGTACCCCGATAGTACCTCCATAATGGCGGTACCTCGGAACTAAACAGTAATAACCAATATACCAGCTTTTATGTGGAATTCGGAAAATGTTTGGATACCGTGATTATAAGTTTATGAGTTACGTGATTTAGGAGTTAGTGGCACTCGGGGAGATTAAATAGGACGGATCATTATGAAGTTATAACGATCTAATGAACAGTAAATAAATATAATTAGTTTATATAGATGGGATAACTTTCTGAATTACATGCGATAACATAAGATACGATAGAGCTGTGTGTTTATTATTATTATCTTTTTATTACATAGCTGGTCTTATGTATTATGTTAGCATATAGGATCATAATACCAAGTACGGTAAGTATTTCTCAAAATAATAATACAATTATTCGCTAACCTAACCTAAGACTAGTGTTGGTAATTTATAATGTCACTTTATAGAGCGCACTTAGCTTAAGGCACCATCCTGAAATACATAACTATATTTTTAAATATATTCGCATAGCAATACGATTTCGATAGTTCTAGATAACCTTTGTAATCTCACTGATTGTAAGAAATTCGATACTTAAACAAACTGATTGCTTTAAGCTTGAAGAAGATTGACAATTTCAATTTGAGCAGTAATCTAATTGTATAAATCAAGCTGTACCGCAATGTAAGCTGTGATTGCATAAAGTTTAGAGCCAAATAAAAATTTTAGTATCCTCCATAAGCTTGGTATTAGTCAAATGTTCCTGTACCGGCCTATTGATAGGTACAATGAAACCTCCTCTGTTTGTGACAGAAAAATATCTGGCCGTCCACGTAGTGTTCGTACGAAAATGGCGATCAGAGCAGTAAGGGAAAAATTTCGAAGAAATCCTGTCCAAAACATTTTATCTGTGGAGATGAAGATAGCACTAAGAACCATGTCGCGTATTTTAAAAGATGATTTAGGACTTGCAGCCAATAAGAGACGCACTGGTCATTTCTTAAGAGATAATTTGAAAAAGAACAGGTTGGTAAAATCATAACAACTATTTAAGCGTACCGCGCGATGCGATTTTTTTAACAATCGATCAATATTTTAACAAACAAAATGCACGTATTTATGCTGGAAACTCTAA
Organism: Spilarctia lutea; assembly: GCA_916048165.1. NCBI lineage: Eukaryota > Metazoa > Arthropoda > Insecta > Lepidoptera > Erebidae > Spilarctia > Spilarctia lutea. Next base: position 12,178,389 of record OU696487.1, read on the forward strand.
AGAAGCTTACCAATTAGTCAACAGAGTACAACGTGGGCATTATCCGCCTTCAGTGATGGTTTGGTGGGGTGTTAACTATGAAGGAGTGACTGAGTTACTACTATTACATTGTAACGATTCCGGTAGGTTTTTTGAGGCGCGAGTTAACTAGAGCTTTTTGATTGAAGCTATCTAGAGAAACTGAATAGTTCAATTCATGTTCAGAATTGACCGGCGTAAAAATGCCATCATTAGAAGTCACATATTACGGCCTGCATTTACAAGCATTAGTTAAAAACAGTAGCCTCATTTTTTTCTTTAATTTGTGTATATTATATTACTATACACGGTATTATTTGGTCTGTATCCCTTTTCTTTTTTTTGTTTTATTTATTTATTTATTTATACAACTTTATTGAACACCACAAAAAGAAACAAAAATTTACAGACAATTAAATGAAAAAACTACAATTGGTGATAACAATAGGCGGTCTTATCACTCACGGCGATCTCTTCCAGACAACCTGTTTTATTTGTATTTGTGTTTATTTTTCTCTATCTCTTAATGTAATTTAGTTATGAATCTTGAATTCGAAATAAAGAATTATTATTATTATATTGCTCGATCCACCCAATCTTGGTTAGAAATAGAAACCAACGTTCCGGACTTCATCAGAGCTGAAGACTGGCCGTCATCTAGTCCTGATCTTAATTATGATTTATGGTCAGTTTTATAAAGTTAAGCTTGCTCTAAACGTCATGGTAATTTGGAGTCCCTAAAAGTTGTATGCATTGACATACGATTGGCAATGAAAAAAATTCCCACAAATTAAACTACCACACTGTAATAGTATTAAATGTTACGTGCAATAAAAAAAATGTTTTTCTTTTCAACAATATTTAAGGCAAGACTACGTATATATAGATATATCATAATACATTATGTAACAACTAAATGCCGTACTGTATATCTAAAGAACCTATTGGACAGTAGTGTTAACCTGTGTTTAGATAATATCCGACTGCGAATGCCAAACGGAGCGTAGAGATTACGTTCGCAATGGGGACCGGACAAGTACATTATAGTGAGGCATGTATGGAAGATAATATAGGATAATATAAAGCTAAGTATACACAAGACTGGATATGATTGGGTCTTTATATAGTATTTCTAGTTTTCAGTGAAGACACTTAAATAAGAAAATAAAAAGGTAGATTAATCAAATGATTTTATTCGTGGTAAGAGGCAATTAAGTTTTTGATATTTTTGATGTCCCTGCTACTTTTTATGAACCAATTAGAAAGGCGGGGATTCCAATTCTGTTGTAGTTGTTTAATATTTAATTTGTCACATCGAACCTCCATAAGCTGTGAACTGATTTAATTTTTATGAATTGTTACTATTTTATCCTTCGTTTCTAAAGTCGACAGCCTGCCTGAAAGGAACCAGTCAGTTAACATTTCGAACCTTTGACACTATTACTTTCTTTATCTTACCACGCTTCCCATAAGCATAAGGGAGATGCAAAGATATCCTCTCGTTGTTTATCCGAAAGAGTGTCAATCTTATCGATACCAGACATTCAATCTGTACAAATTCGTTATTTATCCCTTCTGACAATGCATATATTGAAATTTTCCGAACATTCTAATGCTGCATCCTCACTCCTACCCTAAGGATAATAAATCGCTATTTAACTCTCAGTTTTCCCGCTTTAATACGAGGACATTGGTATTTCGATAATGCGCCTGTTATCTCCCATATATCTCCACTCCCTTTAGGAATTTATTTGAGGGTGAACACGCGAAAAAATGCCGTAATAATGAGTATTGGGGACAGTGTTCCTTAACTTGGTTTGAGACTCCTTGAAGTCAGAAGTAGGTACTTATTTACTGGACAAATGTCAGTCGACATAAATTGGAGTGTTAAACAAGAACAGGTTTTCGATAAAGTTCAATAAGTATTAAAAAAGGAAATCAAAGAATAAAAATTTATAAATACAAAATATACTAATGTAGAAAACGTATGCACATAAAATAGACTAATTGTAAATAAGAAACAGTTACATAATATTTATACATTGACACTTAAAAACACGGCTTAAAAATATTGATCCTCTAAGATAACCAACAAGATTAGTTGCTTTTTTAAGAAATTATAATGAGGTCTTTTTCAGCACAAATAGCTTTCAAGTTAAGAAATAACCTGAATTTACCTTCATAAATAAAAGGTAACTGAGTCCCAAAATAACATGAAGGTACACGGGAAGTGAACTCCACGAAAGAAATTACGTGGGCAATTATATAAATATAAACATTATAAGACTCCTGTTTAATTATGTACATTGCAATGAAATTTCTAATACAGTATATTCTGAATAGTAAAATAAAAACAAAATTCAGTTTCTCAGCGTGTATATAGAAGTTTAAGAAATTATTTAAATGCAAAAAAATACAAGATTTAAACTTCAACAATAGTAAATCAGTACATTTAAATTTTTAACACTCCATGTATAGATTTATCAGTCCATGTGGTGACGGTAAGAATACAAAGTGTCACAAACCCCATCCCTCTCTCCATCCCCCAATGGCCGTCAACGCTCTTATGACGTCTCTGGTGTTGTGGGTGTCCATGGGTGGCGGTAATTGCTTACCATCAGGCGATACGTCTGCTCGTTTGACTCCTATTACATAAATAAAATATTTTATTTTAAAATCATTTCAAAATCTATAACAACACAACAAACAGTGGAGCAAACTGTCGTCTGCAATAATTCCGGACTCAAACGACCTTCAAGAAAAGAACTTACTCCTTCTTAAAAAGCTGGCAACGCACAAGGCGTCACAAGCCTTTGGTGATGCGGTGACCATGGTCGGCGATAATAGCTTACCATCAGGTGAATTGTATGTTTGTTCGCCCCCTGACCCACAAAAAGTACTTGTTTCATGTTGCATGGTAAAATCTAATCTCGAACCGAATGGCCTATATTCACGTGCAATGAAATGATTTTCCCATATCATTTCGTAAATAAACGAAACGTACCAAGTGGGACAAATCGAATCGCCTTATCGATAGAATCGAAATGTCAGCAAAAGTCATAAAAACAAATCGATAACGCGAATTTAACCCTCCGTTAAAGTCCCCTCCCATTTTCCGCATTTTGATTTTCCATTGATTGGGTTTAAAATGCTCTCCCGCTATTTTGATAAAGCCCACAACAAAATGTTGTATCATTTGGACCCTTTGAATGTGTGAAACTCTATTAATAACGGTAAGTATTAATTTGTAGTCTTTACGCGGGATGTAGACCCATATTTCCATTTATTGACAACTATTTTGTGTGATAATGACATCCTGAATAGAAATGTTCCAACTATGATATTCTTTTTTCAATGGGGCAAAAATTTTAAGTGCTGACTGGCTTAAATTACATTTTATAAATAAATTTTGATGTTCTCTGTACAATACATTTTTGACAAAGGGGGATTCCGTTCAAAAAAAGTTATATTTTGGACTTGTGATTATACCTGGCCAAAATGATGATCAAGTAATAAATTCTTAATACATAAAATTGTTATATATGTTAAACAAAATGCCCTAGTCGCGCTTAGTAGTATAAATATTTTGCTTTGTTCAGGTATAAAATCCATACTTAACTTTTACAAGCCGTTGGTTTTTTATCGCGGTCGTTTATGTAACATTCGTTGATACCGGTGAAGGAATCACAAATTGGGTGCTATGCTTCTTAACGTGAGCTATGGCGTGTAACAAAACTCTGCAAATGACGTAACGATTATTTATCAATAAATAAAATAAATAAATAAATATTCCGGACATCTAACACACAACGCCATCTAGTCCCAAGCTAAGCAGAGCTTGTGTTATGGGTACTAGACAACTGATATAAATACTTATATACTTTTTTTTTTTGTAAATACATACATATTATACATAGAAAACACCCAAACTTCGAAACAAATATTTGCAGATCATACAAACATTTGGTCCGACCCGGGAATCGAACCCGAGACCTCAAGCACAGCAGTCGCTTACGCTACCACTCGCGCCACCGAGGCAGTCGTATGTCGTCTGTACATTATTAAAAAAACATATTCAAAGCGTAGGTCGCCACGTGCCCCTGATATTTAATCTATTACACTTCCATTTTTTTATACATTATTTTAATTATGGATCAAGTGGCAAGTATGGAGACATAGTGCACAAAGTAGTAGGAGAAATCTTGAAGTATTTCAGTTACTGGTTCGTTTTAACAATATACGTCACATAAACGGATTAAAGTCTATTAAAATATTTTTCCGCAAACGAAACAGTCGTTTTACATTCGATACCATTACTATTTGGGGTAGATTCTACAAAAAAAATGAATGTACACACTGCTTTGAAGGTCGAGTTTCTATTGAAAAATACGATACATGGTGTTTTATGTAGGGTGAATTTGTTGTGTCATCGTTTCAGCTTTGTAGCATGTGCCACGTCAGCTTTTAGGGTTCTATCACGTGCTTAATTTAACAACACGATATATAAATAGTTACGATAGTGTTTCCCCTTTCTATATGTTACTGTATAGAATACGTATGATCTGGCTGTCCCTAGGGCTGATAGGATATACGTTTTTTTTTTAATATGAAAAAAAACTCTTTTATATTATATTTTAATTACTTTCAATAAACACAACCTATTCATGCATTTTCATACAGTTGATGAAATAAGATTTATATGTATCATGTATTAGGTATGTTATAAAGATAAAGAAATTATATTTGATATTGTTATCTGAAGGCGTTCATAGCTGAAGGCGCTCATAGCCTAGATGCACTCGGTGATTAGAAAAAATTACCGAGGGTAAGCAACAACGGCGCGGTGTTGGCATGTTACCATGAGCGTCTCCATGATTCGGAGGTCACATTAAGCAGTTGGACCCGGTTGTTATCTTAGGATGACAGTCGTGAAGCTTAATTGGAAGCCTTTGGGCCGCTTAAAAACATCCAACGACAAATATTACGTAGCCACGACGTTGTCTTGCCAGTCCCCAACCCGCACCTGGCCAGCGTGGAGACGTATGGCCTTAACCCTCTCCTGAGAGGAGACCTGAGCCATGCAGTGGGACGTTATGGGTTGTTGATGATTATTATCTATTTTAAAAAACAAATTAGTTAATGTTTCTTTATCGATAAATTTTAGATTTTGTGTCATATTTTTAAAGAGACCACAATAATTATTTCCGCAATAAAATTAGATATGTTTATTGAATACGAAAACTCTCAAAAAGTAAATTTGAAATTTGTAAGTCGTAACACAAACAAATTTCATTACGAGACATTTTTTAAAAGAAAATTTTTACAATCCTCGGTTTTCATTTGTTTTGCGAATCAATTTAATCTCTGTAAGTAAATTATTAAGGTTGAAATTCGTTGTGCTATTGAGAAATGATACATGTTTTCATTTTCGCGTCGTGACAGCAAGGGGAGACGTATGACGGGAGTCCGCCTACAAAATCCAATATGACAAATTCGGAAGTACGTGATTGGAATGAGTGCGGGTAGCGAATTCTGTCCTGTAACGTTTTTTTTTCTGGGACACCTGAGTCGTTACTACGGTTGGACGAATCGATGACTTTCTGATGAGAATTATAAAAAAGAAGAATATTTTATAAGAAAATTGAGGGCTCATTTTTGTAGGGAGAATTGTGTCGTCTCAATAATACACACATGATTGACTTGTGAGATGTGCCCTTAGCATCGCTATTATATGAAATTGAAGACAATGAGAAGCTTAATTTATAATTTTTTTTTTAGATATAGACACTTGTAAGTTATACATAATGTTCGTCTTAGATTTCACATAGAAATTTTGTTTGAATGAGCTAAGTTCAGGCCTAAAGTATCTAAACTACTTTCTAATTAGTACTAAGTATTTTTTCATGTCTATATTAGTACGGGCGGTATTTAATATTTTCCTGATATAGTAAAAAAAAAATGTATTTATGTCAGTTGTCTAGTATTCATAATACAAGTTCTGTTTAGTTTGGGAATAGATGGTATTGTGTGTTAATCTCCAAAAATATTTATTTGTTTCTGCGCAGTTCGGTCTACTTTCTTTAAAAGAAATTTCGTGTCCTTCTTTTCGCAACATTTCTCATTGATACTCGATTCCTATGTGTCGTGGTGTGACGTATATTGCCAATAGTCTTTCTCAGTAAATGGACTATCCAACACTGAAATAATTTTTAAATTCGAACTAGTAGTTCTTGAAATAAGCGCATTTAACCAAAAGAACTCTTATTTTTAAATGTTAAGTACAGGTTTTTACCAATGTGTACCTAGTGGTAAAAAAGCGACCTGTAATACAAAAAGTGTAAAAGTAGGCTATGCCACGTGCTCCAAATACTGACTATCTTAATATATGCGTAACACTTTGCGGCATTTACGATACATTTTTAACGTTAGAAGTAGAAGTTTTTCTACGTGATTGTATGGAGTGGAATGGAAATTTCTGGTTTGGAATATACTTTCACCATGAGTAGACGTAGCACGTAACTGTTTAGGGATCAGTATTAAAATAAGGATATATAAATATTCACATTAATCGTCGTATTATCCTACTTATAATATAAACACGAAAGTTTGTGAAAATATAAGTGAGTATGTTTGTTGCTCTTTCACGCAAAAAGTAATGAATGGATTTTGAAGAATAACACATAGGCTACAATTTATAACACATAGGCTAATTATTTAGCAAGGAGGGGTTCAGCTAGTATGATAATAAATGGTTGGAAACATTTTTATTGTTTTATATGTCATAGAAAATTTTATATATATTTTTAAGGCAACACCCGCATTGGAAATATACATCCTGTATAGCTAGGGACTTTACATCGATGCATGAAACGAACACAAAGAACACTCCATACTCAGAACAACAATTTGTGGATCAGATAAAATATTGTCCCATGTGATTTGAACCCATAAAACTTGGCTCAGCAGGAAGCAGCGTGGCGGCCACTTAAACAACTAAGCCAGTCATATAATTTTAGAGTGTGACGTAGTTTTATGAGGATTATAAATAAATTCCGCCTGACCCGCGCAACTTCCTCTACGTCTCTAAAAGTAATGCACCTTCCTCGTTTTCGCAACATCTTTCATTATTCCAAGGCTCCTATTGATCACAGCGTGATGTTTGTTCTGCAACCTTCTTCGTTAAATATACAATACTAAAAGAATTAGTAAATTTGGTCCACCCATTCACGCGTAGGTAAACCAAAGGCAAATAAGGATTCATTATTACTAGTATATTGTACAGATAACATTTTCATTTAAAATATACCATCTAAAAACTAAACCATCTTTCAAAACAATATTCATTTGTTTTGCCATTTAAGCACAGACAACAATTTATTGACTATTCTATAATTGCATTATTGTGTGAACAAAAAAGTAAAATATACGACACGAGCGTGAGTCGTAACTACGTACAATCATTTCAATAGGCTGTGCGATTGTGCAGGTTCTATGGAAAAGCTTCGTATGGTAATGATTTGCGTTTTCTCCGGGTTTCATATGTAGAAAAGGTACATTCGTCTTTTAAAGAAAACGCTTTTATTCATCGTAATATGTCTATTCAAATTTACAAAAGCATGACGGAGTGGAACTCTTTTTAATGATTTTAAATGTATACGATGGTAATTTGACATTACAGACAAACACTTCTATGTTATTTATGTGCATAGATTTAAACACAAAACTGGGCAATTATATATGGTATTTATGCAATAATGATACAATATTATCAGATTAGCTGTATATTTGCAATATACGAATAATAGAAAGTTACTAAAAGATATATCTGTACTTGATTACAAGTACAGATATATCTTTTCCGCTTCACACAAAAAACCTCACGACTACGAATCACGTAGGTACAAAATACACAATCCTCTATTTGTTAACACCGCAATAAGAGTATCCACAGAAGCGCGCACTACAAATATTTACGATCAACAAGCAAACCAAAAAGACGAGGAAGGTCCAATTGCTAAAGTAACACTAAAGGACTTGTACAACAGCCGCGGGGTATGGAAGATAGACGGACACCTCTAATAGATTCTTATAGAGTCCAGTCTGACTATTAACGAAAACATAGGACTAGAACTGCTATTGAAGACTGTTTTGTGCTTTCGTTTCTGTAATGATACGTTTACAGACTCTTTTTTTTGAACATCGATAAAGTATATTTATATTAAGGCAAGTTTTCAGTTGTTGCAGAGTTGATAGAAAGCATCGTATCGTAGTATATGGTAGAAAAATCACCGTGGGAGAGCCACGCTTAAGCATGAATGGGCCGGCTCGACCGGAGTGATACCACGGCCTCACAGAAAACCGGTGTGTAATAGTGCTTGCACTGTGTTTCAACGAGTGAGTGAGGATACCGGAGGCCTATGCCCCAACCCCTCCCCCATCCCTCTCCCCATCCCTCGAAGGTGGGCATCGCACTTGTGACGCCTCTGGTGTTGCGGGTGTTCATGGGCGGCGGTAATCGCTTACCATCAGGTGATACGTCTGTTCATTTGCCCAATATTCAATAAAAATAAATAAATAAAGTAAAGAATTTTATATGTTATTCTAACTTCAATAAGTTAGGATCGTAAAAAGTTGTTACCATTAGCAAGTAATGTGTTTGCCTAAAGTGTAACAAAACAGGTATATTTAGGCATAAAAACTAATAGAACGGTTTCCTCCGGAGAACAAAACCCAGCTTTAGCCTTGACCGCAGCTTACATTTAGTTTCTGTTAAAACGGAGGTTGTGTCCCTACTAAGAGATTCTCGGCCCTACGTATTCCAGTGACTGAAAGATTTAGGGGCAATAACGTGAGATGTTGGTTCCAAGCAATACGATCTCATTGTTCGTTCGATCGGATTAGTATCGTGAAGATTGGTTGCAGCTCAGTCGGGTATTGGAACTCGAATGTAATCAACGGTACACTGTGGATCTGTCGTGAACGATAGTGATGTATGTTCACACTATGTATTGTGTCCATAAACTCTTGGAATCAATCAGACGCTGAATGTATAAAACTGTTTTCTTTTTATTTCTACACACGCACATTATTTTCTTAGATTACATTAGAAATTAAATAAAGTTTTGCCTTTTGTTAAGTATTGTGTAGTTTCGAACAAAGTAATCAACAAAAAAGCTTCTGGTTTTCACTGAAACAATACTTTTGAATAACTCTAACTATCTGTAGAAATTATTTAGATATGACTTTGGTACTAGGATGTACTTAGTTTATGTTAACTTCGCTTGTCATGTTTACAAATAGTTAACCATGTACATTACACGTTCGTCTTAAAATTAAGGAATCTGGTAAAAGCAGGTGAATTTGCTCAGGATTATATGTGCTATATTTTTACTATTTCACATCGAAACTACACATCCATTTTGTAACTCCAAACTACAAAGCGATGTGTCCCAAAAAAATAAAATAAAAGTAAAACACGAGAAGTTCGTATCCCGGGATCATTTGTAAGGGAGATCCCAAACCTAATAAGGATAAACACAGGGATGCAAGTCACGCACCGGGTGAATTTGCCTAGGACTACGCCTAAGTAATTGACTTTCAGACTCAGTTGATACAGGGGATTAGGGACTTGGGGTCAACTTGGTGCACTCACTTTTGTTTCTTGGGGTAGGTTTGGCTGAACTCAGACGTATCGTGTATCCTATGTCTGGCAGTGGACTATTAAGGGCTTTTGATTTAATGTGTAGATGATAGAAACTAACATATTAAAAGTTTATTAATAATGATAGGTAGGTATATGATATTAGTATTTTAGGCAAAATTACTTTTTGATTCTATCAGTTAGCTGTATCTGTAGCAACTTATAAGTTTTATTAGATAAAACATAACATAATATCATGCCTATTTCCCAGAGGGGTGTTGACCTCCACTTACTTCGATCCTGACACACTTTTTTGTGTAGTCCACTTTCATCAATCGCTGCACGCATACTCGCTGATTCTCGAAAGCCGCATTTTGCCAGATATCTCAATGTCATAACGTCGTAATGGACTTAAATTCCTGTGAATATTCAACTATAAGCTAAGCTTTTTATATCATTGCTTCAGCAAATTTTCTTGATTTACAGAGAGACATTTCTTTAATAAAGGAACCACATTCACTCAATAAGACCGACCTTCATGGCTTTCCCTTTTTCATTTTAAGCGCGAAATTGAGGATTCGGCGATAAAATTTAAATAACGGTCATTTTCTCTTTTTAAAGTTCAAATCTTTGTTATTCAGTAGGAGTTGCAGAATACATTTGAAATAAGAAGTGTTCTTAATACGTACGCTCTTCTGAATTTTTAACTTTTAAAAATATAGCAGTGTGCGAAGCCAAGGACAAACAAATAATTCTTCTTTTAAACTTTCAGTGAATTAGATGAGCTACACTCAGGTAACACAATCTAGCTTTATTTTGTATGAAAGAGGAATTATTCTGTCTTGTTCATCTGTACTTTTGTAAGTTTAATCTATGAAAGTATTTTGCTTTTTTTTAAGTTACGTGGTGGATATTGTTTATCTTAGATTTTCTTCACTCATTCCTCTCTAAAATTGGATGCAGAAACTTTATTTAGCAAATATCAGATACAATAGAAAGTTTTATTACAAAAGGACAAAACAGTTATACAAACCGCAGTGAATTTAATCAGAGCTCAATTGAAGAATTTACACTGAGAGCAAAATTACTTACCCAGTCAAGTGTAAATGAAAAACATTATAAATGGTGTTTTTTTAAGCCCGATAGAACTTGAAATTGTAAAAAATAACACAAAAAATTAAATTGTAATCAAAATTTTTTTTTATTCGAAAGATCAATACGTGACATTAACATTTGAAAATGATTTCGGGCATATGGGCACCGCGGCTGTTCTTGACGAAGTGCATTCTGGACGTCCAATTTTGGGCCACTTTTTCGAGCACTGCTGGCCGTATGTCACGAATAACACGAACAATGCTGGCCTCCAAGGCGTCAATTGTTGCTGGTTTATCAGCATAAACCAGTGACTTCACGTAGCCCCACAGGAAATAATCGAGAGGTGTCAAATCGCACGACCTTGGAGGCCAATTGACAGGTCCATTTCTCGAAATCAACTTATCGCCAAATTTTGATTTCAATAAGTCGATGGTTGCGTTCGCCGTATGGCACGTAGCGCCATCCTGTTGAAACCACATCTCCTCCGGATCAATGTCATCCATATTTTCAAACAAAAAATCATTGATCATGGTGCGGTAACGATCTCCATTGACCGTAACGCGAGCTCCGGCCTCATTTTTGAAGAAATAAGGTCCGATGATGCCACCAGCGTGAAAACCGCACCATACGGTGCATTTTTCTGGATGTAATGGAGTCTGTAGGGTCTGTTGTGGATTGGTCTCACTCCATATGCGGCAATTTTGCTTATTAACAAACCCGTTAAGCCAAAAATGCGCCTCATCGCTGAACACAATTTTGCGATAAAACAACGGGTCAGTTGCCAACTGCTCTAGAGCCCAATCGGCGAAAGAACGACGCATATAATGGTCTCATGGCTTCAATTCCTGCACCAGCTGGATCTTATACGGGTGTAGGCCGAGATCTTTGCGCAAAATTTTCCACGTAGTGGACGGACAGAGCCCCAATTCCTGCGACCGACGACGAATCGATAAATTTGGATCTTCTTCCACACTTTCGTTTACAGCGGCGATATTGTCTTCAGTACGCACATTCCTTCGACGTGCTGGTGTTATTGCATCCTCTAGAGAGTATGTGGTACGAAATCTATCCACAGTTCGACGAATGGCTTGTTCAGATGGACGATTATGTACGCCATACAAATGACGAAGTCGTCTATAAGTTGCGCGAATCGACGACTGATTTTCAAAGTAAATTTGGATAATTTCGTAGCGTTGTTCAAGCGTGAGTCTATTCATGATGATTTGTCAGAGTATACTGAAACAAATAAAAAAAAAAGTTTCATCAAAATTTAATTTTTTGTGTTACTTTTTACAATTTAAAGTTCTATCTAGCTTAAAAAAACACCCCTTATTTTGCACTATACACTAGGTACTATACACACTGTTTATGCTCATAGCATAGAGAAACCACGAGACATGATAAATCTTTGGATGATTTCTTACACATTCTTAATTTACCTAACTGTGGTTAATGTAGTACATTTTTTTTCAATCCTTTAAAGTAAATAATATTACCACGATATTCTAAAATATTCATTTATGTGAATAAGTAAAGTAAAATGTCAGTTTGATCTGGGTCCGGCACATTGGTACGATGCGAGTATTTTACAAAAACGAGTATGTCAACTGATGATAAAAATACATTTAAACCTGCAATAACTTTATTTTCATAAATTAATTTATGGTTTTCATATTAATGGAAAATGCTTAATAGTAATTGGTTTTAATACTATGTTATAAATAACGTTAATTCAATAGTTAAAGCTAATACTAAATTCAAAGCGCTCATAGCCCAGTTGCACTTGGTGATTGTTTCTAATCACCTAGGGTTAGCAACGACGGTGCGGTCAGTACCTGGATGGGTAACCGCTGGTGGCATGATACCTTGAACGTCTCCGTGGTTCGGAGGTCATGTTAAGCAGTCGGTCCCGGTTGATAAACAGTCGTGAAGCTGAGTTGGAGGCCTTTGGGCGCCTTAAAAACATCCAACGGCAAGATTATGTAGCCACAACGTTGACTTGCCAATCCCCAACCGGCAGTTGGTCAGCGTAGGGACGTATGGCCTTAACTCTATCCTAAGAGGAGACCCGAGTCCAGGAATGGGACATAATGGGTTGTTGATGAATACTAAATTTATTTAAAATACTTCTGAAGCAGTAATTTATTATGTCAATTTAGATCTCTAACAACGTATGTAAATTTTATAATAATCGTTCAAGGAGCTTAACAAAACAAGTTGATACACAATTTCAGTTCGAAATGATCTGTTAAAATACAAAAATGTTTGCAGATGTAGTACGTCAGATCAAATAACATTCAATACATTCATAATAAGCATGACGTTTTATAAGCAAAAGAAAGCCTATATTCCTAAAGGAGTAAGAAACAAAAAAACAATTCAACATTATTCAGAATAAAACATTTTACTTCGGATGGTATTATTCTCCAGAAAGGTATGAATTCCAGATGAATTTAGTATGAAGTGAGTTCAATTTACCCTCGCCAGAGTTTCCATACATAAAGCATAAGACCAGTATTGTTCTGCCTCTTTAAATTTCATAATGTTTCCAACAGTTAAAGTGAGGATGGATGTTTAGCGAACAATTTTAATCACATCATTTGGAGAACCTAATTAGGGTGGGTTAACCTTTGTGAAATAGCCTAAACTCATTAGTGACGATGCGAATGTAGTTTTTGTTCATTTCTTGAGGCTCCAGGTGCAGTTGTTGTTACTCAAGGCTTTTACTATTAGTTTTATTTGATATAGCTTACTACACAATGATATATTATTTTTTTAATTGATTTGGGGGCAAACGTGCAGCCATAGCGCTTGATAGTAAGCGATTACCGCCGCCCATAGACACCCACAACACCAGAGGCGTCACAAGTGTGTTGTCGGCCTTTGGGGAAATGGGAAGGGGGATGCGAAGAGGGGTTGGAGTATGGGCCTCCGGTATCCCCACTCACTCGGTGAAACACAGCGCAGGCGCTGTTCCACACCGGTTTTCTGTGAGGCCGTGGTATAACTCCGGTCGAGACGGCCCATGCATACCGAAGCGTGGCTCTCCCATGGTAATACACAATTATCTGATTTCTTATTTTAAAATCTAGACACTAAAATATTTTTTATAATTGACACAATGCGTCTAAGGCCTAAACATATAATATACATTTATACCATGTTTGTAGCTTGTCAAACTAAGTTTTGTACATAAATCAATCACTTACACTATGTAAAATTAAAGCACGGTTAAGTTTTGCTTTAATGAGTCCTTTATCTCCGTAATTCAAATATTCAGACATTATTATTTAAACCTTTCAAAAAACGACTCAAGTGCTCAACTCCAAATGCCTCAAAGATAATAAAGCACAGAATGTTTTGAATTATCTCTAATTACTCCACAAAAAAATCTTTCAAAGTCACAAAAAGACGTCTCAAATCCCTTTTGAATACCACATCATCCTTACTATACGCTTTAGTCACTTGGTCATTCTTTTCTCAAAGACCGGTACAGAGAGGGTGAAAATGAAATTAAATTCTCAATGAAAGCCGATCTCGCCGTGAGATAAAGGGGGATCTTCTATGAATTATATCCCCTTGAAGACGAGAGAGTCCCGAAGAACAATAGTGTAATCGTCCAATTAAGTGTTTGTATGAGTTCAAAAGCGTCACCGTCTAAGCTGAGAATGTGAAGCTGGGAAATTTGTCTTGTCTCAAGACTTGTTGTTTAGCTGAATCCTTAATGCATACTATTTAGAAAACTGACAACGTATTATGAGTTTTATTAATGTTATAATACATGTTTATTTTAGGGGTGGGTGGGAACCCGTTTTAAATTTCTTTTGGCAATTACATTAAAGTTATTAAAAACTTACATAAACTAACTTAACATTTCATACGTTTAGATGACTAAGCCTGTTTTCATTAGATGATATCAAGGTTTTGGGCAAGTTCCAAATAATTTTAGGATTTTTTAATTATCTGTAAGAAAAACGCATCTCACAATCATACAACTTGGTTCCTAGCTTTTATTGTTCCCAAGATTATTTTAGATCGGTAACTAGTTCAACCGGTTTTACCTTGTGGTTTAAGCGGTCGCCACGCTGCTTTCTACTGCGCTAAATGTGCTGGGATCAAATCCCACAATAAATAAATAAATAAATAAATGTTTCGGACATCTAACACACAACGCCATCTAGTCCCAGGTACTAGACAACTGATATAAATACTTATATACTTTTTTTTTTGTAAATACGTACATATTATACATAGAAAACACCCAAACTCCGAAACAAATATTTGCAGATCATACAAACATTTGGTCCGACCCGGGAATCGAACCCGAGACACTTTAAAGAACACAAATCACACGTTAATCAAATTAAATCTTACAAAACTATTCAAATTGCTATCAGTTCTACATATTAATGTAACCATAATTCATATTCATATCTGACTCGCTCGTAAATTTGACGGCGGCCGTGCATCCAACGGGCCTGCTGTGAATCGGTCATAATTTTCGATTTTCCGCACAATTGAACAAGATCGGCACCTTTTAGAAGCAATTGGTCTATGGCTTGCGAAAATATAATTGTGGTTTATTGTAAAATTAAATTAAAGGAACCTACTAAAAGATTTGTGGAGTAATCATATAGCCCTATTTTGTTTTGTACTTTTCTATGAGGTATAATTAATATTGCGGCTTTATTGAAGCCCACAGAAGGATTAACTTCGATATCATTTTATTCATATAAATCAATTATCTAAACATGATCATTAAACTGCCTGAAAACCCATTTCAAAATTGAATAGAAGTGTAATACTTATTAATTTTTATTCCCCTAAAATTTTTATATAATTATGCTTCAATATTTTATGGGAATGAAAATAAATATGTTATTTACATGTTTATTTTAATTCCCATACGTTACAAATTTACATAGCAATGTACATGTGTGTACATTGCTTTGTAAAGTTTAGAACGCAGAATTAAGGTAAAAAATCAAGTCACGAATGAAATTTATTATTGCATTATGATCTAGCAATATAGTTGCCTGTAATAAAAAATTAAGCTCAAAATCACTTATTTTGCAGAGTTTAATGATGATGAATAATACCTAAGTTTTATTGCAGTAAATTTAAGAAACTTTGCCAAGCGTTTATGTTTAAAACTAACATCTATACTAATGCAAGTAAACTTGGTTTTGGGCTTTCCTTCAATTAAAATAAAATCCCCTTCAAGAATTATGCAGATAATAAAAATAATGCAATTTGCCCCCACGTAAAATTTATGAACTACTAGTAAAAGTTAGCCAAAAATTATATAAAAAAACTAGCGATCCGGCGAATGTCGCACCTCCATGGTTTTTTCGTAATTATTTTCTGAATTTCCGCATCAATTTTTTTAGTGTATAACTCACTTCAGATTCCAAACAGGTAGTGTGCAGTGACGGACTTCGAAACTATAACACTTCCAGTATTTTTTTAACTTTCTCTTATACAAACCATGTCCTGACAATAACATACATATTAATATAAAGTATTATCCAATTTGATGCAGTCCAACGGAAGTTATTTATATAAGATTAAGAAACAAAAGAATAATGCGCTATTAAAAGCTATTGATATAATGTAATATTTTAATGGTATTGTAACAAAAAGTTTACTGCAATACATTCACACATATACTTAAACTATTTAGAACTGAACTAAGTTACAAACACAATCTTAAATTGTATTTTCTTATTATATTGATATAGCTAAACATTCATGAAAGGTATAGGTAAATCATGTTTCCCCTACAATCTATAGCTACTAGCGACATTGTAAATGCATACGCCGATCATTTCTGTGAAATTACCGCCCTTCAGTCTTGAGCCTTCTTTTTCACCCTCAGTGCTCCAAGGAGCTAACACTTAGATTAAGATTGGCTTAAATTTCCTTTCGCCGACTCCCTCAGATTTAGTTAAAGAAACAATTCTCGTATTCTCTTTATTCTTATACGTGTTTCGAGTTTCTCTTTACCCTATCGCGGTGCCGGACCAATACAACCTTAAAACCTTCAAGAAAAGAGCGTACTCCTTCCTAAAAGGCGGGCAACGCACTTGTAACGCCTCTGGTGTTGCGGCGGCGGCGGTAATCGCTACCATCAGGCGATACGTCTGCTGGTTTGCCCCCTATGTAATAATTTAAAAAAAATTAACTATGGCAAACCCACAAGAAGGGGTAATAGTTTTGGCATGCATGATATAAATTTATACATACTCGTATTATAATTATCAAAAGATTTTATATAGTTGGGTTAAATTTTTTTAAACTTTTTTTGTTAAGTGTTAAATACTATAAAATATAAATGTATGAATTTTATTATTATAAGGGTTGAAGCGTCATTCAAATTAAAGTATATTATTTTAAACATAAATATATTTTTTTGTCACTTTTAGATCGATTGGAATTTAATTTTGAATTTAACATACTGCACTCTTGAAAAAAAATCTACAGAAAAAATACTCCAGAAGAAAAAAATAATAAGAATGTATAAGTTAAGAACAGACCAGGTACACTGGCAACGAATGATTTTAAAACAACGAATCAAATCAAAAACCTTCCATAAAGTATAGGGGGTTTTATGCTACCCTAAAGTTTTAAATGGTTTGTTCGGAGATTTAATAAATACCAAAATAATATGATTATAAGACTACGGTGTTAATTCAGGAAATCTGAAAATTTTACATACAACCCAGAACAGTCACAGAATCCCTTAATTAAGTCCATTTGTGAGTGATTCCGTATCCAAAATTTAAATCCTTTCCGTTTTCTGTCTGTTAAATTGGCTAATTTCATTGTACGGTCAAATTTAGTTCAATTGTACAGATTGCCGTAGACATCTTACTGGATAAATACATCCAGTACGATCCACGATTCATAGCAGAAAATTTAAATAAAACTACTACTTACAAAAAAAAATCACTGCTTAGGGTTAATTTTGATCCATTTTTCTGTTATATTTCCCTATTTTATTACCTCATAATAACAGTTTTTTGTCGTATATATATTTTAAGTCAGTTGGATTTAAATGTTATTAGATCATTCAAACGGAAACCTCTAACTGGTATTCGGAGTAGGTGAAATATTAATGTTAAATATTATGTATAATAAATGTATGTATGTATAATAGTTATACATCTAGCCATTTATTTTAATTAAAAAGTTTTACTCAATATTTATAGAAAGCATTCCAGCAAAGCTGGCAGGTAATAAGTTATGCATAAAACAAACAACTCCCATTTGAAATATCCTAAACATCATTGTTTTCCGATGGCCTCCTGGTTTGTCTTACATAAATCTTGATAATATGCAAATTTTATTTCATTAAAGCGGTTGGTCTATAAGCAATATTGCCTAGCTGAGTTACTGCGGGACCGCCCTCGGATTAGCTAATGGCTGTTTATCTTCTAAAGATCCCTTGCAAGAGCCCTATTGAAGGATGTGTTCGAATTATTAATTTGAACGTTATAAGATGACTTTAGACGTTATAGGAGTTAGTACGAGTTAGTGGATTATAAACCGTTAATGTAGATGTTATAATTTAGAAGTTCATACGCACGTTATTGTGACTTTTGAAGTTTCTAGATGAAAACCGCTTCAAATTATTTAAACGGTGAAATTTCTATAAAAATAAAAGATAAAAACTAAAGCATCCTATTTTATATATGGACGTGCTAAAGTGACTCTACTCTGCTGCATAGCAGAGAGTAGTGCTCAAGAGTAGTGGTGCATAGTGACGTGACGATACGAGATACATCTGCATCATAAGGCTTTCGGCTGGTTCATTTTTTTTTAATTCAGGATCGAAGGCCTTCCTTTGCGGTTTCTTCGGGGAAGCTTCTTTCATCAACTATCAATTGGTGATTGCCAAAGACCATATAAACGCTCGATGTACATGATAAGGGCACTTTTCCCCAGTATATAAAACGCACGTTTTCTAGTAGAACGACTTAATTCTACTGAAGAATGTTTTGGGTAAATGTAGAAACATATATCTGTCTCAGTCTCAGTCTTATTAGTGTAATAAAACAAATTAAGCTATTGTAGTCTAGTACGACAGGGATTTCAAATCACTCCCTCTGTTCCAACGCAGAAAATTTAACGCAGTTAACCGTTAAATATATGCACCTCGTTAAATCGGCAATCAGTCCTGTTGACGCTGTCGGAAATAGTAAAACAGCACGCTCTCTTACTATAAGTGAACATAACAAAGGCAATCGAACGTATTCATTTCAAATTTGCATTATTAAATTACGACATCGATTATTCGGTTATTCAATTCGAAAACTGATAATCGGATGCGTCCCAAGCGCTGGGGAAGTTCGGAAATCGGTAATAAATCGATATTGCATTGTCGTTTTGTTGATTTACGTACGAGGAAGTGAAAACGATGTTTTTAACATGGAATGAATTCGAAAATATATCAGTTCTGCACTATTCAGTGCTGTACATGTTCTATGTATGCAGTGTTTATTGTAGATTGAAAATTTTAAAAGTAATGTCTTCTGTCGTAGGCTTGTAAGCGTATATGCTACACAAATGTATACAAACATCTTAATATTACATAGAGACGTGAAATCATTTCCAAGTGAATATTAATGATATTATCGTTAAGACTCAAGTCCCGTTTTACCAGTTTCAAATATCTTATCTGAAAAATTATTTGAGGTATATTCATATAAATTATGTAAAACCATCTGTCGCCGGTACTTATATGCAACCCTTGAAAGAGGGCCTTATTCCTGTAACAGTTTAAAATATGAGTTCATTATAAATACTTTTTTTTGTTTTGTACATTTCCATTGTTTTAATCTGAAATACACATACTATAAGACGTTCAAAAGCTAGAAAAGCAATTTTCCCCATTCATACACACAAAGGCTTGCATTTTCCGTACGCACTTCTCTCGGATAACGCTGCTCTTTTCGAAATGAGAACCACTGTTTATGTTTCACACAGTGATTAAAGTGAAGTGTCAAAAACAAAATACTAACCGTCTGGGTGGGAGGGAGACCCGTTTTTCTTGCATATCGAAATGGGGAATATTATGGCTTTGACGGGGTGTCGATAGTGGTAAAGTGGAGACTATAATTTCTTTGTTTTTCCGCAGCCGCTTTGACATTATGTCCCTCTTGAAATAGGAGTTCATTCAATGGAGATCTTAGGTTTGCTTTTTATGTTTTGAATATTTTTTTAAATCGTTTTGTGTATTGAGGGATATAAGATTCTCTTTGTTTGGTAGGTAATATCATGAATATCTACGGGTAATCTTTCAAAAACCAACTACTTCATAAGTAGTTGGTTTTTGAAAGATTTGTGAAAAAAAGATATGAATGACATATTGTTTAATAGTGTAAGCTTTCTGGTTTTCTCCAAATAAGAACATCAAACTTCTCAAATTTAATATAGTATTATGCGACGCATACTAAATTTTTTCACATATTACGTACTTAACGTCTGATGATAATAATAATTGAGTAAACGTAATAAATCAATACTCTTTTAAGCATATTCACTACTATTTGTACAGTCAACATAAAACGACATTAAATATGCAATACATAAAAACCGTTTGGAGACGAATTTGTCCAAATACGGGTTAATTTATCGGCTCACAAATAAATTCATTTATATTATACTCAGATCGCCCTCGTAAAATATCATCATCTATAATATAAAAATGAATCGCTCAATGTGTTGGTAAGCGCATAACTCAACAACGCCTGGACCAATTTGGCCAATTCTTTTTTTTAAATGTTCGTTGAAGTTCAAGGATGGTTTTTACGGTAAGAAAAATTCTAATTAGGCCGAAAAAGCCCTAAAAGCAGCACTTTTTTTCCCATACAAACGTTTTCTAACTAAAACGTAAAGTCAATTTGAGCTTTATTGCTATTGTATAAAGTTCATATATTACAAGCACTCACTGTTGTCTAAGCAATGTAGGTATGTTCCTAACGTCAATGAGTCAATTTGCACTTTATTACCGCTGTACAAAGTTTAAATTCAATCATATCAATCAAAACAGTGTGCGTATGTGCGTTGGAGTAGATAATCGTTGGATAGTCCATTTATCGAGAAAGGCTATAAGGCTATATGTCATCACGCAAATACTAATAGGAGCGGAGCACCAATGAAGAATGTTTCAAAAACGGGGGAAAATGTTCATGTTACGGGCAATAGAAGACGCAAACGAGGTTGCGTGGGTCAGCTAGTATTTAAATACAGTTAAGTCTGTCGATATCTACGCTATACCATTATTGCGTTACTCAAGTATAATATGAAGATTTAAAGTTTGTTTAGACATCAAATTACCACTTGATAGATTTTAATGTGAATGACGTTAAGGGGAATATACCTTATCAGTAAGACGCAGACTTTAAAAAAAAAACAAAGAAGGGCAGAGCTCGCACTATCGCAAGGGTGTCGAGAAAATCCTGAGAGATTACGTACTGAGTGATTGCTGTTTCTAAACTCTAGTGGTAATGTTCGCTGAAAGTGAATCTTAAGGATGTGCTTTTAGTGCCGGGACACGCAGAATACTCGAGTGGATATAGTGAGTTTCTGTTACTTTTACCATAAAGTAATTCTATGTTGGTGGAAATGTTTAATTCACTTAGATAACACTGCATGCAATTTGATAATTAAGATAAAAATAGACTTAATGAATACCTATATATTTTCTTCTTCAGACAGAAAGAATTAATTGATTCCTTCTGTCTCATTTACTTTGTTTATCACGAAAAGTAAATAAAAATTAAGATAGAGTCAATTTTTGGTACTAAAAATGAAAATAATCTCGAAATCCGCTGAAGAGATACTCGTTATTACTAATAAAACTGAAACAAAAGTACGTTCCCATACTAACAGTTTAAAAAAAATCACACAACCTAATTGATCTTATAACTATAATTCCACAGATAATCTTTTTACAATTCTAACTAAATCTTTTGAAATAAATCGTCAATTTGAAATAATTTGTGACAAAATGTTCATTCGGGTAGTAACTTTGTTGTTTTGAAAATTAACTTTTGTTTCATTTATAGGTCTACACTCTAAAGAAGGACAAATAAACCTAGGGAGGACTTATCTTAATTACGGTTATTCTCAAATACTGATTTGTTTGTTCATCCATTTCTATTGAGAATCAAAAAGTGTTCATCACATCTGGTTATTTTTTTCATATATTTGAATACCGAATACTTAACATATAAAGCACATCACTAACACACTCAATGATTTACCTACACTACAAACATTTTAAAATACGTACACCCAAAAATAGACCTTAAGACTCTGTTTAAACGATACGTTATGCATTGTGATTACCCTTAATGCATGCATGAAATTGTTGAATTGCCATCTCTCAATATGAATGCACGCTGTGATGGGGAAAGTTTTCTTATTATTTTTATTTATTATGTTCCCCGCTGTTCTGTGTGGTCTAATATCATAGGCATGACGTATGACGTCTATTGTTTATAAAGTCTAATAAAATATAGTTTCAATATGTTTTGAGGACTATTTGGACTAGTTGAAAATGAAAAATAATTAGATTGTTTTTTGCATGAATCTTTATTAAATGCTATAGTAATAACAAAAATAAATATCACAACATATTTTGATATAGGTACACATAATATATTCGAAAGTAAGTTTAATCTTTACGAATTTAAACTTTTACTGAAACATATAAAACCATTTTTAAAATGTGTCTACAATACCTACATTATATTAACACACAAAAGTGACGAATTTATTTTTCAATATTTTTGTGTCTGTGTTTCAACAGATTTCAAACAATTTAGTATTTCTTGAAATCCAAAACAACTACGGCCAGTATTTAATGAAGGCTGTACCTAAGCAACCGGAAATATAAACCCCCGTGAACGACACCTGATAGCACGACGGCGGCCACATCCGCTGGTGCTGTACGTTTCCGCTCCATCGTCGATTCGTTTGCTCCCCATTGTTTATTTAATTTGTAATCAAAGCTATTCTGTTTGCTCAATAAAAATTAGTTTTACTCACATCTAGAGGGTTTGCTCGACATGTTTATAAAGGACTTGTATAAATAATGGATTCGGATTAATTGCATAGGCGAGTATAAATAAATTAGGTATAGCTATACGCTGCCTTATACTTATTCATAACATAATTCTCCAAAAAAAAGTAATGATATTAAAGCAAAACAAGTTTTTTTTTCATATTTGAAAGTTCAAATTGTACTCTTAATGAGACAAACGAAGACTGAAGTTAATGAACCTTAGCTTATTACCTCCTCTCTTTGAAGTACGAAATAAAATTTATTACATTTTAACTCTATTATCCGCCTGAAAAAAATTGCTTCTGTTTGGTTAAGCTCATTATAACAAGGTATTTTCTACCCAAGATCCGAACCGAGTAAGGTATTCAGCGGTCATTGTTAAAAGCGTCCGGTCAGCGACAATAAATATAGAATATATTTCGGTAGGGATGAGGATATAATCCGGATTTAGAGGAACCGTTTTTGCTGGTCGATGTCGAAAAGGTACGGCTACACTGATAGCGGGTATCTTCTTAATATTTGCAAAATCTTATTTTTATACCTCATTCAGGATATTGTTTCTTGTTCACAAGATACTATGTATAAACTTGCAACATTTGGTAGGAATGTTCGCTATTACAAATCGTTAATTATATGTGGTACCCTATAGGATTATTTAATGACAGATGTATTTCTGTTTTGCATTTGTTTTATGTAATGAGTAAACGAGCAGACGTATTGCCAGATGGTAATCGATTGCCGCCGCCCATAGACACCCGCAACACCGGAGGTGTCACAAGTGTGTTGCTGGCCTTTGGGGGATGGGGGATTGTTTGAGGTATGGGCCTCCGGTATCCTCACTCACTCGAGAAACACAGCGCAGGTGTTGTTTCACACCGGTTTTCTGTGAGGTCGTGGTATCACGCCGGTCGAGCCGGCCAATGTATGCCGAAGCGTGGCTCTCCCACGAGCAAGTCTTTCTTCCTGAATGTTATTGTAGTACAAATATCAAAAATGCATATACCTATATAAATATATTAAACATTAAATCATTGAACACATACGACACATTTTCATTAAACAACAAAGTGGAAATTCTAAATATTAACCCCATCAAGTCGCGACCAGTTTACGCTGCTGTTATGACCACAAATCCAAAATCCGACGATGCTTATAAAAATGCGCATATCATACGCCAGAGAAAAGAACAGTTTTGGGTAAATCTCGCTCTTTGTTACCGGCATAATGTCATCTTTTGTGGTTTACCTAATAAAGATATGAAATTGTTGCGCCACGCGGAGTTGGGTTATGTCTGCTTTTTATAAATTTATCACATTATATACCCCAGTTATAGATGATTTGAGAATATTTTAACAAAATAATGTAACTGACAATACTTACTCAATACAAATTACATATTTTTCAAATCGGACCAGCGGTTCCTGAGATTAGCGCGTTCAAACAAGCAAACAAATTCTTCAGCTTTATAATATTAGTATAGATAATAATCACCTCCCACAGCTTGGTCCCATACAAGGCAGAACTTATACTATTATATCTAGATTACTACTAACCATACGTATGTATTTCCAAATATGTACATATTATAATTATACTAAACACCACATAGCAAATACAAAGTATAACTTTGTATTTTCTCCGTGATGAACACAGATGCAAAACACACAGTGTTGATTACAAAATTGTTAGTTCTTGGTGGACATCGCAACCACGAACTCTGGGTCCACAGTCTCTAACATGTTAAAAAAACATGTCATTATACTATCCTCATATGAATGCAAATTAATAAAGGTCTAATTAAATATGAAACGTGAGAGTTTGAGTGATAAATTTCACATTCCTAAATTTAAACTCCCCACATTTTGGCCACATAAAAATCTCTCATTATTACGTAAATGGGACTTGATCGGGGTTCTATTTGAAACATATACGTATGATGTTGTGTGAAACCGGCAATTAAACTTACGTTAGCCGGATGTTCAACATAAGTAGGGGTTTGATACCGTTCCCCATGGTCGTAAATTGCTATAAAAACAATTAGATGCATTAGATGCGTAATTTTTTCTCAAAGCACGTATCCCCGTAATTACAAGCAGATGGCACCACTCGTTACGAGTAATATCATCTATTCATTGTAAGGGAAACTATTGGAAAATATCTGCTCTTGTTATTAATTCTGGGGAGGATAAATTTGCTGTTTAGATTGCTGTTTAAAAATAAGAAATATACTCATTTTTTATGTCTGACGTAAGCGAGGGTGCAGCCATATATATCATTCAAATTTGAGAAATGCTCTTCATAATCATACTGAAACGTCAGCATGATCGTCCAAACTACAATTCTTGATACATTAGGAAATACTTTGTATCATTTGTTCTTTATTCCTACAACGCTGCTTCAATATTTTCGACAGAATTAATGAAGTGTTCAAGGCTTCTAATTACACATAACGGCTATCATTTGCACAGAAATGACAACTGGAGTGAAAAATTTAGGATCTAATGTCGCATTCGGAGCACGATGCCGTCTAGACATGTTAACAGCCTTTAATCATGCAAGGTATGACCGGAATGATATTATTAAACTAAGGCCGGTCATTAATTTTACCCTTTAAATAATTTGACCAGTTTTAACAAGATTAACTTTAACTTAACAGGATTTATTAGTACCCCCTTCACGCTTCTATGGGACAAATATACAAAACATTCTTGAATTGAACTCTTTCAATAGTTATGAACTATTTCACTTTGTACCTTAAGGGTACGAAAACTTCCTTTAACAGTGACATTCTCGGTATCTCGCAAGTCATAGGGTACAAAAATAATTAATAGCCCAAATTCTATTATGACGTCATTAGACACCCCAAATATTGGACAAGCGTTTAGATGGGTGGTGAAATGGAAAGATAAAGCGAAAGACATTAGCTATAGGTACCTACGTAATCCTGTCTTATTGTTATATATATACAATCAACGATAATCTTATTACTGCGAACATTAATTAATGAATCCTTTCTTAGGGAAGGGTCCGAAAAGTTGGATTTACTAAGAATTATCATTTTTATGTTGATCGAATTAGGATTGTAGTATTACGATCATTTTTTAATGAAAAGGAGTTCAGATAAATTTATCATAAAATTTTATTTACTAGTACTTGTGTAATTTCTTGTGAAAACAGAGAAACTTTCCCTGGGAGAGCCACGCTTCGGCATGAATGGGCCGGCTCGACCGGAGTGATACCACGGCCTCACAGAAAACCGGTGTGAAATAGCGATTGCGCTGTGTTTCACCGAGTGAGTGAGGATACCGGAGGCCTATACCTCAACCCCTCCACCCATTCCCTCTCCCCATGCCCCAAAGGGCGGCAACGCACTTGTGACGTTTTCGGTGTTGCGGGTATCCATGGGCGGCGGTAATCGCTTAGCAGCCCTCCGACCAAACCGACTTACAAATAAGTATTCACGGTTCACCTAAGAATACATAAACGATTTACAACTCAAAGCGCTTAAATTACTTTCCCTAACATTAGCATGTACTTACCTCCGTATTTTTTTAATAGGAACGCTTTTTAAATATCTACATTTTCCAATAGCAAAGTTAAAGCTTTCTTTTAAGTAAAGAATCGTATACACGAGTGACGTCTGTTGCTTAAATATTTAAAAAACCTGTATAATCTAAGAATATTATATAAATAAACAAAATTATAAATTTAAAATTAGTTGAATAGTAGTTTTTGTTTTGTTTTCGATCTAATTATGCGATGTAACCTCAAGGAGCATGTTAATGTAATAAATTAATGTGATTTGTGTCGCTTTTAACGTCACGGCCTCATTTTAGTTCTTAAGAAGTAAGCACGTATATTTGTGTATGAGTGAAACGGTTTAATTTAATTGAACAAAAAAAATCTTGTACTGCTAAATTGGTTTTAAGTTACACTCAAAATACCACGGTACACTCAAAATCAAATCAAGGCATATGAAGGCACGACTAACAGATAACTTACCATTAAAAGTTCTTTATCCATTTTTTTATGCAGAATTTAGAAAATGAGTTTTTTTAAAAAATCATGAGTTATGCATGATCGCTTATAAGAACATTGTAAGTTATAAATGATTTTTGCAGTTGTTATAGACATAAGTGTAACCGAGCCTTTATATACTTTATTGTCTTCCCCCATTTCTTTTCAATAAAGTTTCGCTAAGAGCTTTTCAGAATATTCATGAAGATGTCTGCTCTTTTCAGGTGGGTGTATTCAATTGGTACTGCGGTGAGTAATTATTCTTTTTTAGGGTTGCCCATGTCCAAAGTAGAAACTGGAACTTATATTTGCCTACAACTAGATCGCATATATATTCACTTGTCACAGTCAAGTTCTTCGGAATTTAGTGAACTGACAAAAATTAAATTTAATATACATTTCGTAGATACGATTTCTATAACGTAAATTTATAAGTAATAACCATTAGAATCACTATTGAAGCTAAATAAGGAACATTAAACTTAATAGATACCATATAAGAGTCCAAATAGAATAACTAGTCGTAAGAGGCTTGCAACACACTTAAGATTTGAGTTGATTTAACGTTATTAAAGAAAGTTTGTAAACATAGATCATTTTCGTCTTTTTATCACTAAAAGCACTGAACTGGCACCCAGCTAAATGTATAGTAAGTCATGCTCTTTAACAACAATATTAAGTTGTTTCTTTGGCTTGTACTAGAAACATTCATTTTAACGGAACGGAACCCTCTGCATACACTCTCCACTTAACCACTTTTTCTTTTTTCTGGATACGACCATCTCGTCTAGATGAAACTTAGTTAAAACTTGTTTCAACTACAGTTCGTTTAGTTTTTATTCAGGAAGACTGCAGCTGCTAATTAAATCTGTTTTCTATTTCTGAAATAGACTACTTAAACATCAGTTTGAACGCTGCCAATTAAGAGAATAACACTCAATTGAATTTAAAGAACTAGAATTGTCAATTACCAAATCAGCGTGGTAACTTATTCAGAATACAGAGTGTCACTACTCCTATTGAAATAAACCCTACGCAGCAGCAAGTCGAAGTTTTCAATTGGTTGTCATTTAACGATTATACTAGCACGCATGAAGCACTTAATCAAGTAATCATACGCCAAAAATATCTTACAACATTTTGGAAATAAGCTTAAATATTAACTAAACATAGCTTAGAGTCACCGCAAGAAAACTAGGTTTCAAATGAAAAAAACTGCATCGAAATCTAAGACTAAGTGGGCAATATACGCAAAACATAAAAATAAACGAATTATTTAAACAAACCTTAGACTAACACATATGGCTATATGTTATATAGTAGGCCAATATCTCCTTTTTATGGAGAGGTCTATGTCCAAAAGACGACTGTTAAAGGCGGTTGATAACGAGGATGCCCTGTTTGGTTAAAAACACATAGTAAGAAATCGTTAAAATATGTTGTTCTAATATCATTTGCAAGACTCTTAACAACAGACTGAACAAAAGATGCAACTTGACCCGTAATGGCTCTTTCACAAGTTGGCCGGACACGACAGTAAAGGGACGATAAGTCACGAACGGAGAGGCCATCAGTTATTGGTGTCATTTATCTTGGTAGTCATGCGATTTAGTTTCAAAGAAACTTATAAAGTAAAAATAAAATAAACTGAACGTGTTAAAATAATATCGGTGAACAGATTACATATTACTGTACATGATATTAGTATTTGTGTTACTTTATCCGTGCATCCAAAGTAGTAATTGTAGTCAAATTACGGATAGATGTTGTAGGTATATGAAAGATTTATAAAAAAAAGATTGACATGTAAGAAAACAATTGCGAAATACACAGCTTGGGTCCATTGCTAAAAACAATGCCTTTAATCTATTCCATTTATGTTTCATTTTTATTACTAATATGTATTACCTTTATCCAAAACAACGAGAAACCAACTCGACTATCATCTTGAGTTATAATAACATATATTAGTATACGTGATCTTTCACTGATATTGAAACCACAAACAAGTCCCTGTTGAACTTCAAAGGCCAAATAACTAATTTGTATAGATAATCAGATACCTACTCATATTCCATATATACTTGAATATTACCTGTCGAGGCCTTTAACCGTTTTAACCTATAACCCTATTACGTGAAGGATATTTCATTAAATATCTATTTTAATTCGTAATACGAGTGGGTACGACAGGGATGGATAGCTTTCGATAAGTCTCGCTGTGTAATTTATTTATAAAGGACCTGTTTACATTTTAAATGTGGATTTAGAATTTGGATGATGGAGTTTAGTGACCCTTTGCATGTTAAAATATATTATATATTTTTTTACAAATAGATGGAAAATTTCGATTGATTTTAGTTTCACGTTTATTGAACATATCTCTTCATTAAAAGTTCAATATAATTATTACAAAGCTAGATTGTGGGTCATTTAATCATTTACGATAAAACTTAGCTATTTAAGTAATGATCTTTATTTCTACTATAATGGTAAAATACAATACCAAGGTCCAGTCCATCCATAACCAGGATAGAATCAATTCCAGCGAAACTTCGGATTAACATAAACACCACTATCCAATACCTTCAAACGAGCAAATCATGTGTATTTATAATCTGTATTTCGGCAAGGACTTCAACGATTTTTATGAAATTTAATAGGTATGCAGGTGGTTTTGGGGCAATAAATTGATCTACCTAGAATTCATTTATAAAAATCTGCCAAATCAAAATACCGACCAAAGATCGTTCATCCAGGTACTTTAAATATATTTTACATGCGTCAATGGAAGTTCAACTACTTGTAGACACATATATTGCTGTATCTGAAGTCGATTTGATGACTTAGGCTTACAAAAAATCAATTTACCGATATTTTAAGACGTGCAGAAGTCACGTTTCAGTGTCCGTGGGCAGGAATGACACCCTTGGGAGTGGACGTAAAGATTAACGTGCTGTCTGTCCTCGGGCCTAAATCACATTATGGTCCCCCTATTCTTTGTTTAATGCCACCTTAAGATGAACGGCTTTCTACGAGACTGTGATTTTTTTTAGGATTTTTTTAGCTCGTCTACTTTACGAGACAACTTTATGTTAACTAACTAACGTTACAAATGAGGCTCTATAGATGCAAATGTACCTATAGGTATGCATATATGTAGTTAATTTTTGTTAACTTTATTATGTACAATCTAAAGTAAAGGAATTATTTTAGCATTTTAATTGCAAAATGATTAAGTATACTTGCATAAGCCCAATAAACATGTATTGATTCTTCTACATTTATGATTTTATTTTTTATAGATGGCAGCTCCGCAGCTTCGATCTCGTGATTTTTATTCTATATTTTTGTGGCCTACGTCACTCATAAATAATGCGACATGCTATTGGTAGAAAAAATCAAAATCAGTTCAGCAGGTCCAAAGATAATCCCTTACAACTTCACAAACTTTTTCTCTTTATATTTACTAGCTGACCTAAGCAACTTCGTCTGTGTCACTTTTAATGCTCGGCTCCTATCGGTCTAAGCATGATGTTAACTATCCTTTCTCAGGCGCGCCATCAAAACACACAACTATAAAAACCTGAAAATCTGCTGGTTGTGGAGTTCACAACAAACAACAACTTCACGAGAGAATTATATATTATAGAAATAAATAAATATGAAATGAAGAATAAGTAATTAAAAAAAATAAAATTGTTTTAACAATTAAATATTATTTTTGTTAGAATAAACACTTCTACTCATACAAATGTTGCTGCTATCATTATGAACTTTAAATAGAGGAGTGTTTACAAGTTCACACTAAAGAGTTTTAATATAATACGAGTATTACTTTTAACACATTTTCGACATAAAATTCTATTATTGTTTTTTAACACCGTGTGTTAGTTTTCGATGTTTTAAGTTATTTTTTCATTGCGCCAACAAAAATGGTAATCAAAATAAGGTCCAATAAAACAGAACAGCTATATCCACAACTTTTAAATGAAATATATTCGTCTATTGTTTTTTTAGTCCAGGGTCGATAATTTTTAAAACCAAAAAAAATCATAATAGGATGAAACCCATTAGAAAAGGAGGGAAAAATGATAAAAATGAAAGGAAAAATAATTTACGGGCGATCTGAGGTTGGGAAGGGGATGGGGGTGAGTTTTTAAGGGTAAAAAACGGTTTTTCTCTATTTCCAGCAAAAATAAAAGTCCTATCGAAAAAAGTCAAATGGAAAAGTTGTAGATAAT
The DNA here is from genome assembly GCA_916048165.1 of Spilarctia lutea. Lineage (NCBI taxonomy): Eukaryota > Metazoa > Arthropoda > Insecta > Lepidoptera > Erebidae > Spilarctia > Spilarctia lutea. Next base: position 12,209,476 of record OU696487.1, read on the forward strand.
AAAAAGATCTAAAACTTTTGTATTTACACTATTTTCACATAACCTCAAAATTTATGTGAAAATTTCAAAAAACCAAGTTTTTGGTTTTTTATTTGTATCTTTTACAAAAATTTTTTTTTTTTAACGAAAGTTTGTGAAAACTTACCTTTTTATGTCCCAAATACGCTGTAATTTATTTGATTAAAAATATTTATTTTTTCACCTTATTTTGAATTAATATCGAAAAAACACCCTAATTTTCAATCGAAAATTCACCCGTCAAAATATCAGCTTTTTTCAAAAAGTTGGTATGGTTTCTGTTCGTTGAAGTCTCTACTTTCCGATGGTGAAAAAAAAAAATGTTACTATGGTAAATCTTCTCAGAAAACGCAAAAATTTAAAAAAATCTTGAATTCGAAAAATTTTTTTTAATTATTATAAATAATTTTGAGGTATTTATTAAAATTTAGACTTTAATTACTCGAAAAACGTTAGATTACATGTGACGTTGTTGTTGATTTATTTAATTCTAATAACATTTATGTCATAGAAAATCTCATTATAGATAAATATAAATGTAAATCGTACTATTAAATGTAGATGCTTTATTCTCATTACGTTATTCATTACAATATTTTTAAACACATTAATCTCATCATTCATAAATACCTTATCTTCAATTCTAATCACTTATCCATAAGTTTTTGTCTTTTTGATGGCATTTCTTCATCGTTAGATTCGTCAAACATCTCCGATTCTAGTAGATCTTCGAAATCTTCATGATTATCACCTTCTTCCTCTCCAACATTATTTCCAGACTGCGTTGGTTCTTCATCCACAATATCTTCTGAATCATTAACTTCCTCATAGGTTTCTTTTTCAATATTGGAGCAATTTTCAGAACCATGACAGTTTGAACACAAATTTGTGCATTTTAAACCATGTTTTCGGCAACCACATTTGAAACTGTTACATCCAGTTTCACAGCTGCAGCTAATTGTTTTGAGCAATATTTCCGGAATTAATTCTTTTTGTGTAAATTTGGGCATAATTCCACGTTGAAATTGCTTCCAGCCCCAATCTGTTGCTGTTAGTTCGTTACCCAACCAAGTTTGAAGCTGATAATATGCCCTGTAACAATGTTGTTCTGCTGCTCCTTCTGTGGGTGGGAGGTTTGCCAAAACGAAAGATGATTTAATTTTTGCCAATTGATATTTTTTAAACCTTAATTGATTCAGTGTAATTTTTTCATCTTTACATTTATAAATAGATTTGATTAGTTGTAACCCATTTTTTTTTATTTCTTCGTTACTTGCATCTTTCTTATAAAAAACATTGGCCAAATTTGACAAATTTTTAGCGTCTAATAATGAATTGACGATACTTTTCTTTCCTTTTCCGGCAAATCCAGATGTTGTATCGCAACCAGAAAAACAATGCAGAAATGCAACAATGTTTCTTAAGGATTCATGTTTGAAACTATTAGACGTGAAAAATAGGTCTTTTAACTGATTTAAAAGGACCAAAAGATCAATATCTTGGCCCACAACAATTACAGTTTTATTAGTACTTATTGCAACTTTTATCGCGGTTTCAATTATGTCAGCATCAGCATCTTCTTCTACTTGGTTAGAGGAAAATCCTCGTGACTGTAATCTTTTCATCAAAGTTTTTATTATTTTATCCTTATTTTTCTCGTTAGATAAAAAAATTTCTTGCAAAAAAGGTATTTTTGTATGATTTTGATAATCGAACTCTGGAATATTGTCTGAGGTTTTTCTACGACTACGTTCTCCTTTTTTAGTTGATGTAGCTGCTGGTACTGTTGTGACACTAACTGATTTTTTAATTTCGGGATACCCATCAAAGACAATATAGCTGCTTACTGCGTAATGTTTTTCAACATAGCGCAAATATTTATTCATTATCTCTTCTACCGTATCATTTTTTGCCAAATTTTTTTGTTATCAATGTCACATGTAATCTAACGTTTTTCGAGTAATTAAAGTCTAAATTTTAATAAATACCTCAAAATTATTTATAATAATTTAAAAAAATTTTTCGAATTCAAGATTTTTTTGAATTTTTGCGTTTTCTGAGAAGATTTACCATAGTAACATATATTTTTTTTTTCGCCATCGGAAAGTAGAGGTTTCAACGAACAGAAACCATACCAACTTTTTGAAAAAAGCTGATATTTTGACGGGTGAATTTTCGATTGAAAATTAGGGTGTTTTTCCGATATTAATTCAAAATAAGGTGAAAAAATAAATATTTTTAATCAAATAAATTACAGCGTATTTGGGACATAAAAAGGTAAGTTTTAACAAAATTTCGCTAAAAAAAAAAATTTTTGTAAAAGATACAAATAAAAAACCAAAAACTTGGTTTTTTGAATTTTTCACATAAATTTTGAGGTTATGTGAAAAAAGTGTAAATACAAAAGTTTTAGATCTTTTTATTATCTACAACTTTTCCATTTGACTTTTTTCGATAGGACTTTTATTTTTGCCGGAAATAGAGAAAAACCGTTTTTTACCCTTAAAAACTCACCCCCATCCCCTTCCCAACCTCAGATCGCCCGTAAATTATTTTTCCTTTCATTTTTATCATATTTCCCTCCTTTTCTAATGGGTTTCATTCTGTTATAATTTTATTTCACTTTTCATTATTTTTAAAGGCTTCTACACTGGTCTATTTACCTTTCATTGCGAAACTTGGACAGTTCGTTCACACAAAAACCGTACACTTTTTTGGCGCAACACACCATGGCTGTAACGACGTATTTATAGTAACACGTGAGGTCAGAACGTGGGCGTGGACATATTATTGTACAAAAATGTCCCTACTATCGTTACGCAGGACTAAGGGCCAAATATTCTGTTGTTAAACCGCAAAATAAAATTTATTATACGTTGTAATAAAGGCTATCTCGTTGTTCGGTTAAATGTTGGAAGTTATTTATGATGTAGGATTTTTAGGGTGTTTAGCGTAAAGCGATTAAATTTTGCCTATTTTATGGTTTCTACTTGTAATATTTTAGCGTTGAATTCGAAAGTTTGAAAATATGAGAATATTTAAGAGTTTTTGTAGTCAGCTACAGAGAGGAATAGTAGGCCATTCGTTTCTCGTTTAATCCTACCCTTGTCAGTTTATTGGATAAACTTATATAACTTCCTTATCTTGTTTCTTCTTTGAGAGCGTTATTGAATTATTTCTAGTAAATATGACAGAGCAAAATATCAGTTTTTGATATATTAAGACAAAATAAAACGAATGGATGTGATTTTCTATATTAAAGTATTGTATTAATTTCAGTGTCCTTAATTCTTTAGATAATTTTAACATCATTACGCCGATAGTTGTCTTCTTTTAATTTAAAAACTTGAACAAAGTACAGCAACTTTTTATGTTCCTCTTAGCTAACATCAACTGAAATATACAGATCTGTTATGTACTATCTGAATTCTGAATCACGCAATTAAACTTCTCGTTCTTTTAAAGTGTAATAGACCTTTCCAATACAGTTGAGTTACAGTTCACCAGCCATCACTTGATCACCTGACCGGGTCAGTCAATACTCCCTTTGTATAGACGTAACACCCATTTCTATACATAATGTATCATATCATACCATATAGGTACGGTATTGTCGATATTAAATTAACAAACGGTGCACGTATGGTTGCACATATTGCAGAGTCGTTAGTCACGGGTCGAATGGTATGCATTCAATGTTAGGGTGAGTGCACATGTCATGTACGGTTAAGCAAACGCTGTTTTTATTATTGACAATTGTTTGTTTTAGATTTTGTAACACTCAAACGCAAAATCATTATGAAATATATTTTATCTTTTTTATATGAGCTTTCCAGAGTAATTATACTCTGGCTACCAGAAAGTATGAGCAGAATCCAAGAGTGGTGGTCACCATACTCCTTGCGAATGCAACAATGCAGCCTGGTAACCCACACTGTGGCGGACTAATGAGATTCTGCATCATTGGGCCTCCGGTTTCGCACTCACCTACGAAACGCCAACATCACAATTGCTGTCATTTTAGACTGGTCTTCAAAATCAAATTAGACCCGCATATGTCCTGGAAATAGAATTCAAATGCATTAAAAAAATAGTTATGTATATGAAATATTCGAACATTGTACCGGGCGCAAAGAGAAGCATCGATATTTCAATTCGCATTTGTTCCTGTTCACTGGCGACTCACAAACGTTTTTTAATCCAGAGAATAAATAACAGCACAGAAATGTATCGCAACAACACGCTGTTCGCCAACACGTGATATATGTCACGAAATCGTAAAAGTGCATTCGGGTTTATTTTATTGATAAACGTAAATATGATATTTCTTTGGCGTGCAATTGGAGAGGGCTACATCCAGTAATGAACTGATATAGGCTAATGATTATAAGCAAGTACGGTTGTCTGAACCTACTTTGGATGACAAGTACCGTATTTGACTGCTGCACTATCCAGAGTCTGGAGTACCTGGTAATCTGTAATACAGGTCATTCTAGTGCAGATGCCAGTCTCCAACACAGATTATATTTATGTGGGCTGTATTTACTGTATGAATCTGTAGTTAATAGTAAACTGTGTATGAGAACCAATAAATAATAATTATTATTATATTTGACATTGTTTAGCGGTTACTATCGGATGTTTTTATTCATCCTTAACCACTCCTAAAACTTGGTTAATAAAATCACGACAACACAATCTCAATCTCTTTTTTCCATGACACATCAATAAGGAACTAGCGGCGATTCCGGAAATAAGTACGAAACCACAAAACCAAAGGTAAATTTAGTTTATAGCATCTAAAGTATTTCATATAACATGTGGGGTCGATAAACTCTCGTAACATAGTAGACCGTAAATCAGCGCGTGACGTCATATCGCTACGCGAGCTTCGTACCCGTTGTAGCACGTACCGTAGCACCTACACAACACTAAATAGTATGTTAGTAGTTCTCTAGTAGGTAACCTACTTTATGGTTTCCAAAGCGTATAATTTCAGTATTAAATCTACGACCTCGAAGTATTAGTTTATGTTTAAACTGAAAAGAAAATTTGCGTATTTTGGAAATTGATGCATGGTTAGACAAGAAACTAAATATTTTAATTCCGATAGTTTTTTGTTGATTTTAATTAATTTCATAATGTAATATATGTATATTAAAATATCTTAAGATCTAAAGTATTACTCACATTAAAATTTTGCTTGCATTGATAATAATTTTGTTTAACAATGTTCTCAATCATTCTGGAATATTTAGGTCACAAAATTAAAAATAGATGTGGATACATTGAAGACTAGTTAATGCCTAGTACTCTATCCACAAAAACATCGATAAGTACAGTTAATTTAAAAAAGTCCTATTGAAATTACACGTCGTTTGTGATCAGTATTAAAAACTGTATAACAAAGGCATCGGACTACAAAAGGACTAGACGAGATGAAAACATTACGAGTTTTTCTAGCTAATAGAGCGTGATTAAAGCTTTGTTCCTTTACTATTATGCTTAGTGCTAGATACGAGATTACTCTCTGTGAGACTGGTGTAAAGCTTACTTAGGTATGAAAGCACAAAAGAACATTCGTCAAAGAAGAGGAATTTTTAGGTATGAACATTAAACGAGTAATATGTTCATATATTAGCGGTAATCCTAATTATAAAATACAGTTGTGATTGTGTAATTGACTTCCGGAATATCTGTCAGTTGAATATTAGGTGCGAGAACAGAGCTGTAATAATTGTGCAGATAATTCCGAAAGTCAAAGATATAATTAATTAAATTATTAAAACATATTAAATGTCATAATTAATAAATAAGAAATGTAAAAAGCTGACTTGATGTCGGGCTGCCATTATGGAGGTGATATATTCACCTCATAATGGCTGCCAGCAAATCAAGTAGTCTTGGTCGAGGAGTGAATCAGTGAATAAGTGTTCTATATCAAGAATATGAATTGTTTCATTTTACTAAATCCCCAGAAGCTTTTACATATGCCTAGCTGGGGAAGGCCTTTCCTAAAATATGACGTTTGCTTATCAACCACAGCAACCAAAAAAAGCAAGAAATATTAGAAAATGATAGTCAGAGTTGTGTTAGAAAATGATAGAGAGAGAACGACATAAGGTTATTACTAAAATTATAACACCAATGTTATGTTGTGTCCTTTATTTTAATACACGACTAAAAACACTTCTATTTTGGTGATTTTGACGCAGACTAAAACACGATTACATCAGTAAAAAATCCAATGCTTAGCGTAAGTTATTTTTATCATTGTACTGTTTGATGTTTTAACAAGGTTACACAGGTCTCGACTGATATAAAAGTTGTTTACGCCGTAGTATGACTCACCAATCCGCCCTTGCCTGGTTTCATGTTTATTAAGTTACCTTCAAGTACAACTGAAAGTTTTCGCTCCATTAGTTTTATTAAACGTATTTACATAGACCAAGGCTATACTGTAATACTATCAGTTAGAACAATATACTCTTGTTTTACCCAAGAGTGTTGAGATAACGAGCGCTGAGATAAAGTAGGTATAACGTCTACACTAAAGACATAACGGATTGGTTGTATTTTCGACGGCTATGGTTATTGTTTTGGTTGATGTGGAAAAAACTATGTTAAATAATAACATAAAGACCAGCATCAACTTTCAGAGTATACATTTCTTTGCCAAATCTCTTTACTAAATTGCGTATAACATTGGTGTTATGATGTTATAAGCAGTGATTAGCATTCGACCTGGTGATAAATTAATGTTGATTATATATCACACCTGATCTAAAATATAAAATGTATAATTGATATAACAGTTCAGACCTTTAACGTAATTCGTTAAAGATTCATTTATTTAAGTTATAAAATTCAATGCGTTAGTAAGAATTTAACTTACATGTACGTTAGTAAAATATAACTTGAAGTTTATGAAATTAAGCTTCAGTCTGCAGCAATGGTTTACAATCGTGCAGTCCAGTCGGCTGGAGATCATTAACGTTTTTCAAAAGTTTGCCTTTGTGAAGGGATGCGATTTTTTAATAATTTAAGTAAATCTATAAAAGGTACACTGCTTTTCGGTAAGTGGTTATCGATCTGAAGAAATATTGAAGTACAATATAACTTATTCAGTAACATAATACAAATGTATTTTTATAGACTTCAAAAAAATCATGAAGTTCTCAATACGAGATTTTTTTTCAATATTTGTTACGTGATATTTTCGTCATAAGAAAATCGTTTTTAATATTTTAAGTTTTACGTGGCAATAAATCAACTTTATTCTATTTATAAAAGTTAATCTTACTCAATATTTCAATTGAACCCTACAAATACATGAATAACTGTTTATTTTTTATTAAGTATCTATATTTATTCCATTATTGTATTTCTTAAGAAATAAACTGTTATAAATTGCAATTGATTTTCTTTTACAGTAGCCCATTAAACCCACTGCCAAAATCATTGCTTTCGAATTTGTACACAGAAAGGCTTTCAAACCCTTAGAATTTAAGCTGACGTCACTATTTCGTTTAAAAAATATTAGTAGACAGTTTCTTTAAACGTATATTGTAAAGATAGTGTTCTTTTTATACTTTACCAAGATTTATAGAACTTGTTGAGATTTTTTCTCTAGAACTTCTTAAATATGTCTTAAGTATTGTTATTTTTCATAATTTTTGACATTCTACAAACGTTAACGTTATTATCTAACAAGTGTATGGACATGACGTCACTTCAACCCTAAGTCATGTGGTTCAAACAAAACCAATAATACAAAAGAATAGTGTCGTTGGGGAATCTAGAAAGTGATTAAACGCCAAATAATTGCATCTTGACTGACGAGGCTGTTTAGGAATTGATTAATTTATTTCAATAGTTTTATTGTTATACAAATGATTAGAAGAGGCGGTTTCATGGATGTTTAGTTAGTTCTTTTGATTTCGTTTTACCCTTTAAATGAATGTATATCTCAGAATTTACCAACTAACAGTCTCCGCGTTAGGGGTTCCTTATAACAAATTGTGCCTTCTAAACGTCCATCACAATTTGCGTCATAAGCTGTAGTTTCTAAAATTGACGATGTATTTACAACTTTCACTTGTTAAACCTTTGCTTTATACGTTATGCAAAATTTCTCTAAACAATATTTATGAAATATATATAGACATAGAAACATTGTAAACTGATTTGAACACCTTTCTGTTTAATTCTATATGTAACAACTGTATTATTTAACAGAATAAATAAATAATAATATGGTGATGACACGGATGCATGGAAAAACTCAAATTAGTTTATGTGGCAAATTGTATTAAATTTCTTGTACCGTATATTGTTTGAATAATTAAATAAAAATACAAGAAAATAGCGTACTCCTTCTCAAAGGCTGGCAATGCACTTGTGATGCCTCTGGTGTTGCGGGTGTTCATGTGCGGCGATAATCGCTTACCATCAGGCGATTTGTCTGCTCGTTTGCTCCTATTCCATAAAAAACGTATGAACTCATAATTAATGTAAACTCCTATAACTATATATTTTCTGTATTTACTCCGAGACCCTTTCAAGTTTGTCAACATCGAAAACCCTTTACAGATGTCACGCGAAGGGAGCAAGGAGTATCCCTTATTTAGGGCGTAACTTAGAAACGAATAGGTTCTTTTGAAAGTTCGCAGTTGTTCGTATTGCAAAACTCTTTACTTATATTTATTAGATTCTATTCACAAAGACTTTGTTTCAAAAAAAGAATTGTTTCAAAAGAGATTTCTGTATTAGTAACAGAGTGTATTCACATACGGATTATTTTCAAGTTATAATAATCGGTTACCTAGTTTTGAATTCTATGTGAAACTATCATTTCTCATTCAGAACCTTAAGTACGTGTAAAGTGTTAGATAATTTTTACAGCATCAATGTCTAAATGTGTATGTGGATTTACTCTCTATGTTTTGTTATAACATTAAGAATTTTTTTGGTTTACAAATTTATTTTATACAATTTTATAAGTTAACTAGGTTTTGCTCACGGCCTGCGTTTATGTCTATTATCGCAGTAGAAAGTAGTCTATGACCTTTTTTAAAAATCAAAGTATTTCCATGCCTATTTTCTTTGAAATCGGTCTAGCGATTTAGCCGTGAAAGTACCAGACAGTCAAACCGTGTTACTTTCGAATTTATGATCTTAGTATAGATTATTTTTATTAATGTTTGGTATTTAAAAGATTAATCGTCAGTTCGTTAACTCGATATCTTCGATAAAACAACCTCATATGTTACTTTAACAGTTTAAATACAAAGACAGTAGAGGTTATCTTGAATTTGTAGGTTTGTGACTTACAGTTGTTGGAAATGAAACTCTTAATAAATCTAAAACTCTCCTATAAAAAATCACATAGCTTAGCTTAGAAGAGTTTAGAAGGCTTAGCTAGAAAGCCTTCTAAACCCTTCTTAAACTAATGCCTTTAATTTACCAACCGTCCAGTCCTAAAATCCATTAACACTATTCCCGAAAACCTTTCAGATAATAATAATTAAGATGAAGGTTCGAATGCAGTTAACCTCTCAATATCACCGGAATGAGCTGAAGGCACCTGTCGATACTCATCTTACTTCTAAAATCATCCCCTCCTTACTTACATGGAGTTACGAAACTTGTAAGTGGAATTCATAGGAATTGTGTTAATTATTGCGCTGATGTTGGTAGCAGTGAAATGTGTGTTAAGTTTTATTACTCAAACAGTTATACACGGTGTTGAACACAAAAGTTATATTGGATTTAGTTCTGTAATTTAAGATGTTATGTAACATTTATGTACTGTAAGGTTTATATAAATATTAGTTTTTGCTACCCGGTTACAATTAATCTATGTTAGTGGTTATAAGTGTAGCTTTCCATTGGTGAAACACTTTCCGCTTTTGTTGTTTAGGCGTGGAAGCGTAAATACAACGTGATGTAACTAAAACATAAATATCTTTAAAGGATTTTTGAAAGCTTTTTTCAAAAAACGAGTACTAATTAAAAATGTTTCAAAGTCGCAATGCTACTAATATTATAAGTGCGAAAGTTTGTGAGAATGTATGGCTGTTTGTTACGCAAAAGCCACTGGTCGAATTCAAAATCTTGAACTTTACTCTTTTAAAACTTATATATTAGGTCTTTACCTATGAAATTGCCGTTTTGTATGCAATAAGTGAAAGTACTTATTTTTTCAAACTTTTTTATTTCTGTTATTCGAAGTAATCACCCATGCAATCGACGCATCTTTGCCAACGCATTGGAAGTTTATTGATGCCCTTCTTGTAAAAATCAGCTGGACGGGAGGCAACAAACTCTTCAAAGGCATTTTGTACTGCCTCTCGGGAATTGAATTTTTTACCCACTAAAAAGTTGTCTAAATTTTGGAAAAAGTAATAGTCGGTAGGTGCAAGGTCTGGTGAGTATGGCGGATGAGGGAGAGCTTCCAACCCCAGCTCTTGCAGCTTGGAGACTGTCTGTTGCGCAGTATGGGGTCGCGCGTTGTCGTGAAGGAGCAGTGGGGACGACCGATTGACCAAAGCTGGTTGCAGATGTGCAAGCTTCTCCATCATTCTCTCCAATTCTTCACAGTACACATCTGCATTAATGCTCATGCCGTTTTGTAAAAAGCTGTGGTGAATCACACCCGCACTAGACCACCAAACAGTGACCATCACATTTTTAGGGGTCATTTTTGGTTTAGGGCATTGCTTTGGTGCTGAACCAGGGTCTAACCAACTTGCTGAGCGCTTTCGATTGTCGAACAGAATCCATTTCTCGTCGCACGTAACTATTCGGCACGTAATTATTTGTCGCAAATGGTTCAATATTGTTTTGATGCTTACATTAAAAGCTGCTGCTAGCTCAGCTGTAGATTGAGTTTCGTCAGCTTCCACAATCGCCTTTAATTCATTATTGTTAACCAAAGTCTCCGGACGACCACGAGCTTCATTTTTCAAGTCAAAATTTCCAGAACGGAACCGGGAAAACCAATAAAGGGTTGTGCGTTCGTTTGTACAGTTCTCTCCGTAAACGTTTTTGATGTTACGTGCCGTTTGTGTCGCGTTGGTGCCACGACGGAACTCATATTCCATAATTACACGAATTTTTAAAGTATCCATTATGACGAAAAATGTTCAAATGTAATGAAAATACAACGCTAATCAAAAAACAAAAGACTGAGTTTGTAAATAGAATGTCATGGTTTTAAAACAAAATTAATTTGAATTTAGAATACAGAGCCATTACAAACTTTTTTTTTATTTGAAATGACCAGTACTGAAGAAACGCAATTTCATAGATAAAGACCTATTATCAGAATAAAACATAGACTATTGATTACTTCTACACAATAGCTAGACATTAATTAAAAACTTTAGAAATATTTTACCTTATCCAAAAATTTTATTCGCATCTCGCTGTCCACACGCACACTATCATCCCCGTACATTGTCTCTCACTCAAAGTATCAGGTGTACAACATGAATACCTAATCTTAATGGAGTATGAACATGTACTGCAGATAAGGGTAGGAATAAATCATCGACTAAATGTTTTACCAACTTCCCTGTGGGAGGGAACAGATTGTAAAGTTCTTGAGAATAAAACGGTATTTTACGGCGTCGAAAGCAACTTACTCGACAGCGTGTTTCTTTCTTTTTGAACTTTAAGATAAAAGTGGAATATCCAAAAATATTTGTGGAAATTTTGACATTAAACTGGAATATTTTTAGTAGTATTTTAGGACTCAGTTAAAGTAAATTACATCAATTTTCTATTTTTGTGTTTATCCATCCTTATATTATAAATGCAAAATCTCTGTTTGTCTGTCCTGATATCACTGCCAAACCGCTGCACCGATTTCAATGAAATTTGGTATGGAGATACTTTAATTCTTGAGGAAGGACATAGAGGTCGAGCCGAGTGCAAAACCTAGTATTCATATAAGATTATTAAGCAGTAGCTGGTCTCAATAAGCTTGATAAAGATTTAACATTTTTTAATCTATAAAAATACGAGTACTATAGGGATGTAAAGTTAGCAAGGTTGTAATCTATACTAATAATATAAAGCTGAAGAGTTTGTTTGTTTGAACGCGCTATTCTCAGGAACCGCTGGTTCGATTTGAAAAATTACATCAGTGTTAAATAGTCCATTTATCGAGGACGGCTATAGGCTATATATTATCACGCTAATACTAATAGACGTGGAGCACCAAAGAAGAATGTTTCAAAAATGGGGGAAAATTTTCACGCTACGGGCAATAGTAGACGCAAACGAGGTAGTGTGGGTCAGCTAATCTTTGGATATATTGAACCCATTTTTAAAACTCTTTTACTGATAGAAAACCGTTACTGCACATTATTTATTAACAGTCTGTTTACCATAGTACGGGCTTTACCTAGTTTGGGATCAGACGTCCGTATGTGATATGTGTGAGGATGTTATTAAAATTTGTTATTCCTCTACCTATCCTTCTTTAATATGTAATCTTGTAATCGTTATCTAACTATATTTTGGATACTGCTGTATTATATACCGTGAACTGAGACCAAGCTCCAGTAAAAAAAAAGGGTTTCTTCTGTAAGATTCGGATATCACGAGAACGAAATAATTTAGCAAAAAAATTCCATTAGATAAAGCTGTTTCTCTTTCCTCTACCGTTACCCAATTTTGATCTTTGACCCGACTGTCATAATTTACATTTTTTAACGACACTGCAAATTTTCGAGCAGATTGCAAGAGTTAATATCCAACTTGAACCTGAGTGTCTTCAGACAAGGTTGAATTTCGTTTGAAAAAGGCTTGAGGGCTGTAGAGGCGCCGGCGTTCGTCACGTTTAAATATGATTTATGCAAGTAATTTAGTTAAGTACATATAGACGTTACGAGCTGTGCGTGTCAGATAGATTAAAATGTTCGTCGCGGATCCTTTTGTGGGTTGCCATCCTTGTACCTTACGGCAATAAATTACATGTAACCTCAGATCGAGAGAAAATTATGTAATTTGATATTTGTGTCGTTAGTGGTTATATTTATTATACTAGCTAAACCCCACGGTGCTACGTACGATAACAACGCGAGGCGAAGCTAGTATCTTTATAAATTGTAGCCTATGTGTTATTCTGATGTATAAGCTATATTATTGTAAAGTTTTATCAAAATCCATTCAGTAGTCTTTGCGTGAAAGAGCAATAAACATACTCAAAAACTTTCGCGTTTATAATATTAGTAGGACGTTATCTACCTAGGTGGCGCAGCGGTAGCGTATTCGGCTGCTGTGATTGATTCGTGGTCTCAAGTTTGATTCCTGGTTTGGACTTGCATAAATTTGTTTCGAAGTTTACGTGTTTACTATGAACAATATGTATGTTTTACAAAAATATAAATAATGTATTAATATCAGTTGTCTAGTAAGTTCTGTTTAGTTGGGACTGGATGGCGTTCTGTGTTTGATATCCGAGTCTCTAGTGTAATAAAAGACTGTAGTCCGTCATATAGGTAGTTTAGCAGTGCGTTGTCCATCATTAATATTTAGTAAACTACGCAGACACAGGTTATTGTTAAAGTATTAATTGACGTACTTTCGTAAAAATTTGCGTCAGTGATTGTTTTGAATATAATAACATGTAAATAATATAATGACAAGAACATAATTTGAATAATACATAACACATGAATATATACACGACTAGAATAAGGAATTGTGAATTTTATATTAGGTAAGAATTTATAATTTGCAATTTTTCACATTTTCAGCTATATTTTTTCTCGCATATTTATATTTAAAAATCATTTTGTAGCGTCTTTAAATTCAACATATAAATAGATTCTTTTTCACTCATAATACACTATTAAATTGACATACATTGATACAGATGTTCTAAATAAATTAAGATTAAAAAAGAAACTTCTATGAAATTTGTATTTCACTTCAACTCTTTGATGACAACCATTCTTTATTCGAATTACAACCCATAAAGAACTAATCTATTTCTAATGACATTTAGCTTTATGTCCATTCAGACATTTTTTGGTTCTCACGAATAGGAAAGAAACGTTTTCACTTATCTGTAACAAGTTACAAATTTAGTAGGAAATAATATCGTTAGTATTTTTTACTTTTTTCATAAAAACTTTCGATTCATTTATTTAGTTAACTATCTAATGTTATTGATTTAGAAAATGTGACATCATTTAGTATTCAGAGCTGTGAAATTTGAATATTTAAATGATTAATACTTATGTCCAACAGTAATAAATAATAAATAAATAATAATAAATATTCCGGACATCTAACACACAACGCCATCTAGTCCCAAGCTAAGCAGAGCTTGTGTTATGGGTACTAGAGAACTGATATAAATACTAATATACTTTTTTTTCTAAATACATGCATATTATACATAGAAAAACACCCAAACTCCGAAACAAATATTTGCAGATTATACAAACATTTGGTCCGACCCGGGAATCGAACCCGAGACCTCAGGCTTAGTAGTTGCATACGCTACCACTACGCCACCGAGGCAGACAGTGGATCATTAACGACTGATGATGGTGATGAAATGATTGATGAGCTCGCTTTTTAATATTAACTGGAAATTTATTTGATAAATACGCTACAATGAAAACGTCTTAAGTAATGGTAACACAATACTACAGTACTAAACTGAAACGAGTCGTATTGTCGTCTCGTGTCTATTTTCGTAGACAATGCCTTTGGGTGCGACGTAGTGCGAACAAGGTATAAAATTTCCATATAGCGAGTTCAAGGCTGCTGTATCTAATTTATAAGAGAAAGCGGATATTGCTTAAGCAAAATGTAATGGGTAAACCGTTTTCGTTTACAAGTTCATGTAAGCAGTTTTCCATTTATCTATGATCCACTTATCTTTTCACTATCTGGAGAATCATCTCAATAGGCTGCGATAGTGTGAGTCACTTTTATTTTACATTTAATTTTCCACTTACTAAAACGATTCTAGTTGGTAGAAACGAACCTCAATTACCTGGAGGTGTACAGATAGTTTTGAAAATATAGATGAAATCATTTGAGTAGAACGTAATAAACGTACGCAACGAAGTTAGGAAATCCTACTAATATTATAAACGCAAAAGTTTGTAAGTATGGATGGATGTTTGTTACTCTTTCACGCAAAAACTACTGAATGGATTTTGATGAAACTTTACAATAATATAGCTTATACATCAGAATAACACACAGCTATGCCTCACGGCGTTGCCCGCGGTTATTGTCGTAACGCGGGTAGCACCGCGGGTAGCATCGTGGGGTTTCAGCTAGTTATCAATATTTTAATGACAAGTCTGTATACAATAACGCGTGTAGCTTTTGCCATGTACTACAAATAGTGACTCACCGGCCGCATAGCCTGGAAAACTCTTCAGCTAGTCACGTGACCAAGCCATGACATCAACATGTCTGCATTGTGTTAAAGCCATTAACATATAACAATACGTATTCTATTTTGTTATTTACGTTTTATATATTTCCATATGTTTATTATTATTATTGCGGTTACCGTCATACCGTACTTTTCCTTTCTTTCTGTGGAGCTAAAAGTCATTCTAATTGTACGTCTGTATATAATTAGACTGGCGTAATATGTAAACTAAGTTATTAATAGCACTAAATGTGTATTGTGAATATGTTAATTTTATAAAATTTACATTGGCTATTTTTACGTACCTACTTAAAAATGTTAAGTAGTTCTAGATTAACGTATTATTTCGATATTAAGCGTTTCTTTTAAGAAGAAGGACTAGGAGCTCAGGTGTTTACAATGAAAGATGTTTGATGTTTACGGGCAATCCCAACAAAACGATTCAACTAGGATAATCTTCGTCCTGTACAAGAAGAGAATTCTGAATTCGAATGTATTTGTTACCTTGATGTCCTACCATTTGTAACAAAAATATAACATTATTTTTCTTTTAGACTTTGCTTTTAACGTCACTTCTTTGTTTTCAATTTAAGATGTTTTACTATTATTCTCTCTTTAAGGTAATGATTTTTACTAGAAAAGTAAAATACATTTTATTTTGATAAATATTATAAATCATTTCACATTTCATACAAATCTTATTATCACTTGATACGTGAATTTCAAATCAAATTATAAAATTTTGACTTAACAACTTTTTTTTTGGCAAAAGAAATATAATTAAATATTATTTAAAACCTTCACGTCCTCATTACCTTAAATACATTTTTAATAAGATTCGTTACGTTATAGTCAAATGGTATCTCGATTATGTTGCTTTCAACTTTGCATATAATAATAATAACCTTATTGAATACCAGATGATTACAATGAGGATTTAGAACTAGGTATGAAGGTACAAGTAGCTGAGATATCGCTCGGAGGCTATGCTACATCTGGCTTTACATGTTATTCTACCGAAGATTTATCATTAAAGAACCAGATAGTAGAATGCCCAAATATCTTCATCCATGAACAGTTCGTAACAAATTCCTTGCCAAAAATGATTAACACCGACATCTTAGAAGCAATATCCCGCCAAAACCGACATGGTACCTTTATTTATTTCCTCTAACAACTTACTTAAGGGTGGACCTAATGATGTATTGCGGTAATATATGGCGATTAACTTGCAGTTTTTGGACAGCCCCTTACAGTGCAAGTGCAAGGATACTATTGTGATGAATGCTGGCATAGCACGCGATCGTATTTTGTACAGGATTAAGAGCTTATGGGAATGTTAGAGGATATATTACTTCGATAATAAAAATGATTCGCAACATTGGTTACGTTAAAATTGAGAGCGGAAACATGAATTGAAACAAAAATATATTTTCAAGTGAATAACAACACAGGAGTAAAATGGAACAAAGATTTATATAGAGTTTTTTAATATGAAAATGCACAAACCTGTTATTTTATCCAACCGACCAAATTTGCATAGCAATTTTGAAAAAAACAAAATATTAATATTACGTTTGGCATAAAAAGTATGTAGGAATTAATATTTTATACTTAAGTCATTTAGAAATAAACCTTGCATAACAATAAGTAAAAAAACGAATCCTAATTGATTTACAAAACGACAACTTGTGTTAGAATAACTAAAAAATAATCTTCTTTATATATGTAAAAGTAAAAATAACAAGAATAAGGTTAAAAGTTAAAACCTGGCTATGTAAAAACTAATGCCTAGCTTATGCCTGTCTGCCACGGTGGCGTAGTGGTAATGTATGCGACTGCTATGCTTGAGGTCTCGGTTTCGATTCCCGGGTCGGACCAAATGTTTATATGATCTGCTTATATTTGTTTCGGAGTTTGGGTGTTCGCTATGTATAATATGTATCTAAGTATTTATAGCAGTTTTCTAGTACCCATAACACAAGCTTTGTTTAGCTTGGGACTAGATGGCGTTGTGTGTTAGATGTCCGGAATATTTATTTATGTTACCGAAACGATTACTAAGTACTTATATATGACTAACCTATATAATTAACATCATATTGAATATATAAACGTTATATAGATTGCTAAAACTATAATATAATTAAATATAACCCTTCGTTTTGGCTTTGCCGTAGTCGGGTAAAAAACAATATTAGCAACGAAGGGTGACCGAAAATCAATCATGAAAATAAGCCTTCAGGCGTTTCTAGCTTTTTCTTCTGTCCGTTGTCAACGATGTCAACGAGTAAAAAGTGTTCAGTTTCCAATTAACAATATAGAGATTTTCCACATCGTCGGTTGTAATCCGAATCAGCTGTAATGGAGCGTAAAAACCTCTTGACTTTTGCGCATCGAAATTACTTTTTCGTTGTGGAGTGTGAGTTGGGCTTAATTTAATTCAATCTGGGACTGGGACAAGTATTTTAAATGTAATATATGAAGTATGGAGCATATGTATATTTTTTTTACTTTGAAATGTAAATGTTTGTTTTAAATTTACCAATTTTTTTTATTTTTTTTTTATTGAATAGTGGGCAAACGAGCAGACGTATCACCTGATGGTAAGCGATTATCGCCGCCCATGGACACCCGCAACACCAAAGGCGTCACAAGTGCGTTGCCGACCTTTGGGGGATAGGAAAGGGGATGGGGGGAGGGGTTGGGGTATGGGCCTCCGGTATCCTCACTCACTCGGTGAAACACAGCGCAAACGCTATTTCAATTGTCTTTTTTCTTAAGAACGTAGACTAAATTCGAAATTCTAGTTATTTTTTTAAATTATACTAGGTATGTGACATTATTTAAGAAGAAACTTAATCAAAATAAATTCTTAGTTTTGTTTATTTTCGTCAGTATGAGCCAAAGTCATAATATGAAACTACCGTAGGTATATCATAGCAGAAACACAGACTTTATTCAAAAAGTCCATATTTTGCGTTTAAATAGCCATACTACGAGTAATATTATTCATTTGAAAGAAAGTCTCTTTTTGTCTGCCCGTTACGCTTTCACGGCTAAATCGCTAAACCGATTTGCATAAATGTCGATGTAGAGACAGATTAGACCTTAGAGAAGGATATAAGCTTCTTTTTTGGTGCGATAATCCACATACATGCGGGCTGAGCTAAGAGTTAAAACTTGTAGTAAATAACTCATGAATAAAATCGATTCAAGTAATTTATAGCGAGTCTGAACATTTCATTACAAATTCAAAATAGTTTGTTACCCGTGTAGATACCAAAATCATTCGCATTTACGACCTAGGGCTTACGTCTGTGGAATACGAAATTCCAATTAACTTCTATTTTTTCCACCCATGAACGGTTTCAATTCAGCAGGTACTTAAATCGTGGTATTTTTTTTCTTATTCCACCTACTCGACGTACCCGCTCGTATAACTGCAGGCAATTATTTAAAAGATCTAATGCACTTTTGAAATACTGGTAATGTCCGACGTGGTTTAAAATATAAAAATTAAATGTGACGCACATTAATATCTAAAGAATTTCTATCATAAGATACGATGTGATAGTATTGTAAATCGTGATGTTAAATTATTAAGAAAAAAGATTTATTATATTTTTCTAATTATTTAGGGTTCTGTACCTCAAAAGGAAAAAACCGAACCGAACGGAACAGGTTCCACGAGTTTTTTTCTCAGGAACGCGAGGAGATATCAAGCTGAAATTCATATAAAATACTCAGGTCTACAATTCCCTTGTAGCTGTGAAAAAAAATAAACTTCTAAGCTAACGCAATCAAAAGATACAACCGTTTATGCAGCAAACTTTCGACACTTGCAAGGGAATCAAAACCTATAGGGTACCTTCCCGTGAACTCGGAACCTTGAAATTTGGTATCAAGAAACATCTTATAGCACAAATAAAGGAAAAATTGCGAAATGCATACAATGACTTTTATATAGACCTTTCGTACTATTAGATAGCAATATTATAGCACTCTTGTAAGTGATGGAGCCATATTAATATTAATTTTAAGCATAAGTATATTGTTGAAAATAATAGTTCCTTAAGCTAGTGCTCTAGTATTTTTTTAAGAGTAAAACTATAATAATGATATTGTTTTAAGAGTAAATAAATGTTCATTAAACCTACCTTTTATTCTTATTAAGCAAGAAAAGTCGATAAACACGCAATCCAAGTGTCCTAAATTGAAATCAACTAATGAGAATCAGTTTGGCCTGAACGTCATCCGCAATTACTTGCGTGTCGGTCTCCAGGGCCATTATCAAGATGGACTAGCTTCTTCACAACACGCAAACTCTCGTGTCTATCTACGTAGAAACAGATTGATCCGGGGTTGGGAGGGTCATTAAGGTGAAAGGTTTCAGGGATTAGCTTGGGGTACTAAAAAATACACGCCCGCTGTTCAATGCGTTATATTTTTATATGTTTTTTTTTGGTGCAGTCATTGGATGGTTGCTTGTATATAGCGAGTTATTCTATAAAACAATTGATTTATTTATCAAAATGATAAACCATTTGTAATTTACTTGGATCAATTTCATTATAATGTAAGCGAGAGGTCAATGCTTTCAAAATAATGGGTTTAATGAAATTGAAACTACTTAGTATACTAATAAGCAAAGTCGCTTGAGAAATAATACTACGAAGAAGATCTTAGATACGAATTCAGGGCCTCGCCTCGACGCATACTGGATACCCTCAAAAAAATTTGCGACTAATTCTGCTCTCCCAATTTTATATTCGTATCATGATTTATCGGAAGTGTCATGTACGTCAAAAGGGGCGTAAGTAACGTACGGTAATACCTTCGTACCTCTAACGCATCATTTATCCATACAAATGATGCGAGAGTAAAGATAAAAGCTAGGGGTTTAAAGTAGTAAAGACCGGTAAACCTGTCTTAGGGTTACATAAATTCAAATTAAGGTTAAGAAATTTCTGTTAATTTTATGCCATTGTTAACTTAGTAGTACAACTTTTAGCTTTAACATAAGCTGAAGTAATTATTTCTAAATTTAAAAAAAGATTTTAGAAGTTTTAACATTTAGATAGGTATCTTAGGGAATAAAAATTCACAGAACTGTTCAAGTGTGGTGACCTAAAAGTGTTATACACAGTTGAGCTGTCTTTTGTCTGTGATTTACATAACGTGAATATTAAATAGCGAGTTTTATGTACATTTTTTAACGATTGTTTGCCATCAGAAAGTAAATGAATATTTTAACTATTTATTTGTTGTAATAATGTACAGTTGTTAGAAATTTACTACACGCGCCTGCTTTGAGACTGTATTGTAAGAAAGCTTTATAAATATGTTCAAAAACTAATTACCTACTCTAGTTTCATCAATTCAGTTCTAAAGTACCATGCTAAGTACAATAAACTATATTAGGTAACTAACTATACAGTTGGAGCTCCTTGGGGGAGAACTTTATTCAGCAGTGGACTGCGATTGGTTGGTTGTTGGACGATATATTAAGAAATGTAAATATTAATAAATCTCATGTTTGAGTTAAGGTCGCCCTTGTATATGTTTTTTCCTTGTAACTAAGATGTTTTCCATTTCTTTACAATAAATGAAATGAAATATTTTGTTAATTCAAATTATTGTCACTTAAGTTTATATAACACATTTTTCTTTAAATGTACAGGTAAAACCTTTGAAAATAATTGCCTACTAGCTGATTAACATTATTGCAAAACAACTTCCGAAGAACTTTAAGAATATTTCAAATTATATTAAAAATAGGTTGTTATTTATCTATGCATACAGAAATAGAAGCTAAAGGTTTTCTTTAAAATTAACTGGGACTACTTTTGATAGTTTTATTAAATTTTTATAACAATTTAAATTTATCACTAACCAATACAAATACAAAAATAAATGAATACCAAAAAGAGCACATCAAACTACAACCTAACCTAAAAATTCCACGAAAACAAAAGTAATTCTAAATTTGAATCCAGCCCTTTGTATATCAATGAAAGCCATTCTCATGTTAAGCTTTAGATCTCGAAGTACCTTCACATGTCATAATACAAATCTAAATGGCTCACATACAGGCATTGTTTATGCCACTAAGTAATAAATTACAGTATCATTGTCAATTGAAGCTTGACATCTGAATAGGTTTAGGCAATTTCTCTACTTCAGTGTAAATGTGTGTTTATATTATACGCATATATGTATACAGAGGCTGTTTGTGTAGTAAGATTGTATTGTTCTTAGTATCACGTTTGAATACAATGCACTTACAACACGTAAGGAAACCTTATATAGTAATAAGAACAAGACTGCCGTGTTTGAGGGTCATAGTTAAGACTTCGTGACTTGAACCCAGTGTTAGTTTTCGGTTTTATAAAGGACTTATTTACAGACTTGAGTAGGTATATTATTATGTTAATGCTTTGATTGTCTTCATGACCTTAGAATTTATACTGACTTGGAATTATATAACTTCAAGTCAGTATTAAAGAGAAATCTTACATATTCAATACAAACGATGACATTACAGTTTTTTGTTGCTCAAATCATTTAGTTACTATACTTTACCTTAATAGGCAGGAGAGCCACGATTCGGCATGAATAGGCTGGCTCGAACGGAGTGATACCACGGCCTCACAGAAAACCGGTATGAAACAGTGATTGCTCGGTGTTTCATCGAGTGAGTGAGGATACCGAAGGCCCATACCCCAAACCCTCCGCCCATCTCCCCCACCCCCTTTGAGCATTGGCTATCTATTGGTGCCATCAATCGCAATGTTATTTTTTGGCCAAAAAAATTACATTTCTGTCCAAAACCAGATTATTATCGAACATTGACAAATGCGGATTGTTTTCAATTTCTAAGCAAAACAATGTTTTTTTCTATATATAGGTATACCATATACCTAAAGTAATTTTGCTCTGAGTACGGTAAAATAAAGATTGTATAGTGTTAAAGTAATATAAAACGTATATTTTCACTTTGCTTAAATAGTAATGAGTGATTTTTGTACTGGTGTATTTATATTATGACAATTTAATTTTATTCATGGAAAAAAATCTATATACTAATAATAAAGCTGAAGACTTTGTTTGTTTGTTTGTTTCAACGCGCTAATCTCAGGAACCGCTGGCCCGATTTGAAAATTCTTTCAGTGTTGGATAGTCCGTTTATCGAGGAAGGCTATATATCATCACGCTACTACTAATAGGAGCGGAGCACCAATGAAGAATGTTTCAAAAACGGGGGAAAATTTGCACGCTACGGGCAATATAAGACGCAAACGAGATTGCGTGGGTCAGCTAGTCAGTTATGATAGCCTTAAAATTACTTCCTGAAAGTGTACCGCCATTGCACTACTATATTAATCTCAAGTTCGTATTAATAAAAAGTTAGCTAGAAAAACTGTAATTAAATAAAGGGTCTCAAATATACACCTTTTATTTAAAGTTCTTAAAACAAACAAAAATCTTCATTTATAAAGAAACGCACACAGCCTGTTGGTATCATCGAACACATCATAAATCTCGCTGATCCATGCAAGAGATCAGCTCACGCTACGCATGATGAATGGACATTTTTACCAAAAATATCGTTTGCAGGATGCGCAAGGGAACGAATACACTCTAAGGGTATATTATACCAAGTTGAAACAATGGGAAAACAACATGTTTTTGTTTTGTATTTCATTTGCGTCATTTTATCATGATCATATTTTTAATAAAATATTGAAATTACATTACGTAACTATATAATAGTTTGATATAGTAACCTCCAATATTAATGTAGGATGAGACAATCAAATATTAAATATCAATTTGCACTGATCTGAAATCAACCATATAAAACCAAAAGTTGTAATCGAACGCTATAGATATCTCTGTTTTATAATTATAACTTTTTATCTCATTTATATTTCATTTCATCACTAGGCAACAGACTAGTACTATTCTCAAAATTAACATTTTGCTACACATGTTATGCATGTATATAAACTTTATGGTAATCCATAGTAAAAGCAGGTAATATTTAGAAGAATTGGTGCTAGCATACAGTTACTACACAGCTATGTTACAGAATAATGTGATCACAATGTAGGGTGGTACAGTATACTTCGTAAACATCGTGATTATCAACAAAGTAAATTGACTTCCTTTGAAAGTATCAAAAATACCACGATAATGGATCGGTGCGAATAATATTCTGCGTAAATAAACATCTGTAGAAAAAACCATATTAGAATTGATATAAGAGTAAAAGATGAACATATTTCGAGTTTTTTACAACCTTTAGCAGTTTTTTCCGTAACCCACTTAAAATATTGCAGGTGACGGTAGATAGGTACATCATTTGTCTTTTCATTTTCTTCTTAACGTATTACTATTTACTACTATTATTAGTGTCAGCTACTAGTTTAACCAGTGTTACATGCATATCAGTTTTTTCACGGAATAATTGGCATTGAACCTCCGCATTCGAAGGTTAAATTAGTAATAATAATAATAACTAAAGTACTAATATAATAATTAATATAATATAATTAGTCATAATTGACTACGGTCACCACCATGGCACGCCAAGGCCACACTCTTGTGCTAGAAGTAAATCTGTATTACAAATAGAGTGACTCCGCTATGAGAGTGTACTCCCAATCGCAACAGCTGATATATTTATGTCTACAGTAGTACTATATCAGTTATAATTTTCATATTTTAGGCAACCCTGTAGTTGGGACCCAGCTTCATTTGTCAAATAAAAATTTAAGTTTAAGACAATTTTAATTTAATACAACCATCTTTTTGACATAATATTATAAATTTTGTTTATCAGTTATAGATCAGATAATAATTAAGATATTGTAACAATGCAGACTGTATTATCAGTTACATAAGGACTTAATATCGGTGGCCATGTTTGTTTAAGTAATTGCATTTTTCGTTGCAGAATTATTTTTTCACGTAGGGTATTGCCCAGACTGATCTTCGATTTTCGTAAACACTGGTTTCGTGGATGTGGTGGCAAATAGGCAGTAGGGTCACAAGATGGTCACTACCGCCGTCCATGGACACTTATATCTCAAGACTCCAATGTGCAGCTTACCCTTAAGAATCCCCTTTCCCCCCTTTAATTTTATGGAATGTAGACCTCTGGGTCACTCGGTGAAAAAAAGAAGAAAAGAATTGCTTGGCTTCAACTTTTTTACGAGAGCTTAGAATTACCCCGGTAAAAGGATATCTACGTGCCGAAGTACAGTTCTCTCACGGACAAAAATTCCATACCCATTCAGTTCCTTATTTTAAATTCAAGCCTGTGAAAGAAAAACTTTGATATTGCATGCGAGTCCGAATCGGATATGCCGGACACGTTAAAGTCAGATTATAAAAAATATCATAAACATTATTCATACTAAGTTATAAAAATAAACGTGCTTTGAGATCATTCGAAGTACCATTTGTACCAGGAATTAACAAATGACGCATTTTGACGGATAGGCACAGATTTTTCTGCAATGAATCTGCTTATAATCTGTAAATGATTTGATTCATAACTGCTCGTGAGATAGTTTAAAGGGAAGTTAAGGTATGGACTCGTGGTATGGTCAGCATAAAAAAAGGAACTCAATAAATAAAATGGTGATATGAGTCAGTATATTTTTTTTGTGTGATATTTTTAAGTTAACTTAGTTTTTTTAATATAGAAGTTATTAAATGAAAACGTAAGATTAAGGCTGAATTGATTTTCTACAGACGTGATATCAAGTAAAACAGGTAGAACTGGTAGCCGACCTCAAATACCTTTGGGATAAGGCTAGGAAGAAGAAATGCTGCTTATAAATTTAATGCTGTGTAAAACAGTGTAGTCTTACACCCTCTTAGGAGTATCAAACATTACTTTTGGCGCCTATGCTAACATTTCTAAATACGATGAAACTGTCAAAATCTTGAAAAAATATTGAAATACCTTAACAATATAATCTTCACATGTATGTGTTTATTTATTTTAATATTTATCTTTTTGTTACAGGTATAAATCCTACGAAGAATACACACATACATACATAATGAAGAATTCTGAAAGTATGTATAGTTTTCAAGCAATATTGTATCTCTAAAATATTATATATCAGAATAAAATAATATAAGAAAGTTAACTTTACAATACCAACTACTTCTGTTGCTAACACTCCCAGTTCCTTAGCGCTGATCGTTCATATACCTATTGAAAATATTTAAAGGGTTTCCGAGAAAACGGTTCTGCTAAAGTAGCGATGACGAATTGAAGTTTATAGAAGTGTTGACTTCAATTACTCATAGAAACACGAGAAATTGAGATCTTCCATTTCTGCATTAAAACCTAAAATAAATTAATGCCGTAAACTTAGTTTTGTAAACATTATTATGGGTTTGACGCACTTATAGTATAGAAATAAAACTAATATTGCTTAAAGTACGAATCATTACTTATTGCTAGTATATTCAAACTGTATTGTACTACTGTACTCTTACTTACTCTTACGTACTTACTGTACTCGTATTGAATATATTGTAAATCTTTAAGTAAAAAAAGCACAAAGTAAATGTCTTGAAGTAACAATATATTAATATCATAAATAAAAAAAAAACTCTGTCTGTCTGTTACGCTTTAAAACACTACATCGATTTTAATGAAATTTGGCATGGAGTTACTTCGATTCCTGTGGAAAGACATAGACTAGTCTTTACCGCGACAACCGACATTCAGGCAGGTGGAGTCGTGTGCAAAAGCTAGTGTTTTATAAATAACTATTATAAGTTTCATTTATGTATGCAATAGCAGCAATATTTACCTATGATTATGACGTTGTTGCGAAATGAATACAGAATAGCTAACAAAATCCATGACTGCTTCTTAGTAATATCTTTGCGCAATAACTTCCATAAACAAACAAATCTGAGTACCTAATTTCAACGATTCGCAAAACTCCATTGTAATTTCGTCATATCTTTGAGAATAAAACAATCACCGGTATAAAAATACCTTTGAAATATATTAATAGACGTTTTCCAGGAACAATCGATTTTGTGTAAAACAAAGCCATCGTTTATAACTTGTGAAGGCCGCAGAGTGACTCATATCGTACAGAAATTGGGGCATTTCTGTTACACGTATAGTCATCATATAAACACCTAGGTGGGGTAATTGAGCCTGACTAATATTAGAACAATGTTTACTAATTTTACCAACGTTATTGCTTTTTAGTGGTAGTTTCGCGCCTTGAACTTTATTGTGAATCATATTTGAAGTTTGAGATTGTACAACGGATTGGCGTAAGCTACGTCTTTTCTATTAATATGTGGGGTCATTTATAGCGATTAGTAATAGTACTATTACGTAGGTTATGCTTTTTTTGTCCTTGTTTAAATGACTAAATAAAGGTCCAATCAATGTTATGTGGTTTATGTAATATTGTGTAAGTCACATTAAAGGGTTTCGTTATAACAAAAGAATAATGATTCGGTTATAAAATAAATAAATAAAATAAATATTCCGGACATCTAACACACAACGCCATCTAGTCCCAAGCTAAGCAGAACTTGTGTTATGGGTACTAGACAACTGATATAAATACATTTTTACTGTTTTTTTTTCGTAAATACATACATATTATACATAGAAAACCAAATATTTGTAGATCACACAAACATTTGGTCCGACCCAGGATTTGAACCAGAGACCTCAAGCACAGCAGTCGCATTCACTACCACTAAGCCACCGAGGCAGTACAGGTTATGTAAGTTTAATTCAGTGTGGCCTAATGGTGTTCGTGTTTTTATCGTGGTTCATTGCTTTTTCTTCTTACTTCGTACAACAGAGCGTTATGTTTGTTCAAAAGTGATGTAGTACAGATGCTATACATAGAACTCTCTGTATCAAACTATTACTACAAATTTACAGAGATATTTATTGTTTGGTCTGGTATGTTTGTAGGAATGAAGGATAAAGATTACTATCTAGTTCCAGCGCTAGACGCAATTTATGTTGGGCAACATATTTCTGTAGATTTTGGTTGAAAGTAAAACATATCAGTGTGTATTAAAAGATTTTTATAATATCCTTTCCAACAACTGACACAAGTTGCCATACAAAGTAAGCGTTCATAATGTGTCCCCATAGAATATAGTTTTATACTACAGCAATTCTAAGCTAGAAGTAGGAACTCACATGAGTACCTTTCTTTGCAGTTTATTCTTTTCTTTGCAGAATTGCCACTCGTTAACTTACTTACGTTAAAATGACTTATACTTCAATAAATAGCCAAAGCTATTTGCATGTAATAGGCATTCGTGAGTCGTGCCACGCAACAGAAGCACGCACAGCTTAAAATAAATGATATTCTGCAGTACACCCATAAGTATTCTTCAGGTCAACGGCGAGCGGTGTAATACGATAATGTACTCGTTTTTTTATATGACATCAATGGATGATACCGTCATCTGCTCAAGAGCAGAACATTGTACTCTTAAGTACGGATATTTTGTCACGGATTTTCATAGCAATGTTTGTTTTAAAACAAAGGTATAAAAGTTTCTCACACGTTCTTAATTTGTTTTAATAAGCACTGCAAGTTTGAGGTGTGTCAATCATAGCTTGCCATTTTGCATTGCCTGTATAGAAAGCCTAAGAATATGATTTACTTATAAGGTAAGTAAGGCAACGAAAAAGTGTATATTAAAGATACGTTATCAGAATATAGAAACGTTAAAAATACTCATAATATTTGCTTAGGTAAACATATATCACTGTTTGTGTCCTCTCCCATTGCGGACTGTAATTCTGGATTATTTGAAATTCTGTTCTACTTAATGGAAATAAATTATAGTCAAACTATTCACTAATTGAAATTAGATGCTAATATTGACGACCTGTTGAAAGTCGAGGAACCGTTGGATGGAGACCTGTGCCAGTGGATGAGATGAAATCATGATGATGATTATTGTGTATGTCTATTACTGTTTATCAGGTTATGAAGGTCTAATTTTACTTATGTCTCAATAGAAAAATACGATTACTTTTTTCTTGTAGAATGTTTAGAACTTGAACTACATATGAAGCTCTTTGGTATCTTCGAGACCACTTTCAGTTTTAGAGATTTTTTTATCTTCTATGCAATTAAAAATGAATCACAAAAATGAATGTACGCCCATAACTTTCGATCGACGGCACAATATTGAATAATTATTTTTTATGTATTTGTATTGCCAGGACAAGGATTGTATAGCAAAAAAAAAGAAGATATGATATTCCCTTAATGCGGAAAGTTGACACGGGGTTACTAACGGATTTTTATAGATTACTGTGGGAGAGCCATGCTTCGGCATAAATAGGCCGGCTCAACCGGAGTGATACCACGGCCTCACAGAAAACCGGTGTTAAACAGCGCTTGCGCTGTGTTTTACCGAGTGAATATACAGAAGGCCCATACCCAACCCCTCCCCCTTCCCATCCCTCAAAGGCCGGTAACGCACTTGTGATGCCTCTGGTGTTGCCGGTGTCCATGGGCAGCGGTAATCTCTTATCATCAGGCGATACGTCTGCTCGTTTGCCCCCTATTCCATAAAAAAAGATAATTTAGAAAACGGCTAGTAAAGCATATTTTTTTCAAACCCAAGAAATTTAAAACATACTTTTAATGTAAGAATGGGTTTTTAGGTATGCTTTTCTTCTAGCAAAAAAACAAGTAAAGGACTTGCATTGCGTGTAAAGTGTTGCACAAATTTACATTTTAATGAGGTGGTTATGCAGGAAAAGGTTGAATAAAAGAAATAACTAAACGTTGCAGATTTTGAAAACAGGTTTTGCAAGCCAATCTTGAAAAATGTTGACTCTTTATTTACGTGTTTGTATGGGAATATTATTAAAGTCACAAAATTATAGGAAGATTCAAGTGTTTTTATTTTGGTATTTTTCTAAATCCTGAAACCAAGTGTATATATTTACACTTTCTTAAACGAACTGTCCAAGCTTCAAGGTAGACAGGGGACAAGATAAATACCATTATCTTGAATTAATGGCTTTCTGTCTTGGGTTAGGGTGTCCATGTCCATTGGATAGTGCAGCCACAGTCGCGTCTAAAATGACTTGGATTTGTCTTCGTTACTTCGCCGTATTCAGTGTTGCGAACAGAATTCTGATCTTTAGAATCAATTTGTTAAGATTCGTAAGATAGTGCTTAGTGGTAGTGCGAGAGTGGCTGTGGTAATTAATTGCCATTGGTTTTATTTAATGTTTTGGCAAGACACTTACACCAGCAAAATTGTTATTCGTTTTCTTTAAATTTATTTAACGTATCGTAAGTGAAAACGTAATGTACAGGTTTTATTGGTAATGGTAACAGACTGCTACACCAAAGTTTTGGCGTTCATTTCGTGCCCAAGCCAAACATTTGTGTGGTTAAACATAATGTTTGATTAGGTGTAAATAATCAATGTGCTTACAATAAAAATTATAATATCTAAAAGTGTTTACATAAATTGTGTGTTACCCATAGTAAGTACAAGCTCTGCTTATTTTGGTAGTATATTATTAATATTATTAACTGTACCGAGCCAATATTATTATTAATTGCGAATAGGTTTTGTCGTGTGTGTCAAATTGTAAAGAAATATGATTTTTTTCATACAGTCCCATCAGTGATAGCACAGTGCGAACGGAAATTGGTTTCCGATAATTGAACACCATGTAGATCGATCTCGTCTCCAATATCAGTGTGCTTGCTCCATCGAAATACCAAGAGCTAAACTAAACGCGTCTGATACTGAGCATTATTGCTCCTATTTCATTAAGACAACATTTGTCATGCAACGGGAATGAACACGAACGGATGTGATGACAATGTAATGATATCTACGTCATCGATCGATTGATTAAGCCGTTGCCATTCATTACTTTGTGCGACTATCTTTATCATTTGTATATTTTACTGGAAAGTTATTAATAGATAATCGTGGTATAAATAGTCATCATTACATAACTCAGAACGAGTTTTATGTATCTAATACTAAGACATTGCTGATTTAAAAATGTATAATTAAGGTAGGGTCAGTAAAAAACACATGACTGCTTTTTTTTAAGTTTTTTGTTATAGTTTAATATTTGTTTCATCTTAAAAGTTATAGAAAACGCTATTCATATGATTTATACTACGTCACATTTATCAGATTTAGATGATATTCGAATACAGAAAAGAACAAAACAAAATATAGTAAAATGAATGAGAAGTATTTGAGAATATTTTGTAAAGTTCTGTAAATTCATCGCTGTCTTGTGTAATTAATAAACGTATGAATACAGATAAGTGATACATAAGAAAAATAAGATAAACTGAAATACTTTTTGTTCTTCAAACAATAAATATGTTTTGCAATGTATGATATGAGAGGTCTACTAGAAAAAAATTGTACTTTAGTTTTTAGTTTCAACTTAGTGAAAAGAGTGGAATATAAAAAAAATTGTTGCCCTTTTGTATAAAATATTGTGTTGGTCATCCCAACACGTGTAAATCTCCTTTATAATACAAGAGGGCATTGTTTACAGTAACCTCTCCATGCATAAATATCCCCAAAGTATAACATACTCAAATATTTAACACTCTAAGCGTACCACCTCCATTGCAAGCTATTTCACGCTACCTGTTTTCTCGCGAACAATATTTGTACCCAAGACTTATGCGTAGTGCAGGGTGCATTTTTCTGGCTTCCATTATTATCAGTACAGTGCGATTTGCACCTTAACTTGCTTTATTTGAGGATGAATTTCGTTTGATGGGGTTCTTACAAATAAGTCACCGTCGTCGTCACCTGAGCAAATGTTCACCCCACAACAAGTTTATATCAATTTTCTGCCGAGTGCGTCTGGATGGTGGAAAACACTTAACCGTGTATGTGATGCCTTTATGTTCTTTTAAATAAACGGTTTTATTTTTCTCTTACCCTTTGAAGATGAAATTAAAAGAATTCAATGAATGTCATGGCGATGAACATGAATGAAGGTAATATTTTTCTTTGAGTTTTTAAAATAGAGGTCTTTCTATTTCCACAAGATATTTAAACATTAAAAATGTACGTGTACTATTCTCTTTATAAGTGTAAAAACGTGTGTTACTAAACTCATCTTTAATTACTAGACTGTTTTTTGTGCGTTTGAAATCTAATATTTAAATCCACAATTGGATCCGTATTGTAATAGATGGGTACCGCGTTCTATTCAGCAAAATCTATTTAAGTGGGGTTTTAAATGATTTGGGACCAACGCGTCGGTAATACGGTAGGTAATATAGTAACTTTTAAATGTTTTTATTGGATTGCTAGATACGTATTTTTTAACGTATTAGTTTACGTGTTCAGTTGCAGAAATCGATTATAACAACAAAAAACAAAATTCTATTTTCGGGCAGGAGTTTCTGCCAGGGTAGACTACTGACCTGTGTCTTGTTCATCATCATCATCATCATCATCAGCCTATCGCAGTCCACTGCTGGACATAGGCCTCTCCAATTGCACGCCACTTAGTTCGATTTTCGGCTTCTCGCATCCAGCTCCTGCCAGCCGTCTTGCGCAAATCATCGCTCCATCTGGCTTGTGGATGTCCTACACTACGTTTGCCGAGGCGCGGTCTCCACTCAAGAACCCGTTTACCCCAACGGTTATCGGTTCTGCGGCAAATATGGCCAGCCCACTGCCACTTCAGCTTGCTAATCCTGTGGGCTATGTCGATGACCTTGGTTCTCTGCCGGATCACCTCGTTTCTAATACGGTCCCTTAGAGAAACGCCGAGCATAGCCCTTTCCATAGCACGCTGAGCGACTTTGAACTTGTGGACCAGCCGTACCGTAAGTGTCCACGTTTCGGCCCCGTATATCATTACGGGTAGGACGCACTCATTGAAGACTTTTGTCTTTAGGCACTGTGGGATCGATGATGAGAAGACCCGACGAAGCTTCCCAAATGCTGCCCAACCCAGCCGGATTCTTCTGTTCACCTCGTCCTCAAAGTTGTTCTTTCCCAACTGCAAAATCTGCCCGAGGTACACGTATTTTTGAACAACCTCGAGAACGGCACCGTGTACCGCAACCGGTTCCGGTAGTACATGTGTCTTGTTCAGAGAGACAAAACAAAAATAATTCAGATATCAAGCTTCTGTAAGTAAAATAATAAGTAAGTATGCAAAATAAAAATTCTAGGCAAGGCAAAGAACCTAGGTTCTTTTATTATTTTGTTCAAAGTAGACATGTCCTGAGCGGTGACGGTCCCAGAGGTTGAATACTGATAGTATTCACTCTCTTTTCATATACAAGCTGGTATAAACATTTATAATGTGTATATACAGTATTCATACAGTTCAAATATTGTGTTACATGTATCTTATATTTACTTACGTAAGAACACCATAAGTGTCTAGTCTATGGTTACGTGGTTAATGAAAATGTGAACCATAATACTTAATGTCTATGTATATACGTACCTATATCATGATTATGTGTGTGTTTATGTTCTTCATGTTGATTGGATTCTACGCAGTGCCTTTACCAATTAGTTTAGTAAACAGTCTTGGCAATCTTTCTGTAAACATGAGTTCTCTTCTATCTGCCAAAGTGATTTTTCTTTTCTCTATACGGTAAAAATATTTATCGAGAAAATATATAAAAGGTTTACTAGGAGCTCCATTGTTTATGTGATGTTTATAATCAGGATAGTTATATGTAGAGCAGGATAGTTATAATTGTGTTAAGAACAAATAGTTTAAAAAGCTACAAGCATTCGTATTAAGGATTTATCAAAAGGCAGGCATAGTTGCGCAGTTGCATTGTCCGCGTTCGCAATGGTATGGTACCACACTTGGATTCCGCCCATGCTTTTCATCAGGCAGAGTAGAGTCACTTAGGTAAGCTCAAATATATTTAAATATATAAAAAACCCGACTATGTAAAAACTTTTGAGAAAAATTTATATAGTCTATGTTACCCGGGCGGGTACGAATCTATTACGTCTACGTCTTTGCTTTAAGTCGCTTAACAGCGTCTTTATATGTGTTTTTTTTTATCAAAACTTGTTGAGTTGCAAGTTTTGAAATAGAATAATAAATAAAAGAGTTTTTTTTCTGAAATAACCGTGGAAGAGTCACGATACCACGGACTCAGAAAACCGTTGTGAAACAGTGCCTACGCTGTGTTTCACCGAGTGAGTGAGGGTACCGGATGCTTATACCCCGACCCTTCCCCCCATCACTCTCCCCATCCCCCAAAAGCCGGAGCAACGCATTTGTGACGCCTCTGGTGTGATGGGTCTCCATGGGCGGGGGTAATCGCTTACCATCAGGCGACACGTTTGCTCGTTTGCCCAATATTCCAAAAAAAAAAAAAAGTTTCAAACAAAGTCTTACACTAGCCTATTTTACTTATAAATATATAACTAATGAAAAGCAGGGATTTTGCTTCGAAACTAAATTTTACAGTTACCTACCAACTTTGCCGGCGAATAGCCCTAACGAAGCTTTACAATTATATAACATGTATCTTCACCAGAGCTTTAATTTACTTTAATTCAAAGTTTCAGATACCTCAAAGCTACTAGATTTAACTACTCATAAATGCTAAAATATAGTATTTTGTTATGAATAAGTTTGTAATTGTACTTCTTTTTCAATAAAAAGATTGTATTTAAATAGAAAAACAATCTATTTCTATTTTATTTTTTCATATTTGTAGAGCAAAGTAAGCAAACAGAATGTAAGTGTTGTTTCGTAGAATTTCGTGAGCCCGCATTTTAAATAAGACTTTAATGTTCTTATTATGGAGATTTCGGTTGCAGGTATTACGAATCGAGGGGACTGCTTTTAGAGCCTTTTAAAGTACTACCTATAAGTACGGCAATATACTAATGCTACAATATGGCGAAAAGTAGAATAACGCTTTGATTTATAAAAGACTAGGTGAACCCCGCGGTGCTACCCGCTGTATGATAATAACCGCAGGCAACACCACAAGGCGAAGCTAATATCTTTATAAATTGTGGCCTATGTGTTATTCTGATGTATAAGCTATATTACTGTAAAGTTTCATCAAAAACCATTCAGTAGTTTTTGCGTGAAAGAGTAACAAACATACTCCCTTACATACTCACAACCTTTCGCGTTTAAAATATTTGTAGGAAAATACTAATGCAATTATTATTTTGTCTTGGAAATTCAGTTTACAAATACCTTTTAAGGTTTAATTAAACTGCATTTCAATCCCAAAAAATACTGCACATTTGGTTTTAAAGATTTTTTATTGAGACATGTAATAAGATAATATCGCCTTCTTTACATGATTGCCGCAAGCACTATTACTGTCAGAAAACTTCGGTTTTAAACCAAAGTTATTAGTAATATTAAATTAAAATATATCAACCAATCGTTTTCCAGGGCTGAACAAAGGTCTCCCACAAGGAGCGCCAACATACTAGAGATAGAGTTACTTTCGTTACGAATACGTTGTTTATGTAACTCATAAACACATAATTAAATCAGTATACATCAGAAAAGTCCCTCAGAAGACACAAAGTGAGTTCTTTAAGGCGACAATGTTGTTAATTTCTTTCAATAAATATGTTGTATATACGGCTATCAGATATCATTACACAAAACTCTACGAGCAAAGTCGAGGAGTCTTCAAGTACTCATTATTTAAGGCCTATCAAGATAAAAGGTGCAGCTTCATTATCATTTGTTTTTAGGGTTCCTCCATAAAATTGAAATGAGCAAAGTTTGTGGCGTAATTTCTTAACCGTAATCAAGCAAGCAGTCTCTTTGACAATCACGAGGACTAAAAACAATTTGAAATATTTTTTTGGAATTTGGGTAAAGTTAAATTCCTTAAGATCTCAACATCTTTCGAAAACGATCTTGATTCTCTTTTACACTTTCACTAATTTGACCAAAATATTTTTCGAAATCGACAATGACACCTAATTACATATCATAGATTTTAAAGCTTTTAATAGAAAAAAATAAAAGTGATCTTAGGTTCGTACTTGTCGTAAGTGTAGTGCCATTATAGCGACAATTATACGCAAGTGGCCGTTAAAGCAATTGAAACTTTTTGCGTCTGTTGCAGCAATATTTAAAAGGCACTGTGCTCAAAAGTGGTATGCAGGAAAACGATTATACAACCCTTTACGATAGGGAGGCTCCTGCATGCTGTGTTGAGTAAAATTGCTATTTATCATAAAATGTATTATATAATGTGTGATATGTGATATAAAAATAACTACAATATGAACTAAATTGTCATGATTAGAATGCGAAGATAAAATATCAATTATATTACCTATTTAGACGTATCTCACAACAATAGACATAAGTCTATTATAATGCATCAAAATTTAACACGTTTTGATTCAGAGTATAAAATATTTACTGTAACTTAATTTCCATAAAAACAAGCAAAATGAT
Organism: Spilarctia lutea; assembly: GCA_916048165.1. Taxonomy (NCBI): domain Eukaryota; kingdom Metazoa; phylum Arthropoda; class Insecta; order Lepidoptera; family Erebidae; genus Spilarctia; species Spilarctia lutea. The sequence continues at coordinate 12,245,397 of OU696487.1, forward strand.
CACTTCAACTGCCTCGGTGGCGCAACTGGTAGCTTAAGCGACTGCTGTGCTTGAGGTCTTGGGTTCGATGCCGGGGTCGGACCAAATATTTGTATGATCTGCAAATTTTTAATGGGTAGCGTTGTGTGTTTAGATGTCCGAAAATATTTACATTAATTTACTTAAATGTGGCTCAAAATCAGTCTCGGTCTTGTTGTTGCGTTTGCGCATAAAAGTTTATTTAGAAAAGATCATCTTTAGGGTAAGACTGACCAATGCAAGATCAAGTCAGCAATTAAGGAAGTCTTCTTGCTAAGATTTAAGGACAAGTATTTTGTTTATATAAAGCTATGTGACGAAATACGTACTTATTTAAAGTTATAAGCTGCTTATTAACTATTTATAATTATAAACTTTTGTATAAGTAAGTTTAATATCTTTAATGTACAATAATTCGGTAAGAATTTATTCTAGTGTACATAATTAAACAAAGGAAGACATTTTAACATAAGTTAGAAGTTACGCTTTTACACTTACATCACTATATACATGGACTAGCAAAAATTTTCTTAGAAATACTAATTGACACATGTCCGTTAATTTAGTCATTCTAACAAAACAGTCAAATGAATTCTTAGAACAAAAATTAATAACATTAACTGACATTAGTAACGTCATAAAGGACAAACGACCTTTCATCAAACAACTATGAATCAGGCAAACAAACCGCAGCTACGATGACGCTTTTTGTCTCTCCCCCAAATTTACAATTCTGACTCCTGAACGGTGGAGATGATTGGAACATATGTCATATATAATACTGAACCCTAGATGTCTTGTTTCAATTATCATGTAAAAAAATCTATTCAAATAAATAAACTGAAGTGTCTACTTCCAATTTCAAATTCACAGCTTTTCACTAAATGCGTATGAAATTAAATAATTTTAAATTTTTGCCGATCTGTCTCTGTGTTCCAGCTAATCTTTAGAATACGCATATGTGTAAGATGTGTATAATTATTACGAAAATATTTTAAAAAGGTACTGACCAAGGTTTAAATTTGAATGAAGACAAATTCTAATGGTACACACATTTTACAGCATGTAACATCGTATTTATGACCATCCCATCCATAATGCTTTACAATCCCACTCCCATCCCCCAAAGGCCGGCAAAGACTTACGACGCCTCTGGTTTTGGGGTGTCCATGGGCGGCGGTAATCGCTTATCATCAGGCGATACGTCTGCTCGCCATAAAAAAAAGCCTTAAACTAAAGAGTGACGAAATTCTGTACGTGAGAGTACCGTACGCATATTACATACGGGCTTTTCACTTGGACAAAAATAATTTTGTATTGATGTCTGGTGGATAATTATAATACGAGTGTAATACATATTAACATAAATGATTAAACGCCTTAAGTTACTCTTGCGATAGTAGCAGGGAATTCAGAAGGCGACTTATGCTTAGATTGCGTGGATCGTTTACCATTAATATAGATAATATGTCCTTTCCTGTTTACCGAACAGTGAGACGGTTAAATATAAAACATAGGATCAGCTTTATCCCAGAAAGGCTGTGTCTGCACTAGTTAACACCATTGGGGTTGGATTACAACACGAAAATAAAACTGGTATATTTCAGTGCAATAAGTTTCGAGCAATTTAGCAGTCGTGTCGACGTCGTGTGCCCGCCAATTTTTGTTCATTCCCTACTATGTTCGTCGTACGTAACAAGCAAGCGTTAATTGAAAACGGAATTTTGCCGCTTAATCCCACTGTGTTCACCTTAATCAATTCTACAAGTCTTAGTGTATATCGGAGCACTATCAAATGTAATTGGATTTGTCAGTGGTTCATAGGTACTTTATGTATAACGCGATATTTTCATGAAACATAGTTATAACTAGCACTTGCCTGCGGAACTGTCTGTGAAGGTATATGTCGGTTTTAACGGTGATTATTTATACTGATATAACTTTTCTATTTGACAACCGATTGAAAACAAAACATATATATATATATATATACCTACTTACATATATTTATTCATTTTTAATATTTATAGTTTTGTTACGAATACTTTATAAAGTATTTGTAACAAAACCATAAATATTAAATATTATTATCATAAGTACTAGTATACTAGTATTTTATATATTTTAAATATTTTACGGTTGGTTTTATAAATTTTTAGAAAGGAAAACAGTTGTAAAATGTATTCCTATATAATAAACACGAAACATTCATTACCCATATTGGTTTGTCTTGATTATATACCTTATTATGAGTTAAATCAATTCCGTGTATCGTATAATGAAATGAGTTTTGCAACAAATCAATAATAATAATAACAACTATTTCGGACATTTAACAAACAACGCCATCTAGTCCCAAGCTAAACACAGGTTGTATTATGAATACAAGACTACTGATATAAATACATATATACTTTTTTTGTAAATACATACATATTATACATAGAAAACACCCAAAATCCGGGAATCGAACTCGATACCTCTAGCACAGCAGGCGCATACGCTACCACTGCGCCACAGAGGCAGTCAATAGTCCACAAGCTATGAAGATTATATGTATAATGTGATTGACATATTTGTTTTTTTGTACTAAAAAAGAGAACGCAAGCATTAGAAATATATATAATATCCTGTGTCGCGCGTGACTTTACAAACTCTGGACAACAATTTGTGCATGACACAAAATGTTTTTCTATGTGGTATGAACGCGCAACATTCAGTAGTAGAGAACACCATGAACGATTGCCACACAAGTTTTCTTCTTCTGTTTTATTTCAACTCAAACTCAAAACATCTAAATTTCATAAATTCGAAGGTTGATTATCCTTAATTGAAAAAAAACGTATAAAATTGTAATATGTAGAACAAAATGAAACCAAACAACCTACCACCTATTGTTAGATTCTCACAAATATTTGGAAATTTATTTCAATAAGCTTCATGTAATATATTATGAAGCTTATTGAAATAAACAAATTGTATTTCCAAGGGTTTCCATTTTCATATTAGTCCTGAGCATGTTGCGATATAATTCGACAAGCTTTTGATTACTTAACGGTACTTGAATCCACCCAAACAATTTATTAGTAGATGCCGACGAAATCATTCATTCGAATAATTGGGTGAAAATTTAATATTTTTTTATTTTATATATATATATAAATTATTATATTTTTGTAGCAGTTGAAATGAGTTTATTCGGATTCTCATAAACTGGTGAAATTTCGCTAATATGAAAGTGAAGGTTGGATCAGTCGACTTGGACTCCGCCCAGTATACGCTAGAGAACCGCCCCGCGTCTGAAAGCGAAAGCTTAGTCGGCCAAATCCAGCATTGTCCTGTCCTAACCTGTCCCCGCCTGCGTTCGGTAGAGGGAAGGGAGAGGGCAGATCCCAAGGGTAACGACGACGTCGGCGCCGAAACAGCTGCTGACAGGGCCGCAAGCTGCCAGAGAGAGGGACCTCCGGCAGCAGATTAATTGATGTGATCAGCGCTAGGAGGGCGGCTTGCAACATATAATGATTGGACCGACAGGCAGGGGAAGCTCAGGTTTCCCCCAATATAGAGTCTGGATAGACGCGGGGTTGTTCCTGGGGGGACCTGAAATAATATGGTCCGGGTCCTACTCAGGGCCGGGTGCCTGAGACTACCGTCGGGCTGGTGAGTGAGGATACCGGAGGCCCATACCGCAACTCCTCCCCCATCCTCTACAGGTCGACAACGCACTTATGACGCCTTTGGTGTTGTGGGTGTCTATGAGCGAAGGTAATCGCTTACCATTAGGTGATACCTCTACTCGTTTGCCTACTATTCAATAAAAAAAAGGCGGAGTTACTTTCACATTTATCATATAAGCATGGACATACACTCGAAAAACATAACACTCCTTCCTTCGCAGCTGGGTAAAAAATGACAAAATCATAACCGTTACATCAGGATGAGCTGTTGTAGAACATGAAATGAAGTTATTGTGTTGATCAAAGCAAACGTACACCGTTAGATATAATGCGATTAAGTATTGAGTAGTGTCTAGACAGACTCAATTAGAACTAGGCCATTATGTAACTCAGCCAGCGGAACATTAACTATTAGAAACTAGGAGACAGGCGCAACTGTCTTTATTGTATACATATTAAATTACTTACGAGTACATGTGTACTTCGTTATTGATTTTCACTTATTACTTACACTCGATGTTTATCAGTCTCTTTGATAATAATCCAATTAAAAATTTAATTATCAACATATTAAGGTTGAATGAGTAACGTCAATAATCCAGAAACAAAACACTCTCCATTACCTATCAACATAAATGTTTTCAGAAGTGTATGTACTTAAAACACAAGTAGTCGTGTCTTCTTACTTTATAAACAATAGCCGAAGTTGAAGCTTGTTAAATTGTCAAAAATACATATCAACTAAGCTTGAGTGTCATAGAATGTGCTTACCATCCACAGCAGACGCAAAACTTTGCGATGATGCGTTTGACAGCTGAAACACTTCCAATCTTTTGTCAGCAAATGTTTTTGTGTTAAAATTACTTACACGGGAAACTTGACACACTGGGTAAGGTTCTGTTAAAGTTTGTTGCTTGGGACGAGTTTAAGTGTAAGACATTATTATTATAATTATTTCAGAAATAAACAGCAATTTTCTCAGTTAATAACAACACTGAACGTAAAACTAGAATCACAAGTGAAATTTAAAAAATTGAAGTTAAACATATACAAAGCCATAGAATATCTCTATGGTAAATGACAAAACACAGGGGCACAGTCACGCGCAAAACGATCTCCGTCCTCCATAAGCGCAAGCCTAAGGGTGACACATGAAGCCATGTGTCACCTTAGCAGAAGCAGGCCCGGGTGACGGTGCGGACGCTGCGGAGCTTGCGCGGCCTGGGGGACAGTAACGGGTAACGGGAACATTGGGGTTCCCACTCAGGAGAGGGCCATCTACAAAGCGTAGGTGGCCCGTGGTACGTCGGGGTTCCAGGGGTTTCCTTTCTAGGGTGCACCTGGTTCCCCGGCATCTAGTACTCGAGACGGCGTGCGGTTTTAGTCGGTTCGAGTACGACATGCCGTGACATGTGGGGAATTCCGCAAAAAAGAACAAAAGAATAGGGCACAGTCACGGGATGCAATGGGTTTAAAATAAAAGTGTTTGAACGATACCTAATTTAAACATGTTCCGCGCTTGCTGACAAACAGTGAAGGGCTAACAGTCTGCTGCGTAATAGAGGGTGTTCGTAAAAGGTACGTCATAAAAAAAAGACACGAACACAGGTGATGTTTTCAAAAGCGAGAAAGGGATGTTTACTTTTTCTTTATTTGTTTTCACCGTTTGTATGTACATGGACTTCAAATAAAGCAATCGTTTTAATACTTTTATCAATAAAAGTTATAAAATATTAACGCACATTAAGTAGAATTAAAATATTTATATACACTGAAGGCCTTAGGATTTATCAAGCTTTGTTTATGAAACAATAACAAGGGTCGCTAATGGTTTTGACAGCGTAAGTGAAATTGAAGCAGTTTGTCAATATTTCCATACCAGATAATAAAGTGGAGATTTTAGTTCTGATTTGTTTATTTTTTGTACACGTAGTTTCATTTACATATTTTTAAGTAGGTATGTTATATATATATAAATGTCCACTAGTGGATATCTTTCGGCTGAGATGACGATAATCATGATGAGTATGAAATATCCATATCTAAGCAAATGTAAAACACACTTGAGATCCATTAAACTATTTAAATTTTTAAAAGAATGATCAGAAACAGGAAACTAATCTTTTTATGTTTCGCCCTGTCAAAATGACTCTAGTCTGCCTGATGGCAGATAAGCAGAATCCGAAAGTGGTGGTCACCATATTTATTGCGAATGCAGATAGTGCAACAATGCGATGATGCTTCTACATCATTGGGCCTTCAGTCTCGCACTCACTAACGAAACATGACAGCACGAGCGCTGTCATTTTACGTTGATCCTCTGTGGCACGGTAGTACCGACGCGGTCGAGCCGACCTGTTCGTGCTGAAATCAGCGGGCTTAAATATTTCATAACCGATATTCTTTTATATAAAGAATTAGGCTACCCCGTGTGTATGTCGGTTATCTCGCTAAAAAGCAGCTTATTCTTTTTATGAAGACTTTTAGTATACCAAACATTAAAATCTATGCAGTGGTTTAGCCGTAAAAGTATAAGAGATAGGCAAAGATTATAGTATTACTATGAATAATTATTACTGATTTTTTAACATTAATTTACTTTTTAAATCGAAAGACTAAAATACACACCTTACGACTTGTTCCTGCTGCCTTCCTCATTTCGTGTTATAGTTAAGTATAGCTCTCTTGTTTCACATAATCTATTTTTATCTTCATAAATGAAGTATAGTCATAACAGACCATTATTTACCTCTATTTATAACCCAACACAAATGGTCGACAGGCATTTGCTGATGGCGAAATAAATCAGTAACAATGCACCGATAGCTGCGGTCTCATCAAATTGATAAATGCATGCAACATGAGAACTTTCAAACCTATGGATGGGGACGTAGAAGAGATAAGAAAATGGACGGATATAATTAATTTATAATGGGATACGAAAAATTATTATTTATATAAACAATAAGAGATGTTACAAATATTGAATAGAAGAAAGAATAAATTAATTTACGTAACTTTTTATGAACAAGCTTTTATTGGAATGCCCTTAAGAGAATAAAATATAAAACCATAAAGTACTTGTCGAGACGAAGCAAACAAGTCCAAACTCGATGGTGTTGCGACGTTTCTTTACAGAGATCCTATGGCCACCTTCCAGCTTCAGGATCAGATCAGCTCTATGTTAATATAATATTGTTTTATCACGCTGTATACATATGCTTGCAAAAATTCAGCAAAATTGGTTGACGATATCTGCTTTAAAATTCAGTTGCAAGATTTCACCCGAACAAATATGCACAAGCTGAACCCCGCTGTACGACCATAACCCCGGGCAACACTGCGAGGCGAAGCTAGTATCTTTATAAATTGTAGCCTATGTGTTATTAAGATGTATAAGCTATAGTATTATACAGTTTCAATAAAATCCATTCAATAGTTTTTTGTGTGAACGAGCAAAAATATACTCACTTACATAGTCACAAACTTTCGCGTTTATAATATTAATAGGATTTTAAAGAAATCACGATACTTTCTTTTAATAGTAGAAATTACATCAAGAAAAAAACCTCCTACTCATCTTAGTCTATTTAAAAACATGCCTATAGAAATTGCCTTGGATATGGCAGTAGCAATACACCATAATGTCATTCGATGATATCTAAGAGATAATTTATCACAGTTTTATCTGAAGTCTTTTTCCTTCAGCTGAGTGTTGGGGTAAACGCTATTAAGTGGTGGTGATAAATTATATTTTTCCATCATTTATATTTACTTGATCATATTTATGTGTGTGTGAAAGCTACTGCTTAATGTAAAACTTAACTAAAATAAAAAATATATTAAATTATTTCAAGTTAATATGAAATTATTCGCATAAACGTAGCAGTTTTTTTATATTATTATTTACCAACATTCCTGTTCGTAATTGTACACTAGCTCATGACACTCACAAATGATGTAGCTTGCTATTTAAAAATTAATTTGCTGAGTCGGTTCAGTGGATCATAAGATTACCCACTGCAACCTCACAAACTTGACCTCTTTATAATATTATTATCGAAACTTTTCTAACTTATTCATAAAGGACTACTATTTTACAATCTCGAATACGTATCATAAGCCTTAACTCTAAAGTCCCAACTGATTAAGCTATGCTAAACCTGTCTGATTTTCTCATTTCAAATCCATTGAAATGAGAAACACTCCATTGCCTCTGAACTAGCAATCCTTGTCAGTCTTTTCATTATCCGTACCAAGCACTAGCATAGTTAATCGTACCACAACGTAGCATTCTAAACTGTGAATGTCCAGCCCCCTTCGCCGCATTGACCACATTCAATCGCTCGGCCTCTGCACCCCTCGACCTCAGACATCGAGAACCCTTCAGGGAATTCCGAACATCCAAGGATGGTTTTTTAATTTCGAGTCTATTGCAGATGCACAATGTACTGAGTAGATAAGAATGAACTCTTTTGTTGCATTCCCTTGGTACTGATGATGTAGCTGTGCTTATATTGAATGCCTATTGTCGAATAGACAGCATTTTGTAAGTACGTGAAAGTATTTATAGAGTTTAAAAGCGACTGTGTGAGACAACTTTTATACGTTTACCAAAGTTTATTTTTTCAGATTTGATAAGCGCCATGTCAATAAGAAACGAGTAATAATGTATCAGTTCAGTTCGTAGCTTATATTCGAAACGAAACGGCGAATTTCAAAGTAATTCCAGATGGAAATCTTGGACATTGCCGGACTTTTGATTCTCTAGAGAACAGTCCCGGGATTGAACGGAATATTGGAATGAATAATGAATACCGAGTTTTTTAGATAGCTATATTTAGTTATATCGTGGAGGATACTGATAAAACTTACTTCATTATTATTTACTATATGTTTTTATGACAATAAAATTATTGGTGCGACCTAATTTACCTATTAACTTCGATTTTTCAATGCTTGTTAAGAGTCTAAATTCACTCCCAATAGTTAAGACAGTCACAGAATAACAATCAAGTAATAACTAAAGTCGGAACTCAATTCATCTACAGCAAAAGCCGTTGAGATCTAATTGTTATTAACTAATTGTTATGTACATCTATAATTATTAATTAGTATTTAGACTCGTATGAATAGTGCCCGCGTCAGTGTTGCTCATATGCTTGTTTAAATACAGTAGTTAGGACTTGGTTACGACTTCTATTCAGACAAAACCTATTGGTATATTATTGGCAATGATTTTTAAAGATCAGTATCTATTTAGCACAAAGTATCCAATCTGCAAGTAAAAATGTTTCATCAAAGATTTATTTGTGAAAGGGCTCACATTAATTCAAAGGGCACGTATCGTTTCCTGTCTCGGCGAACACTGTCGAAATGTTAATTTACCGGAAATTAAAGTTGTTTCAACTTGTTACCCTTTGGATATGACTCTTTTGCAGTATTTATGTGATTCTCATGAATAAAATATTTATGTATAACCTTGATTTCATACGTTATCGTTATTTTTGTCACGTATACAGCACAAAGCCTGCTCTCTCGCTTTTAAACATGTGTTTAATACGTTCAAAATAGTTTACATTTATTGAGGTATTATGGAGGATCTAGGAAATGAGATTTTTTAGTACAGGTTAAGAGATATTTAACAGCAGAACAAATAGTAAGACCATTATGATATGGTCGTAAATTACAATTAAAAATTCTACCATTATTATTTTCAATCAGTTTTTTTTTTATTGAATAGGGGGCAAACGAGCAGACGCATCACCTGATGGTAAGCGATTACCGCCGGCCATGGACACCCGCAACACCAAAAGCGTAACAAGTGCGTTGCCGACCTATGGGGGATAGGAAGAGGGAATGGGGGGAGGGGTTGGGGTATGGGCCTCCGGTATCCTCACTCACTCAGTGAAACACAGCGCAAGCGCTATTCCACACTGGTTTTCTGTGAGGCCGTGGTATCACTCCGGTCGAGCCGGCCCATTCATGCAGAAGCGTGGCTCTCCCACGGAAAAAAATAATATAGTAAAGTAGCATTGTAATTAATGAATGTGAACTATTTCAACTCAAATAGCCACTATGATAAACGAGAAATGATTTTTATCTTTTATCATAGTGGCCAATTGAGATTTGTTACCAAAAAAAGCACCGGATTTTATTAAACGAATTATGTTGAAACACTTCTTTATTTTAACAAGGAAGTATTTTCGTTTCACAAAATATCTAGTCACCGATACTAATACGTAATCTAGAAGTCTTTAATTACTACAAAACTAATGATATTTATCTTACTCATTGAATTTATGTATATACATTTATACATATATATAAAGTTTATTTGAAGAGGAGTGCAGAAAAGCGAGAAAGAAGTAACTAAAAAATAATAAATTATGGTCGAATTTCAATCACTGGGCGATCACTAGTGTAAATAAGAAAATACATGACATAACAAGAGTAGTTACAATTTACCAGAAAATGTACATGACCTGCCTATGGAATTCAACATTTATTAAATATTGATCTGGTTCCTCGACTTCTGCCATCCAAATTTAGATTGCTTCAATTTTTATATCACACATCCACTTTCTTCTTCTTCTTCATTTTTATTATTTCCTACATCATCATACTGATTCCATCATTATAATTAACTAGAACAAGACAAAGCGATACATGAACGACTTCCTTACCATAATTGGTCATAATTACAGACGGTTGGAATAGCAAGGAACAAAACTATTAAATAATTCACACACACCGTTCTTTCCATATTTCTGTAACCAGCAATTCTTAAGTGTGCTAATCAAAACTTGGAAATTTAATGATTGAAATAAATGCCTACCTCTAAAACAACAACCAAGGGCAACCGAGGGCGAGGGAGAGGGGGGGGGGGGACCAATCGAGTCTAGAATAAATCTTTAAGGACTTCAAGTGGTAGTTTCCTACCACTTAAAGTCCCGTCATTATCGGTTCAGTGGTTCCAGAGATTAGCCGGAACAAACATAGACAAATAAATAAAAAAAAAATTGCTGTATATTTTCTAGAATATACTCTCATGTACACTTTGTGAAAAACTGTTAAATAAAATTACAAACAGACGCTTCAACGTGACTATATATTATAATACAGTCGAATTTCATTTATCAAGAAATTCTGGTTGTAAAAGCGTCAATGATTTCTCGAGTGCTGTCTGTAGGCGTAATTGCGGAACAAACACTGAAACATATTGTTCACATGACATTTATTATACTAGTAATATTGACTAACAAACAAAATACATACATACTACACAAACACACGCCTTTCATATACACACACACACACACACACACACATATCAGACACTTTATCTATACTAATATTATAAAGAAGTAAAGTTTGTGTGTTTGTATATTTGTTAAATTGTAAGGGGTAATCTCGGGATCTACTAAACCGATTTTAAAAATTCTTTCACCAATAGAAAGCCACATTATTGATGAGCGTACACTCGTAAGAAGTGAAACTTCTTTATGACGTTATTTTTCAAAAAATAAATATCATATGTCGACGTAAGGTATAACGACAAAAGACTTATAAACCAGCAATATTCGTGACAATTCTTATTTCAAGTGCAATAAAAGTTAAGGAGCGAGACCTGAGTAAATATTTCGCGATCTGTGGTGTGAATGAAGTAAGTTTGTGGAATGTGATGTGTGTAGTTATTTACATTGTGGACTGAATAAAATAATATTGTTTGTAATGTGATATTTCATTGTAGTATTAATTTGGTCCTGTTTGTGTTTGAAAATGTTTTTTGTTTAATTTTATAAATTTTTTTTGAAGGATTGTATATAACTACTCTCAATAATAATAAAACATTTTATCATGGCCGAAAAACGTCAACGTCCACCATCGATTTACAAGCAGAATTTAAACGATTGTCTCCGAATAAAGTAGAGACTATAAATGAACAATTGTTTCAGTTTATAAATAACAGGAAAAAAACTCAAACGTAACTACTCAAAACGGGCCGCAAAATACATTGGAGACATTTACCAATCCCTACTCCGCTGGAGAAAGTATACTTCGAATCACGCGTGGTAGGGATAAAAAAAAGATGGCGCGTAACGGATAAATGTGACGCGTAACGAAAAAATGTTACACTATTTTTTTTGACAACCCCGATAAAGAAGTTTCACTTCAAAAACCAAATAATAAAAAGGCTTTTACGTGGTAGTCGGTTTTGCAAAGTGAATCGGAGAAATTTCAACGGAAGGCCAAAGCAGCGGACGGCGCGCGATGGCTTCGGGTTTAATTCGGTTCGCGTTCGTGCTCGCTTCGGGAGAAGGAGGCGTGGCCTTTTACATCTGAGAGGTAGGTACCCGCGCGGCTCAGTCGCGTGGTCGGCAATCGGCTCCTTACGCAGCGGACGTCCCCGAATAAAGGGTTCTTATCAGAACTACTTTCTACCTTATTCTTGGCAGTTAGAAATTAAAACATAACACTATGTACTAAAAAAGGATTATTAACATTATGCCCAACGAAGTGGGCACGGGTCAACTATTACGAATATTCTAACATTATTAGTAATGTAATATATTTGTGGTAGTTCACTTAAATTTTCTTGCACATAACGCAAATCGATAATATTATGCATAGTTGTTGTTCCAGATGTTTATATAATTTAAATTTTTGACTTGGAAGGTTGCTGGTACTAATAAGTTAGGAATTTCGTATTATAAATACCAGTAGAAAAATTTTGTGGTGTTTTATTTACATACCTACTTAATTGTTCAGTATGATCTGGAATGCAACAACAATGAATAAATAAAAAAATATATAAATAAAAGGTAACCCTACCACTACAATAGACGTGTAATTACTTCATACTAAACACAATTTCCTCTTGATGATTATATTCACTATCTATGGAACTAAATGTAATTTAAAACCCGATAAAATTATTTGTCCGGAAATTTAATACATTCCATCTGCATTTATTTACATCGTCGCTAGTGCAATAGCACTAAATAAATAATACATTTTTCCTCCATTTTTTCCTCAATTCAGGTTGGAGTTGACTTTGGATCTTAGTACCCTCTTACCTATCAATACTTTGACGTTACTGTCATAGATTAAATAATCTATATCTTAACAAATAAAGCAACATATTTGTACCTAATCCTTTTTACGAAAACTATGTGAAAGGAGAAGTATAAAATTTGGCACAGTTTGAGTGAAGTGCGTGCAGAAAGCTAAAAAAATCAATAATTAAATAAATTTCGACCACTGGATGACCACTAGTTCTAATACATTTTTATTAAATTGGAATATCTTAGCAATCTACGGGTATCATGTGTACTTTAAATCCTTACTTTTATTTTTTAGACTTCTTGTTTTTATGTAGTAGGGGGCAAAGGAGCAGATGTATCGCCTAATGGCGTCACAAGTGCGTAGCCGGCCTTTGTGGGATGGGGAGGGGGATGGGGGAGGGATTTGGGTATGGGCTTCCAGTATCCTATGAGGCCGCGGTATCACTCCGGACTCCGGTCGAGCCGATTGGCGAAGCGTGGCTCTCACTGTAACTCAATAAAGGTAAAGAAAGACTTCATAAATGTTGTCTGTTTGCTGATTTAGCAATAAAATTCTTATTCCGTAAGAACCTTATATTAAAAATTAAACAGATAGACAAAAATATTATCGATTTCAATTTGTTTTTAACTCATAGATAGATCTGTGATACATCCTGAAATAATCATTTGAAAATCATGATTAATTCCTACCAGATTCAATGATATCGATTTATGTTTACATTATTAATTCGCATCTGATCCAGAGAGGTTTAACGAACTTGTTCTCTCTCATCATTTAATCACGATCGGTAAGCTCGGTTTTGTGGTCGTTATCAAGCAGACGATAGTATATGTAAATTTCAGATAATCATATGGAACTGTATCTTTAATTGTTGATTTTATTAATGTGTGCCAATAATCATCACAATGATGGAATTCAACAAAGGGATAGGTAATGGTACGAGTATTATCCATGACCAAACGAGTTTGGCTATATTACGTGTTTGTTTCTAAATATAAATACATTGCATGCGAGGGTTTTAAATACATATATTTAAATAGTAGTCTATCAAAATCATGACTATAATTAAATTAATGTTTCCAATACCAAAACGTCCTAACGAAATTGTTAATTGATAACAGCCCACAATGAATATATATTTAAATCTCATGTTTTCCTTATTAAAAAAAAACTTAAGTGACAACATTTCGCTGCAGACTGTGTCAATACTAGACCTTGTTATTTCTTTAGTAATAAAGCTAACTTGGTTTTTTATTGATGCCATAATTACAAAAAATGACTATTTATTTTGGTAGTTTTTATTGAATATAGCACTATCAAGCCTTAATTTAAAAAATATATATATGTAGCTGTATATTATCAAAGTCATATCTCAAAACTTTTTGCGGTAAAATATTGTTTTTCGATAACAACTTGCAATCAATAAGTATTTTGCCTTATTATTTTCCATTACATTAAAGAAGATTGAAATCTAACAAGTAAACTTGTCTTTACCAACATGTATTTTATTTGAGGCTTTTTAAGAAGGAGTATCTTTTCTTGAAGGCTTGAAGGTCGTATTGGTCCGTGAATATCGCAAGAGACAATAGATTCCTTAAAAAAAATACAGTATGTCGTATGCGTGTAAGTTGTATATCCCGTTTACAATTATTCAGGTTTATATTTCTAGTCTGTGAGTCTCACAAATAATGTGGCTTTCTATTGGTAAAAGAAATTTCAAAATCTTAACCAATTTTGAAATTTCTCCCTATAAACTTTACCTCTTTATAATATTAGTGTAGACAGTTTTATAGTACCTAACTTTATAGTGTATATCACATCTATTATAAATACAGGCAGTGCTTAATACTGGTTCGGTAATAGATTGGTGCAATCGAGATGATCCCCCGCTCACCTCGTCTAATAACTGATATCGGATCTCCATACTGAAGGGTTTGGCAACGAGCTAGTTAATTAAATTTGAAATTGTCTAGTAGGTTTCTGATATACCCTAGAATAGATTATGTGTGGACGTTATTTAACAACATAAATTAGTGTGTGATTAGTTATTCAGATTGCAATTTTTTTGCATACATTCTGGACTCTTATAAAACATTGTATGTGTTCCGTATTGTAAAGCCAATTATATCAAAATCGTGAGAGAGCCACGCTTCAGCATGAATGGGCCAGTTCGACCTGAGCGATACCACGGCCTCACAGAAAACCGGTGTGAAACAGCGCTTGCTCTGTGTTTTACCGAGTGAGTGAGGATACCGGAGGTCCGTACCCAAACCCCGCGCCCCTCCAATCCCCATCTCCCAAAGGCACTTGCGACGCTTACCATCAGGCGATACGTAAGCTCGTTTGCCCACTATTCCATTAAAAAAAACATGAGTTCTCTTCTGTTTTTAATCAAGCGATGAGGTGAATATTCTACTTACCCTAACGAATATGGGATGCGAATACAGCCTCCGTAAAAAAATAATAATACCTAAGGTTTAATTTTAATATTTCGAGGACTCCTCGAATTCTTTAGAATCAGCTTTATGGTCCGAATTGAACGACAAAAGGATTTGAATACTTTTAGGGTAAATAATCATATTTATTCTGCGCTCCATTTCACCTTTCATTCTGACACGACAAACGAACGGTTATAAATGTACTTTTTAAAATTTTAGTTCTTGAAGTCTCGAAAACTAGTAAAAAAATGAAAACCACAAACCTAACCAAAATTGATTACAAAACGCTTTGGTCTAGCGATTTATTTGCATGTAATCTATGAATGATCTCACCCGTTAATTTCACACCTAAACGCAAATATTGATATGGATGTATGTGGACATTGGTTGAGCGTTGGCTAAATAGTTATAAATTCCTCGGACAGAACCTGCATGCCTGACTTACGATGCATTTCGGATTAGGGACGTTATATGTGTTTGGCATACCTGTGAAACAAACATGTACACAGTTTTGGTATGGTCTTCTGTTGTGTGGGATTATACGATACGCATGCCGATTATATACGTAAATTTAAGCATAGTTCGGAGAAATAACTATTAGCAGCCTCGATGCCAATTATTAGTTTCCGTAGATATAAATGTCAAAATGACCGTTTCCAATAAATCAACACTCGATATTGTTATTCATCCAAAGTCTATAGTTTATCCAAAGCCGTATTATTAAACTAAACTTTCCGAACTCAGAAGCCTTAATATTCATGAAGGCTAATCTTTATCGTTCATTTCGCACCATTAAATCTACAAAGCCAAAGGTTAATAAATCATTGGTCTATAATTATGATTCTATGATGCAGTAGTACCCGCCCTGTCGAAGGGTAGTTAAGGTTATTGTTCGAAAACTTTACATAATCGTAAATTAATGTCGAGTGTTCACTGTGTTTGTCATTTTTTCGTTTTGGTTTTTATTTCTTGAAATATTGTGACTTGAACTTACTTATTTTCTTTAGTTTTGATTCAAAAGTAACAGATATTTTGTTTTCTTCTTATTTATAATTTATTTATTTATTTATTTATCTTTATTGTACACACAAACAAAAAAAAAACAAAATAACAAAATGATTAAAAGTATGTAAGGATGTATAACAATTGGCGGTCTTATCGCTCACTGCGATTTCTTCCAGACAACCATAGCACGGACATTGGGCATTTTAAAATTCAGAGTACCTTACACACAGGTAACACATTAATATTTAAAAATATCAATAGAGATCCATACACAAATGTTATACACTATTCACACCACACATACACACTTATACCCTCACCAATACATATATACACTGAAATATATATGCATATATACAGACCAATATATTTCGATCCCTATGAAATGTTTTTTTTAATATGGACCTGTGAAAGTGAGTCTACTCTGCCTGATGAAAAGTATGAGCGGAATCCAAGAATAGTGGTCACCATATTTATAACAAATTCGGACAATGCAACAATGTAGCATGGTGGCAATGTGACAACACTGTGACAGCCTATTAAGATGCTTTCACGTCATTGGATTCTACATTGTTAATAATAATAAATAAATATTTCGAACATCTAACACACAACGCCATCTAGTCCCAAGCTAAGCAGAGCTTGCGTTATGGGTACTAGACAACTGATATAAATACATATATACCTTTTTTTGTTAATACATACATATTATACATAGAAAACACCCAAACTCTTAAACAAACATTTGTAGATTGCACAAACATTATATCGGATCCAGGATTTGAACGCGAGATCTCAATCACAGCAGTCGCATTCACTACTACTGCGCCACCGAGGCAGTCAAAGTCAGTGTTTTAGCAAATGGCTCATAAACTTAAATAAATGAAATATATTTCTGCAGTAGGCTTTTACATTGAGAACTTACGCTAACATGATAGCGTAATTAGATGAGAACATATATACATTGTCTGATTAGTATTGTCTATATTCATATTAATCTGCAGAATTATAACAATTACTCTGATACAAATGATTCATATAATTAATTATATGAACCAGGTATATCAACGTATTATTGTTTCAGCATAATATTAACATTTCCGGGACGGATTCAGCTGCTGCAGCTAAGTTTATTTCATTGTTTCGTGATACTATTTCAACTTCATCTCCTTTCATCACTTAAACATAATATTTAAAGAATCAACTACGTAATATAGATACACAAAAACCCACTGAGTAGGAATCAAGCAAGTATCTTATAAACTCAAGCTTAAATTATAAAGCCACTTCTCATCAATTGAACACGTCACGGCACTGTGGACAGTTGATAAAATAATTAGCTATTAGGGAGAGCAGTCCTCCCTTTGTCGTTGATAATTTTATCTATCCGCTCTACTGAACTGTGACTCATAATAATCTGATTTGAAGGACCCTTACCAAGTGATTTTAAACTCTAAACTTTACAGTAACCCCTGACTGTCGAGAAAACAGTAGCGTTTACAAATTCTCGGAGTTCCTTTGATCACGTCCCTTTTGAAAAACTTTTTTTCTTAATCATATTAAATATGAATGATTCTTGTGAAAAGAAATACCTACTGTTACCTATATTTTTTAATGTTTTAAATAATATTTTTCATAATCATTTTTATAGGATTATATGTGCTTTTACGACGACGGTTGGATGGAACGTATGCTCTTAAAACGTTCAGTGTTGCTAAACAAATAAATATAATTAATAAAGCCTCTAACGTATAACTATATGTAATCCTTACTTAACTCATGCATAAGTAATAAACAAATCTAATAGAAATGAAATGGGTAGTTGCTTCGCTAGACAAAGTTTTAAGATGGCCAAAAAGAAAAAATCATATCGCTGGTTTGTAAAACCATCACGTCTTTTAAAATTTTGTCGAACTGAACTTAATAACAAATGAACATAAATCTTTGACACTTTGTTGTGAACACAAACGGAAAGCCGATTTGCACAAACATTCATTAAGGAAAAGACACGGTCGTAATTCATTTGACAGAAAACACTCCAGCGTAAATAAGAAATTAATTGGCTTTCAGGAATTTTTGAATGATTTACTAAACTGTGAATACAGCACAATGTATGGTACCATCGTGTTTCAATAGTTGCTCAAGTATTTCAATCACCCCTTTCAATACAATGTGTGTGTGTTTATATAAACAATATATCTATAGCAAGTATTAAGGTATAGTTGAATAACCAGACGCATCACACGACGTCACATGTTGGCTGTCTGCATAATTCGATAGGATAACTATGCGAGCTTTTCAATAAGGTATAGACCAACTAATGGCATCTCGATTATGAAAGAATATTTAAAGAAGAATTTTTATATTAAAACTTTGAGAATTGGTTTGCATTGATAGAAATTTCGACTTGTTCTAGAACTCAGTTTGAATAATCGTTTGGGATTCAAATTAAGCTGTAGGTTTACTACATTAGCTTAATGATTTGGTTATTACATTTATATGTAGTGATGTATAGAAAGCAACGAATAAATAACATTAATAGTCCATTTCGTTAAAATGCAAACACAAAACCTATTTAGTGTAAATGTTCGTTGATAACACACAGTCATTATTCATTTGACGGAAAGCAATCTAGCATGAAACACTTATTTATTCGTTCAATGTGTATTTTATTTTTTTATTAATATCATTTCATTAGAATCAATCGATCTCTAGCCAATGAATTCCGTAAGAGGTATCTAACTAAAAGTAGGATTGCTTTATCTTAAGATTTAATCTATTTCATGATTTGCTTCTACTCTTTATAGAAAATATCTTATCTTTTTATTTACTAGGTACATGTATACACTATACTTAACCTAAGTCTGAGTAGTGAATATGCCTCTACACTGAGAGAGGCCCATGTTCAACTGTACACTGCAATAGGCTGAGTTATCGAGGATAGTAGAGTGTGTAGTGTACAATGTAATTGAGCGTGTGTGTGTGTACACGTGTATGTATTGTCGATTTAGGTTGAGTACTTATAGAATATTAGAACTGTTGAAAATTGATTACAGTCATGTTAGCATAAGCAAACCTTTATTTTTTTATTTCATCATGAAACTAAACAATTTACAGAAAATTAAAAGTAATAAATTGTACGCGTTATAAAACTTTCGCGCCGAAAGCTTTACGAATGTATATTGTGAAGAAATAACTCGGAAACTTGGCTGTTTTCGCAGCGCTATAATTAATAGCCACAGACGCTTTCATTTCGGGTGCAAAACGGACCAAAAGTGGGCAAACCAAAAAGATAATTGTGCTCAATTAATTTCGACTCTTTGCAAATGAGAGTAGTGTGCTTCTTTTATGCTCTCTCCAAGCTTTTATTGGTTTCCCGACGATAATTAGTTGGAGCCGATTTATTTGTTATAGCTTGCCTCGCTGTTTAATGAATTTTTTAATCACAACCAGTATCCGAGTATTGAAAATTTATCGATAGAAGCTACATTAATTGTAATAAACAATTCGAATTGAAGTGACTTAATAATGGAAGTATATATCAATGTGTTAAAGATTACAATAGTTTTACGAATATATATTGAATGAATCAATCGCTGTAGACTTATTTTGTTTGATACCTACGGCATAGGCTCTGTGTAAAGTGGCTGTTACAGTAGATATAATATAAAAAAAATTGGCCGATTTTCTTCAAAAGAAACTATTTTTATTATCCTTTTATTTACAACCACAGAACCACGCATGTACGTTTCAAAGTTAAAATCAATCATTAATATCCTTTTACCCCATCTTTCGAAATAAATAAAATTGGAGTGTTTGTTTCTAATATTAAAATAACCGATTTTTACTACATACATATGTATTTACACACGGCACATGTACCAAAATAATCTTTGTTTACAATTTTTGTCTGTTTGTCCGTCTGTCTGTTTGTTTCGGCAAATCTCTGGAACAGCTGGACCGATTTTGACAGGACTTTCATTGCAAGATAGCTGATGATATAAGGAGTAACTTAGGCTATTATTTTTTAGACTAGCTGCCCCACCTCGTTGCTAGCGGTTGTTGTTGTACCGCAGGTAACCACAGGACTCAGCTAGTCATTACAAATTAGATACCTTTTAAACATAAAAAAATAATACTATTACTTTTTTACTTGTTGAACTTGCATTACAATACACAGTTCTTCTCAAGATAATATGCATGAAAATACATATTTTTGTATGTGAATGCAGTGAATAAAAGCAAGTATTTGATAAGGGCCTCTTGCTGTGAAAGACTATAGCATTTCTTAACACTTTTCATTTATGAAAACACCTCTATCGATGGTGTCATTATAAATTGTATTAATACATAATTTCATGCACAAAAATATCTTTTTTACGTACTTAGGGTATAAGCTTAACCCGTATTAGTCAATTTTACTTTATTCCGGTTTGCAATAGTATTTTTTTCCTAATAATTTTAAACAAAAATATTAAAATACTATGCTAACTATATTTAAAGGGTATTATAATTTAAGCTTAAAAATTTATATAGCTACGTTAAAACTAAACACACAACATTTACACAAAAACATAAGGTTTTTCTTAACTAAGTAACAAACTAAATACCTAACTTACCGGAACAAAAATAATAAATACAATAAAAACTTGGTGTAGTATGACATTACTTTCACACAAATAGGCATAGTATGGACATGTCTATAAAAATTGACAAAATTTGACAATATTGTGTTATATTTTTGCTCTAATACATTAGATTATTGTTGGCAAAAGATATTGTATTCTTAGAAAATTGTCATGCAATTAATGTGTCATGACAACATGACATGATAAAGCATAAATTATTATGGATTTTTGTGATCGTCGGTCTTGCGTCATTACTGATATCGACATTGATACTACATATCGATATTATCGGCTTTAAATTGTGCATGTCATAAGACACACTATCTCGATTCTATTTATGTTATGGGTTCGTGGCTAATTGGTAACCGAGTAGGTTAACACATTGTAAAGTTAAGGAATCCTAGTTAGGTAAGTCTATGAATGGGTGACTACTCTTAACACATGGAGTCCCCTCCATTCCTCGGAGAGCACGTTAAGCCTTCAGTCCTGGTTGCCATATGAACATCAGTGGGAGTCCTCACGGGTAGATGCAGCCTAAGAGTTCGACAACTATTTTTCTATAGAACTTCTATGTTCCCTGTTACTTCGTTTGTGGAGGTCTGATGACATTGGCTCTGCGTAAAAAATGAAGCTTAGCCGTATCGTGGTTGATTTAATTCGACCCCATTTATACAAATTAAGAAAATTGAAGTGCCATTTTGTAACTCCAAATTAACAGCTTTTCAAATCAGCAAATGAAAGTAATACCTACGATACTTACATCAAAAAATCTATTTTAAATTTTCTGTCTGTCTGTTCGTTCCACCTAATCTCTGCAAAGGCTCTACAGATTTTGACGGGATTTTCACTGGTAGGTAGCTGATGATACAAGGAGTAATTTAGGCTAATTTTTTTAGACACGCTTCGCCTAAGTATAAAAGACTCGAAGAAATAATCACCACGTTAAACAAAACCTAAGAGTGTTTAGTACTATTACTTACATTATATTTTCTTCTATTTCAGGCTGCTCTCTGCGCTGACTACAGCGTTCCTGTGGATTGTGTAGCAGCCGGTCCAGCCCCACGACCCAGTTCCTTCCACGAAGTTTCAGCACCAAAAGTAAGTTAATCCATCCACTTAGGGAGCATTACGCAAGGCGAGAATTATTTAGCAAAGGAGATTTATTTTCTGCTTCTTACTTCATAAATAGGTAATGGATAACTTGATCAAATAAATTTGGGTGTACTTAGTGACTCTACTCTGCCTGATGGAAAGCATGAGCAGAATCGAAGAGTGGTGGTTACTATCCTCATTGTGAATGCAGACAATGTAACAATGCAGCTTGGTGACTCACACAATGGCGGCATACTGAAATGCTTCTGCATCATTTAGCTATTTCGACAAAGTCCAAGTAGTTTCAGGTCAGGTAAAATTAATTACTGCGTCAAATAGAAAATAAATAGTGGTTAATTACGGGTCAATCGCACAAAATTTATAGTATTTCCACTACATGTTTTGCAAGGTATCTAAAGGTATAAGTTAGTTGCAGAAGGACTAAGGCTACATTTAACCGTAAAAGCTAATATTATATACTAGCTGACCCTTGCAACCTCGTTTACGTCTACTATTGCCCGTAACGTAATATTTTCCCCGTTTTTTAAATATTCTTCATTGGGGCTCCGCTGCTATTGGTCTTAGCGTGATGATATGTAGCCTATAGCATAGCCTTCCTCGATAAATGGATCATCCAACACTGAAATAATTTTTCAAAAAATTAAGTAACAAATATCATTAAAATGCATAATCTTCGTTTGTTAAAAATTTAAAGAAGCTAATAGGTATATAACGTATATATCATTTTGTTTACTTGAACTATGTTTTTCCATATTTACTATCTTATCGTAAGTTATGCTTTTAGCTTTAGTCATCGTCAGTTTATAAAAGTCAGCTTTACTCGTCATCGTTTATGTATCTCTGGAAACATACATTTTTTTTTTTTTTTTTATTGCATAGATGGCAAACGAGCAGACGTAGCACCTGATGGTAAGCGATTACCGCCGCCCATGGACACCCGCAACACCAAAGGCGTCACAAGGTCGTTGCCGACCTTTGGGGGATGGGAAAGGGGAAAGGCGTTTAGTAATAATGACTTAACTCGAGCAACTTTTAGTAATAATCATTTGGTTTGAAAAGGTGGTTGTTTTTATTTTAGTTTGAAAAAGTATTTCTACGTGTCGAATACTTTGTGCAAAGTTAATCTGAGCTCTTTTATAATAAAACGTTGATTAGTTGCTTCGGACTCTTAAAAACGCATCTAAAATTGGAAAACTAGAATAAAGTATTTTTACGTGTCGAATACTTTGTGCAAAGTTAATCTGAGCTCTTTTACAAAGAAACGTTGATTAATTGCTTCGGAGGTATCTAAAAACGCATCTAAAATTGGTAAACTAGAATAAAAGCAAGGGTTGGATGAACCAGAAATACTCGACACACGTCTGTGATAGCGTTGAAGCAATATACAGTATCATTTATAGAATTGATATTTTTAGACAGTGATAATATGTCACCTGCAGACGATATTTCGAGTAGATAAGATAATGATAGTATTAAAAATGAAAGTAGATTATGTAACTTAAAAATAAAAACAAAAGACAAATATGTTAAAGCAAATTTTTAATTTTTTGTTATTTTACAGTTGTATGAAAATCGATAAATGTTTGAGAAAAAGTATTCTAGTTCTATTACTTATTTTTTTATTATATAGCGGGCAAATGAGCAGACGTATCGCCTGATGGTAATCGATTACCGCCGCCCTTGGACACCCGCAACACCAGAGGCGTTCCAAGTGCGTTGCCGGCCTTTTAGGAATGAGTACGCTCTTTTCTTGAAGGTTTGAAGATCGTATTGGTCCGAGAACACCATATAATATCTTTATAAATTGCCCGTGATTTCTCTATATAACACAATCTATACAATTAAATAAAATTGGAGTGTCTGTTTGTAATATTAAAATAACCACTTTTTACTAAATGCATATAATTATGTATACATGGTACATATACCAATTTTTATTTTCAGTTTTTGTCTCTCTGTCTGTCTAACCGCTCCAGAGATTAATGAACTAATCTGTTTGTTTCGGGACTTTCACTAATAGGTAGCTGACGATGTAAGGAGTAACTTAGGATACTTTTTAGAATAACTTCGCCCTGCGGCGTTACTTGCGGTACGTCAATAACCGCGGGTAGCACCGCGGGGTTCAGCTAGTAATTAAATAAATTTGTTAAGGGCTGACAACATACCTTGTGACTATCCCGTGAACGTTTTTACTAAAACAATAATATAAATATGGTTTCATGGAAAAGTTTTGAAGAACTTACTTAATATATGTCACGTGATTCGATCACCAGATAAGGCTTAAACACAATAAAACAAACAAAATAATCTAGTAATAAATAATCTAATTGATTTCTTGTTACAAAGCGATATTTTCTCATAACAAGTATTTGATGAATGAATAAAATTAAAATCCTTTTTAGATGTCAGTAATATCAGCAATTTCAACACTCTGAAAAAGGTACACTATATACGAGTATAATGTACCTATACGTGCCAGTGACGTAAACGTATCCGAGTTGCGCAATCGTTCACTTCATACGAAGATATAACCCAATCTCACTCGAAATGATCTCATCTGAAGTGAGATGAGCCTATAAAATTTTAATGGCTCACATAAAAATATTATAAAACTCTTGCTTTCAGAATATTTATACGGGTTGTCAAATATATGGGTATGCCTAACTTTTCTCAAGTACACGAGTTACTTACTGTAAATAGGTTTAGTATATTTAGTATTTTAATAGTAGTAGTACATTTTTGCTTTACAAAGGTGAATTTTTAGAATCGATTTATCTATAAATAAATAAATATTTCGCACATTTAGCACACAACGCTGTCTAGTCCCAAACTAAGCAGAGCTTGTGTTATGGGTATTAGTCAACTGATATAAATACATACAAGTATTATACATAGGAAACACCCAAACTCCGAGACACATATTTGCAGACCATACAAACATTTCGTCCGAACTGAGAATCGAACTCAAGACCTCAAGCAAACAGTCGCATACACGGTGCCACCGAGGCAGTCAATATAAGCAATCTATATGAGAGAAAGGGAACAGAGAGTGCACTTGTGTTTGCGCATACACTGGTGCACTATAATATCTCCTGCGTAGTTGGGTGGCCTCCGTTGAGACTGGCCACTGTGGCCGTTATCGGCTAGGAGAAAATTAGTAGTACATTTTTGCTTTACAAAGTTGCATATTTTGAAGTTTAATTTCTCGCAAAATAGGTATATATTTTTCTAAACGATTTATCAAATAGTTATAACTAATGATGCGAAAATTGACAGGTTATTAATACTATTGTTGTTAATGATTATACTATATTAAGTTCTACTCGTATATTCAATTCGTTCCAAATTTTATTTACTTATGAACCTAATGTGACTCCAATCTGGCTGATGGAAAGTATGGGTAGAATCCAAGAGTGTTTTTTTTTTATTGTATAGGGGGCAAACGAGCAGACGTATCGCCTGATGATAAGCGATTACCGCCACCCATGGACACCCGCAACACCAGGAGCGTCACAAGTGCGTTGCCGGCCTTTTAGGAAGGAGAACGCTCTTTTCTTGAAGGTTTGAAGGTATTGGTCCGGGAACACCGCAGGCGACACCTCATTCCACAGTTTTGCTGTGCGTGGCACAATATGTCGGGAAAATCGCACAGTTTTGGACTGCCAACCATCTAGATGATGGGGATGAAATTTCTGTCGCGTAGGACGATGGCGGAAAGATGCGGCAGGGATCAATCCGAACAATTCCTCGAAACACTCCCCATGGTAAATGCGTTAGAAGATGCACAGCGAAGCCACATCTCTACGCTGCGCCAGAGAGTCTAGCCGAATTGAAAGATTCTGGCAATTGACGATACGAGTCGCCCTCCGCTGTACGCCTGCCCAAAGATGAGGACAGTATTCCATGTGAGGCCGAACCTGCGCCTTATAAAGCCGATGGTCACCATTCTGATTCTGAATTCAGACAATGGAACATGGCGGCCTATCGAGATGCTTCTGCATCATGATTCATATACTCGTAGATATCGATTAATCCACATTGTAGTTATATTATCTAATCAGTGTTAATAAATGTGCACTAGAAACTTCATGTTGAAAAACCGCAGGCGATCATGACTGATTTATGATGCTTCGCGTTCGTTCGCGAAGAAATCCATGTATATTTTTTATATTGAACTTTGATTGATTTTTAATAGTCTTAATAAATGTAGCTATACTCACAAATCACTAAAAACCTGTAATATAATAATAATATTTCGAACATCTGACGTAGAACGCCATCTAGTCCCAAGCTAA
Source organism: Spilarctia lutea (assembly GCA_916048165.1). Classification (NCBI taxonomy): domain Eukaryota; kingdom Metazoa; phylum Arthropoda; class Insecta; order Lepidoptera; family Erebidae; genus Spilarctia; species Spilarctia lutea. Next base: position 12,271,640 of record OU696487.1, read on the forward strand.
GCAGAGCTTATATTATGGGTACTAGACAACTGATATAAATACAAATATACTTTGTTTTTTTACATACATATATATTATACATAAAATAGACCCCAAACTCCGAAACAAATATTTGCAGATCCTACAAACATTTAGTCCAACCCGGGCATCGAATCCGAGACCTCAAGCACAGCAGTCGCATATGCTACCAATGCGCCACCGAGGCATATTTATCGAATGTTTATTGTAAAAGAAACAATTACTACTTAACCATTATTTTACTATGTAGCTTAAGATATAATTAATCAAGACCCTTAACTTCATTTACACGGGGACAGGTTATAATCTATTCTACATTCACGCAGTTAAAGATATGTCGCAGTTTTTAAATAGTCTTAAAAAGTTTTTATTTTTACATTTAATAACTTAAATGACTTTTTAAATTAGTTAAATACGTCTGTCAGTTAATTAATATGGTTAATATGCACATAATTGTGAGAATTTATAAAGAAACATATTTTAAATAAACAACTACATATTAATAATGAATTGTATAATTTATTTATCAGACAGTAGATTTATAAGGTCAGATTAAGTTAATCGACATTCGGTAATCTTACCTAGAAGATAAGTACTTACTCTTTAAGTAGATAATTAGTACATCAGTTCTAATTTAACACTTATCTTTGATCCTGTATGATGAATAAGTTTACTTTTAATTACAGAGACGATGTTCTCTCAAGAATAGTCCTACAACTCGAACAATTTAAAGAAAAATAAAATTCGATGTCGACGATGTCCTAAAATACTTCTTCACATTCTTGATACACCATTCATAAAGAATAAAGAATATTTTAATACTAAAGGAAAGTGTACCGAATGAGTCATGAGCTTTAAATAAGTTTCACTCACAAATTACACACCTACACCATCGTGAGAATAAAAAATCAATGAACAAACTTCGCGATGACCTTTTCAAGAACGTCATGTTGTGAAAGGGTGATTCATGCAGTCATTCAACTCTACTTCGTGCGATCTACAACTAAAAACACAAGGCCGAATATTTTAAATTGTTTAAAATACACTAACTTACATTTTTATATCCTCATTTAGAATTCTAAACAAAAAACGCAATGGAGTTCAGCTTTGCAAAGCGAGTTTTATGACAGCTGTTTTCGGGATAAAGCATTCAATGTTAGTCGGTCAGTCTACATGTAAGTAAGAATCGTTTTTAAGTTCATGACTCAACAGATAAGTTGAAGAATGTTTATTTAAGTAACGAACCGTGTCCGAAGAATGTGAAACAAGTGATATTCATGACATATATGCGAATTTACAATACGAATCCTTTTCATATTCAATATAAAAATATATTTCTATTTTCTTTAGTCAGGGTATCACATGTGAACTGCTGTACTAATCCCGCAAATTTTTTTTCACTATGAAGGTTAATTTTCTAGGAAGGCCGAGTATCAATGGAAAATTTATTTCTTTTGAGAGACGCATGCGAATTTGTCCGGGTCAGCTATTCGTTAATTCAACTTTTTTTATGAATAATATTTTTTTTTTACTGTAAACATCAAACTGATCACCATAGTCAATCAACTACGGCCTTAAATATACGCTGGCTGGCTGTAGGCCTCTTAGAAAGAACACTCCCGGAAAAAAATCGAAGTAAAAGTATCTAATGACTGATACGCTGGCCAGATATTTTGCTTTAAATAAATAAATAAATATTTCGGGCGGCGGCTATTTCGGCATCTAGTCCCAAGCTAAGCAGAGCTTGTGTTGTGAGCTAGACAACTGATATGAATACATATATGTTTTTTTTTTAAATACATACTTATTATACATAGAAAACACCCAAACTCCAAAACAAATATTTGTATTTCAAGAAAACACTTAGTCCGACCCAGGATTTGGACCCGAGAAGAGACCTCAAGCACAGCAGCCGCATTCACAACCACTGCGCCACCGAGGCAGTTTTTGTTTTCCTTCTTATTGTTATTATTTTTTTTATGTAAGGCCCTTCCAAAATGACTCTACTCTACTCTCTGCCCGAAGGAAAGCATAAGCAGAATCCAAGAGTGGTGGTCACCGTACTAATTGCGAATGCAGACAATGCAACAATACAGCATGGTGACCCACACTATGTCGGCCTAGTGAAGTTTCTTTATCGCTATTTATTATTTTCGCACTCACCAATGCACGAAACACGACAGCACGAACGCTGTCATTTATAGTTTATCTTCTGTGCGAGGGTATTATCCCTGGTGCTGGATGAATAGGAGAGGTTGAACTCTTTATTCCGTCACCAAACGGGCTGGAAACTTTTGAGTGCTGGTAAATTCAAAACATATTCAAATTCAAGACAGAGAAGTTTGTGAGTATTTAAGTGAGTAGGTATGTTTGTTGCTCTTTCACGCAAAAACTACTGAATGGATTTTGATGAAACCACAATACAATAATATAGCTTATACATCAGAATAACACATAGACTACAATTTATAAGGATACTAGCTTTGCCTCGCGGTGTTGCCCGCGGTTATTTTCGTACCGCAGGTAGCACCGCGGGGTTCAGCTAGATTTACTTACTTCAAGGTATCGAATGTATTAAAATAAGCAAAGGATTGCCGTTAAGAAATATAATGGAGCTATAAAATCATTGGTAATTACAACTTAAGAACCAATGACACTGACAAATGATTCACTGTAATCAATTAATTAAATATTCTATTGACTTGCTGGTTCGATTTCTTGGTGAGTCAGAACACGTAACTTGTGACTCAATCATTAACATCCTAAGATCCCTGTTGTTACCATTGAGTAGCCCTAAAACGGTATTCCAACTATATCTATTTTTTCTGTTGTGTTGTTTAAAGAATACAAGAAGTTATATAAATGGCAATATTGGTAGGATGCCTGAAAAAATAACATGTTCAAATTAATGTTTATTGTAAAATATTGATATGGTATGCCTGGCATTAATCGCATAATCTGAATCAGATGAATCGCAAAATAGGGTACATTTCTCAAATTGTAATAAAAATATAATTTTCCAAATCGGCTCATAAATGACGGTTGACTTACTGTTCTTTATTACATTGACCAGGATACAATGAGTAAATTTTTCCATCCCTGAGTGACACGTCACAGCATGTGTAATCTGATTGTAAGGGAGGTGTGTCATTGTTTAGACTACGAGCTATTGTATTATAAATATGGCTAATTGATATTTCATAACATATGACTTCTATAAACGTCTAGGCTGATGAGTAAGTGTATTAGAATGGTCGTAGAATGATTAACATATATGTGACATAAAAAATGATTAATTGCTTTTTAAACACAGGACTTCTCTAAAAACTAAATTAAGAAGCAGACTCCAAGACGACACTCAATATGAATAAATGTATAATAATTATCTCAAAATACTTTATGTAGTCACTTGTTTTCAGGCACTTAGGTAATTTTTTTTATTGTGTATGAGGCAAACGAGCGGACGTTTCACCTGATAGTAAGCGATTATCGCCGCCCATGGACACCTGCAACACCAGGAGCGTTACAAGGGCGTTACCGGCCTTTTAGGAAGGAGTACGCTCTGAAATCAATGAATATCTCTCCTACCAATATTACTGATTGATGCAAGTATACTATTCTAAATATTGAGTTTTAGGACACCATGTGCGGTGGTTACGAGCATGAGTCGGTAGCTCGTAAAGATCCCTTTTTATAGGTCATTACGAAATAATTATTTTCCTATATCTGGCCATTTAGAGAGGGATAGACGATAGAAGACTTACGAAAGGAATTAGTAGAGCGAATGTGTGTGGAAGTGTCGGAAGAGGTCGTCCACGGCGAACATTTACCGACCAAATTGGTGATGTTTTTAAAAAAGGTATTCTGTGAGGCCGTGGTATTACTCCGGTCGAGCCGGCACATGTATGCCGAAGCGTGGCTCTCCCACGTAAAATATATCGCAAGTACTCAAGATTGACCGCTATTTGACTCCTCCACCAAGCGATCGTTAGTAATTAATTAGTATTTATTTGTGTTTTGAGAAACTTACATCTAACAATATAAGATTTGTTATCAGATAGATAACAGTCAAAACAATCCCTAATAAGACGACTAATTAAAGAATGTTTGTACTTTCTATAGAAGGTAACAGAGTAGGTCTATCGCCATATATGTATATCTTATGTTTACTTTATATACCTACATGTAATTCATTCACTTACATAAACATTATATTCATATTATTCATGTTATCACTAAGCTGCCAAAGGTTATATAAGGTCATCATTCCTAGTAATTAATTAGTTTAACATTTTCTGCTGCTGTGAATCCCCATGGCCACATCCAATATGTTTATTCTTAGAAATCCTGAGAAGTACGGACAATGTGTACTGATCGAAACACTATTAAAACCGGGTTCTCGGCATTATAACTCTGAAATTTCCTTATATTTCTCCATTCAGACGGATTAGTGTTAGACATTTACGGGTAATGTAATTTCAATGATAAACATTCATTTATCATTTTAGTTTAGACAATTGTGGAGCAATATTATGTTAGACAATTAATTCTAATAACAAATTGGAATTAACTTCTTTAGCAACTAAAATATTTAATCAATGAAGTCTTATTTTGAGCTTCAATTTTAATGCCAAGCTTATAAACGGTACTACGGCTTAAAAGCTTTAAATAAATATTTCGGACATGGACATGTGTGAATATAATATAACAAACTGGACGACCGCCTCAGTTTTTTTTATGGAATAGGGGGCAAACGAATAGACGTATCGCCTGATGGTAAGCAATTACCGCCGCCCATGTACTTCCGCAACACCAGAGGCGTCACAAGTGCGTTGCCGGCCTTTAGGGGATGGGGAGGGGATGGGGTATGGGCCTCCGGTATCCTCACTCACTCGGTGAAACACAGCGCAAGCACTATTACAGTGCACAGTTATTTATCAATAGCTCAGACAGAATTACCTTAGATCATAGAATTATGTTAATAAATCTATATTTTTCTAATACCTACTATTGTTATTCTTAAACAAGGATGTGCAAGTCATTTATCAAGTATTCGCCATTAACGCCTACGCTCCACTCGTCACAAAGGCTACATTCAAGCGCGTGACGTGATTGTGACGTGTTTGGACGTTCAAGTTTTGCATTACAGATTCTAATTGAAATGATTAGACGTAAACGTAATACATCAAGTAATTACTAACAGGGGTCTTCGGAACTCGGTAATTTTTTATATTATTAGCAATGTTAAATGAGTAAGTTGTTTTGTATTATCAACTGTTTTCTTCGTGACTAACGCAAGAAAGTATGAGTTGTGTTACAGGTTGTTGATATTTTCTGAATTCTGATACATACCAGTCATTATTGTCGTTGTTGATCAATGATACCTGTATGAATGGTATGGTACCAATTACTTTAGTGTACCTGTGTAAATATCTTACACGGCACAGCAATATTTGATATTGACGAACAATAATAACTTAAGGAGCATCATAATAACAATTTTAAATATCTCCCACCAACATGTTTTTTATTAAATTTTAGAGACAAAACTATTGAAACAATTGATATACGATTTGTACAAACATTGCTGTCTTCTTCGGTCCGCCACCGAAAATTCTTATTCATGGACTTCTTAACACAATGATATATAGTTTTCGAGTACAACTTTATATATAAGTATTTTTTTATATATATGAGTCTGCCAAAGTGCGTCTACTCTGCTTGATAAAAAGCATGAACAGGATCCACGTGTCATCTCTACTATACTCATTGCAAATGCAGACATACCACAATGCAGCATGGTGCCCAACACTATGGCGTCCTATTGAATTGCTTCTACATCATTCATTTCTGTCCACAGTCCAGTTAAGTCATAAAATCGACGATCCTTATTGTCTCCAAATGACTCTGATAATAACTTGCCATAAAGGTACTGTAGTTATGAAATGAACCTTCATATACAACCCATATAATAAAGTTCCTATTAACAGATTTGTCAACAGTGGTCAAACCGATTACTCACTGCTGACTGCCCAGTCCTTTTATGTTGTGATAATATATTACGCATCACAAGACTATGTCCTGAGTGACGCAATTTCATAGAAAGTGATTTGCTTCGGGGTACTCTGTTTGTCATACTGCTCCTACAGCCTGCGGTTACAGCTCAGTCATTCAAAATATGATGAATATTAAAGCTGTAGAAGAGAGTAGTACAGATGATAGAATGTAATGAAATACTTTTATTTTTATTTTTTTATTGAATAGTGGGCAAACGAGCAGACCTCATGGTAAACGATTACCGCCGCCCATGGACACCCGCAACACCAAAGGCGTCACAAGTGCGTTGCCGACCTTTGAGGGATGGGAAAGGGGATGGGGGGAGGGGTTGGGGTATGGGCCTCCGGTATACTGTTTATTGAATTAGAATATTGGAGTTATTTGTTGGTCGGAGGAGGTTAATCAAACTTTATAATGTTACTTATAATATTCGATGATCGCTTGGAGATCGCTTATTACATTTAAAATATTTTACAGCGATTTGTACTACTGCACTCCGAACAAACTTAGAAATGATGTTCTACCCCATCAAGATTCATTAAAATATCCCGTCGGAGACGCATTCTCCGCCGGAAGCTAGCAATATGGGAAGCAAATTATAAGACTTGCATACCTGGACTGGCTAGTTGGCAGAAGGTCGTACGTCATCCTGGAAAATAAGATACTTATATACAAAACTATAATCAAGCCAATTTGGACTTACGGCATTGAGTTATGGGGATCACCGTAGAACTTGAATGTGGAGATCCTACAACGGTTTCAAAATAAAGCACTAAAAAGGAAAACCAATACACCTTTATTCATTAAAATCTGCGAATTGCATGAGTACACAAAAACGAAAACTGTCAAAGAGGAGGTGGAACACAGAGCAAGAGCATACAGCGACCGCCTAAGGGCTCATACTAACAACCTAGCAACGGTGTTATGTGAACAGGTTAGTGACAGAAGGATGAAAACATATATGGGACTTTATTACTAAACTCTAAATTATAGGAGATAGTTTTTCACTGGTGGCACTAGAGGCAAACAATCTGTTAAAGTCTTGTGAAGTCGAATGCAAGATGACAAAAAGAAGAGATTTGTACTAATGTACTTTCATTGTAAACCTAACCAAACCTAAAATTACGTATATTTTTAAATACATACATCTAATTCTCCTTAATTCTTGTTTGTCTCTGTATTAGGATTTTTAATAATTTGATTAATTTCTCAGAATTCAATTTATACATAAAAATGATTCTTTAAAATATCGTTAAAATGATTTTATACGGTATTTGCAGCAAAAATTAATCTAATATTTTTTTCAGTAGGTTTTTAGTCATTGCTTAACAATCACTTCCAAATCATACAATTGAAATTATATAGTGATTTGATTATTAAAAAATATTATTTGTGTCAGAACAGTCAACATATTTTCTTTTATGTTTACTGCTCTGCCTTATGGAAAGCATAATAAACATTAACAATCGAAACTTTACATGATCATAACAAGTACGTAATTGTAATAGAAAACTATCTTGGAGTAATTTTTGCGTGCGTCGTCAGTCGCGTATTTTATGAATCAGTACCTGGACTGCTTTGCCCAGTATTTTTTTTGTAAACCTTACAATGTATCCTAGGTAGATCGATTTATCGCCCCCGAAACTTCTTGCATACTAAATTTCATGAAAATCATTTGAGCCGTTTCCGAGATCAGATTATATGCATACTCGTATGTACGAGTATTATATATACAATTTGCCTCATTGGTCTAGCGGTTCAAGTATGCGACTGCCAATCAAGAGGTCTCGGGTTCGAATCCAGGATCGGGCCGAAAGTGTTATTGAATTTTTCTGATTAAATAAACACTTAACGACAGCTCGGAGTTTGGAAGTTGGGGTCTGAGCCCCCGTGCCTCGGAGAGCACGTAAAGCTGTCGGTCCTGCGCCTGATCTCTCCCCGGTCGTGTCGGTTAACCGTCCCATCGTATTATGAAAGAGAGGGAACAGAGAGTGCACCTGTGTTAGCGCACACACTAGTGCACTACAATATCTCCTGCGTAGTTGGCTGGTCTTCGTTGAGACTGGCCGCCGTGGCCGTAATGGGCTTGGAAAACATCATACATATTTGAATTGCACATTTAAAGGTATTAGACTAGGTATTCAAATGATTCAATGCCATTCATTTAACGATTAATATATAACTCATACGGGTTTGTCATAAAAAGTATCAATCAGCATTAATGATTAAAACAGCCAGGTTCTAGAACTTTCTGATTTTACGAATTATCTTTATTATGTGTGTGATACATTATTTATCGTTATCCATTTAATCTAAATGAAACATCAAATCATAAAGTTCAAATGGGTCTTACGGACTGATCTAATATTTTAGCTTAACTCAAATGTTCACACCTAAGTTCGCTCTAACTTAACCAAATTAAGTCGGCAAAGGCTAAAATGAACGAACTCATTTAACCGAGAGGGCTTTAAGACCTAATTAGACGGTTTAATTAGGACCGATACAGTGAAAGGGTGAACAGATAAGAAATGTACAGTTAGAAACATATTGAAATTTTATTTGAGAAGGGTTAAAGTTAGGCGATTTTCAATGATTGGACAACAATTTATGCATTACCTTTTTAATAAAAATCAGTCGGGTATAACGGACAGTGAGATTTTTGTAGACATTTAACCTTGTTTACTATTACTTCATGATAAATTATGATTATTATTCATTCGAATTCAAAATCTTTATTTCATAAAACTGACTATTTTAGATCACTAAATTGTTTTTACCATATTGAGTAAATTGTGTAACAGTATTATTTTCAGTGTGCTGATTTAAATAAAAATATTGGGCGTAAGAATAACGTTTCCCAGAAATTGTAGCTTTCTTAGGTCATGATTTTCTTAAGGTTGATTGTTTTTGTGAAAATGAACCTGTGTTTTTTTCAGTTGCCTCAAAATAATAGATTGACAATTATAATATTTAGTTAGGGTTACATAATGGGTCTCATAAGCAAACTTTAGACTAATCTTTAGTGTACACAATACGTAAATGTGTATGTATGCGTATGCTACCGTGCACGATTTGTGACCGTCAGTGTTTTGTGTGGCTCAAGTCAGAAGCTATACATTTCTAAGTTATTTTTTAAGATAATTGCCATAGAGTATATGTTTAGCCACTCTAACAAGTATTTGACTGCCTCAGTGACACAGTGGTGGCGTATGCGACTACTGCGCTTTAGGTCTTGGGTTCGATTCCCGGGTCGGACCAAATGTTTGCATGATCTGCAAATATTTGTTTTGGAGTTTGGGTGTTTTCTATGTGTGTCTATTCTATTTCTATCAGTGGTTTAGTACCCATAATACAAACTCTGCTTAGTTTGGGACTAGATGGCGTTGTGTGTTAAATGTCCGAAATATTTATTATTATTATTTGTACTGATTTTGAAGGTGATATTGGATGTCACGTGACGAGCATAAAATCATATATAAGCAGCATGTATATCATAATTAATATTTATATATAACTGGAACAAATTTTTCCTCATAGAAGTCTAACGAAACTTGTATGCGTAAAATGTTACTTTGTAATTTACGGGTAAGGCAACGTGACTCACATGTTAATTTACAAACAATGGGAATTTGTAATTATTATAAGTAAACTTTTGTAATACGTTAAATAAGGAATATGCGTAGCTTTATTTTATGAGAGTACTCTATGTAATCATAATTCATAAATAGATGTTTATACAATATGTATTAAAACAGGAAAATATTTGCACAGTAACGCATCGTATTAACTAGAGGTTTCCTTTAACCATATATTTTCTCATATAAATAATCAATTTGGCGCAATTTATTTTTCTAACAGAGAGTTAACACTTTCCATTCCTATCTAAAAGGAAAAACTAATTATAATCTTACACACAACGCCATCTAGACCGAAGCTAAGCAGAGCGTGTGTTATGGGTACTAGACAACTGATATATATATATATATATATATATATACTTTTACATACATATTATTTGAAGGTTAAATTCATAATTTTGAAGGTTAAATATGGCCGTTTTTTATGCTACTGTCTACCCTTTTGCTGCTGTCTCTGCTAGTGGCATGTTGGACACGAACCGACTCTGAACGCCATTTCGGGTACTATATATAAGCCGCGAACCTGGTGCACTCTAGAAAGCATAACCCTGGAACCCCGACGTACCCCGGGTCGGTTACTATTTGTTGATGGCCCTCTCCTGTGTGTGAACCCCGATGTTCACGTTAGTGCCCCCGGGACGCGCTCCGCTGCTCTTCTCCCCCACGCCGAACATTCTGCCAGCTTGTGAAGCGCCATGTCCACGGTCTGACCATCGCAGTGGTGGCACTCAGGCCCTTGCGGATCAGACACAGGTGATCTCTGAAACATCCATCCAATTATCACCCGCGTCAGCCGGTATGAGAGTGTCCCGTGAAGCCTCTTGAGCCAATCTTCCATGGTGCCTCCCCTTTATTACAAAATAATCTTATGTTGATGTAAATTTCATTACTAACAGTATGTTTTCTTGTTACCTTACTTGATTTTATTATTTATACCAACAAATATTGATTTATAAACATGTTCGTATTTTTAATCCTTACTTTCTATTTCTGATTTCGTTTTTTCTTTCTTCATAGTAAGCTTCTATTTAATGTTTCGTATAAATAACTATTAAATAAGTAATTAAATATGTAATTTGACTTTATTTAGGTACAAATAACACTTTGAAGTTTCAAATTAATTATTGATTCTCAAGAAGGTTCTCGTATGAGACAGGCCACTACACTGTTTCCCTTCATTACGTTGAATATTAAAATAATATTAGTAGGTTCGTAGGTTATTGTGACAATAGTACTTTCAATATCACTACTAACTATCAAGGATTACAGTTAAAAGATATGAATGACTGATTTTTGAAGTGGTAGATTAAAGCTATCATAATCATCAATACAGTTTTAGTTATTTCTTTATTTTCAAAATTATTAAGACCCCTTTTCCGAACCTTACTCTTACTTTAAAAGGGATGATTGGGAATTTAACGTCTTACGTAATTGAGCAAATGACCTAAATCTAAACTTGGCCTTCGAACCGTTTTCCAAACAAGAGTAGGGTCGGCTTTTCATCCACTACGACATGGTTAAGCTTGAATTTTTACTTGGAGCGATATTGAAATTCTGTAGAAACACTATCGGCCTTTTCAGGGCTCCAATTACCTGTAACGAGCGTCACAGATGTTCGAATGTCAACCGGGAACAAGCCGACGCGACGGCTTAACACGTTTTCAGAGGCACCTGGCCACAGCTGTGCTTATTCTAACCGAACCGAATTATATCCTACTAACATAGTTACAAAAATACAAAATACTTTTATTGCAAATTATTTTATTTTATTTAAGATGACCCACGCAACCTCGTTTGCGTCTTATGTTGCCCGTAGCGTGAAAATTTTCCCCCGTTTTTTAAACATTCTTCATTGGTGCTCCGCTCCTATTAGTAATATTTTAATTTTGCCATAACTTCAAAACCAAACGTCCAATTTTTATCATTTAAAGACCAAATATTATCTACATAAACTGTAGTTAGTGATGAAATAATTTATTTTGATAAGGATTGATAGCATGAGTAAAATAAACGCGTTTAAATGTAGTCCAAACAAAATTCAAGATTTTTAAATAAAAAAATGGTTGTTGTGCCTCACTCGACATAGATAGGTATAGTGTGTTGCGGACTTTTTTGTAGATATTTATAAGATCTACGATTAATTAGAACATTTTATGGTTCTATCTTTTACCGTTTAGGCAGCGTATGCAAAATAAGTAACTTATCTGGTTGATTTTTTACACTTTGGGTCCGAAAAACCCAAATATCTTACGGAACCCTATTCTTTCCAAAATAAAATATAGCCTATGTTACTCGTGGGTAGTGTAGCTTTCGAATAGTGAAAGAATTTTTAAAATCGGTCCAGTAGTTTTTGAGCCTATTCATTACAAACAAACAAACAAACATACAAACAAAGTTCCTCTTTATAATATTAGTGTAGATGGGTTAACTCTAAGAACCTTCTGATTAACGTGGTAATATTGTTTGACACATATATACTATTTTTATTTTTAAAACAGCTTAATTCACTCGCTCTACATTTACCCCTCACACTATACAAGTGAACACCTGCGCCAAAATGACTCATTAGTCTCACGTGAGTTACTGTCGGGCCATATGTGACCGACCAAAGGTTGGGAACCACCGGTAAAGTGACTCAACTGGATAACAGATGTAAATACGCTGCAATGTAGTCCACGATGACTAACAGATACTTAAAGAGGGTTGCCTAAAGAGGCTATCAACTTGACGATAGAAAATGTTTGTTTCAATATTATGATAACTGCGCATGACTGCACGGTTGGCCGAGTGGTGTCAGCGGTCGCCATGCCGCTTGCTACTGCGCCAAGTGTCGTGGGTTCAAATCCCACGCGGTACCTACAACACTTTGTGTGATCCACAAATTGTTGTCCCGAGTCTGGATGTTCTTTGTGTCCGTTTCATGTATGTTTGTAAAGTCCCCCACGACACAGGATGTTTATTCCTAATGTGGGAGTTGTCTTTTAAAAAAAACAAAAAAACAAAACAAAAAAAAAATATGTATTTTTGTTTATTTTTTATGCTGTTGTAACCACTACCACAGTAATAACTGCGTCTTTTCTGACTTACAAATAATATTTTGAAGAGCGCATTTTTTTAGATAATAATAATAGGATGCACTAATAAAATTACATACAAGTAGTTTATGAACTACTTATTACAAAATTATAGCAAGAAGTCCAAAATAAAACCTTGAAATGCCCAAAATGGTAGGTAATCATACTTTACTTTTTTTTTAGAACTATATTTTTAAAAGTTAGAATTATCGTCGTTATTTGCGTGGAATAGTATCATTACAAACTATCACTGGGTATGGGCCTAACGATTTTCAGATGGGACAACATAGTAATGTGAACTGAGATCATCATATCAACAGACTTTAGTAGTGTATGGCTGGGCATACACCTCTTGTTAGAAAGAAGGTTATGGCCTCTACTAATAAGTTAAATTGAGTGAGAAGGACGAGGAAGCTTGAGTAAAGAAAAACCTAAGTCTAGAATGTAAAACCAAAGACCGAACAAACCCATATTCAGTTTCGACAGGTTTTCGACATCTCCCCACTACATATACATCAAATCCTCTAAAACATGAATATGCTATATTATATGATCTATTTAACAATATGTTTAATTAATTTCAAGAATCACAAGTGCTTTAAAGCTCTGTGAGCTCTAGCAAACCCCAGAAGAATGAAAGAAACCCCGAAATAAAGTTAAAACTTCGGTAATCTCATTCACTTGGGGAAAACAATAATTGCTCAATACTTGGTCTTGTAAGGCCGAAGTCTAGACGTCCACAGTAATGTAAATAAATGAAATCGCAGGTAACATGGAAATCAATATTAGGAGAGCATATTGAAGATATCTTTATAGGAGACGGAGTTTTATGAAAGTTAATAATGCTTAGTCGTACTTTCTAGATGGAGAATGACTAAATGTGGCCAAGAGATAGGTTTTAGCAATTTCATTATATGACACATGCTCAAGATAAGGACACTCGTTCTATTTCCTTGCATAAGTGCTGTGTAGTACCTACTGCCATAAATTTGTTTCGATTGCGAGCTATCTCAACAGCAACCACACTGTACCTACATAAAATAGATTAGATAACGTTACCAAAAAAAAAACAAAGTTGTATTGACATTAAATAAATAAAAACTTACACAGATACATGTAGTAAGTATACAAGTATAATATAAGGTATAGTTAGATATAGAATATACAGTGGCAGGAGTTCAGAAAGAGATGCTTCAATGGACTCTTTAGCGAAGGCGTCTTATCTAATAAATTCATAAGGCCTCTGTGAGTGGGTGACTTTATGTAGAAAAATCCAGTAATACGTATACTGACCAAAACAGTAATACTGCTTTGGTATACACCCAAGAAGGATCTAGACCATTCTTGTTGTTAAATGGTCTTATAACCAGTAAGCGAGTTTGAAAGTGAGCTGTATGTTAGAATAGGCAGCGTCCTTTGGCAAATGGCGTCCTAACGTCTGTACCTACACTAGACAGGAGTAAAGCATCAGTAAATAATGTGTATATTTGTATGTAAATAACAGTCTTTGTCCTTTATTATGTGACTCAGCGCGATAGCGACACCAATGAAGGCAAGAGCTATCATTACGAGATATACTACATCTTTTGTCTCTGTGATAGAGTTACATTGTATAGTAATATAATGCAGTTCATTGTACTAAATGAATGTATAAAAACAATAGGTAATACGTTCATTGAGTTAATTAAACACGTAGGTACATTAATAAGTCTGCCATTTTTAGTTCGTGATTCATCTTGTACCTACATACTTATGTGAATTAATTAAAACACCTGAATGTATATTTGCAATTACATAGCTCATTTAAAAAAGTGTATGAATAACAAAAATGTTAATTGTTAATCAACGAAATATGAAATAAAAAGTGCTTCAATTGTGTAAATGACAAGCAAAAAACTGTTAAGGCGTGATTTTTAAAAGGCATTTATTTATATTTGAGTTTACATAAAATCTTATGGAAAAGCGTGCTTAAAATACAAATGAAATAACTAAAAGTAATTAAATTAATATTGGTTTAGATTTCGACTCATATTTATTTCTAAACTACGAGTTTGTTCATTTAAATTCTTTTCTGTTCTTTAAATTGTATTTCTAACTAATTTGCATACAACTATTTAATTTAATAAGGTTAAAAGATCAAGCTATTGAAATTAAAGTTATTTAACAATTGTCGTTCATTTTTGGTATGTTGGCCGTATGAAGTCATCGATAAAAGGTCGACCGACATCGAAAGACGAGTGCATTCACCTCATTCATTCTTAGATCATCAAGGTTTACTATTACGTTTTTTCGCACTTTTAAAATTAATAATAATTGTATGTATATAGATTTATTCTTTCCGAACATAAGAATACAATGTAAACACATTCCACAATCTTTTAAATAAATGTTAACCTGTTGTCTATATAATCGTTGAATACGCAAAATAATGCAAGCATTAACATGAATAGGGATAAAGAATGTTTTTTTTTTTTTTTTTATTGAATAGTGGGCAAACGAGCAGACGTATCTCCTGATGGTAAGCGATTACCGCCGCCCATGGACACCCGCAACACCAAAGGTGTCACAAGTGCGTTGCCGACCTTTGGGGGAAGGGAAAGGGGATAAGGGTAAGGGGTTGGGGTATGGGCCTCCGGTGTCCTCACTTACTCGGTGAAACACAGCGCAAACGCTATTTCACACCGGTTTTCTGTGAGGCCGTGGTATCACTCCGGTCGAGCCGACCCATTCATGCCGAAACATAGCTCTCCCACGGCGATATATGTCATATATAATTGATGTTAAGGAAGTATTCGTCAAGTTAAATATTCTTAATATTTAACTTCATGAATACTACTTGAATTGAAGAAGTCAGCCTCTATTTACATCTACTTTATTACTATATGCGATGGATGCCCGAGCGCCAATTGTAATAACATCGTCAATAAAGTTCTACAACCATCCCAATTGCACTAAATGTTATTTAGTGGCGCGTATTCATTGATTTGTCAAAGGTTAAACACTATTTATATTGTGTGTTATATATAGAGGCTATTTAGGAACTACATGTTGAGTACTATACAAGTCTAAGTAAAGTTTAAGATGTAATTATTATTTAATTTAATGACCGAAAAATCTACTTTAAATTATTTTACTATTTAAAAGTAAAGCTTCTTTATTTCTATTCTAACAACAATCTTGTTCTTCTATTGTTGTATCATCTCTTTGTATGCTGAGAATAATGGACCTTTTGAGCCTGTAACTAAACAATATTATATGAAGTAGTATAGTATAGTACAAAGGAAGTGCGTATAAAGCAACAGCTTCTAATTTTAAAATGACACTTAATAAAATGACGTCATATTTTTTATGACAACTCGCATTACAAAAAAAGGTCTTACATTGAAATGTAAAAATATGAATCGTTTACATGAAAAGAATGAAAAATAGCCAACTTTTAGCATTACTGAACCTGCTTTTGGGATAATGTAAGTAATTATCTATACTTATGCATACCTATTGTACAAAGGTATCAAAATGTACAAAAATGTTTTTGTTTTGGTTTGTCGTTATAACATTATTATATGTTAAAAACATTTTCGTTCACCTAAGATTAATTAATAGTTAGTAGGCATATAGTAGAATTAATCTTAAATTACAAAAAAAAAACCGACGTCGTATTTTTTTTTTGTTTTTTTTTTATTTTGATATACCTGGGTACATCATAATACTGTTACTTTCACGACTAAGACCAATATACTGACACCACTCACATAAAGATACTACAAGCCGTTTAGGCTCTAGGGCGTGCCAAAACATATACTTACATACACTCGAAAACATAACCCTCCTTGTTTCGCAGTCGGGTAAAAATGAGTTAAAATTGTATCTTACTATTTAACTACTGAATTACTCATTGGAATTCAAATCATCGAACATAGTTTAGTAGTAGTCAGTTAGCAAGAAATGCATGAATATTTTCATTAATTTCTCGTAACTTAGTCCATCAATGTGTTACTCAGCATATGACAATTAAAACAGTATTCATTTAAATTATTATAACATCAGGTACATTTAGGGTCATTGTCTATTTAATATTTATATTAGCTTCTGGCATTGATTGAAATAACTATTGACTGAATACATCGCTGTTAGACTACTTATCTGGTCATAATTATCACCAAAATACAAAACAACCTTCGCAGTGTTTTATCTGGTATTCTATACCTCGTGTATTATACGTCGAAGTAATACAGGGTGTCTCAAAAGAAATTTTATATTTGTTTAGCTTACTGCGTGAACGCTGCGTACTTGAGGGGTGCGGGGGTTATGTCAATTGGTAGCTTGGCTCTTGGGGATTCAGTCGCTATGGAGCGTTTCTCGGGAGCAGACCGCGCGTTGTGCGTGCGAGAGTTTTACAAGAACGGTGATTCGACAACTGTCGCGCGTAGAAAATTCTGCAGTATTCGAGGTTTTCGCCACTTAAATGATGCGCCAAGCCTTCCTCTCATTCGACATTGGGTTATAAAGTTTGAAGAGACTGGATCAACGCTGGATAAATCAAAATCCGGGCGACCTAGGTCATCAAGAACGGTAGAAAACGTGGAGAGTGTTAATCAATCTGTACGTGACGACCCGAGCCTTTCAATTCGGAAGCGCGCGAGTGCTTTAAATGTGCATAGATCATCATTACATCGCATTATGCACAAAGATCTAAAGCTGCACCCCTACAAAATTCAATTGGTGCAAGAATTAAAGCCCCAAGATGCCGGTCAGAGGCTTAATTTCGTAAATCAGATGATTGAGCGATTTTCAACGTTTACCAACATTTTGTTTTCGGATGAAGCTCATTTTCATCTTAATGGCCACGTAAATAAGCAAAACTGCCGCTACTGGAGTTCAGCCAATCCGAAACGCAAACATCAGAAACCCCTACACTCGCCTAAAGTGACCGTATGGGCTGCCATGTCGGCGCGAGGAATTATCGGCCCTTACTTTTTTGAAGACGAAATGGGGCGTACAGTTACAGTGAATTATGAGCGTTATGTGGAGATGTTAGACAACTTCTTGGTACCTGAACTGCAAAACTTTCCTGGCTATAACCAAAGAACATGGTTTCAACAGGACGGAGCAACTTCACACACGTCCAATATATCTCTGCCTCTCTCTCTTTGTTCGTGAAATTTTCTCAGGAAAATTGATCTCCCGGAGAGGTGACATAAATTGGCCTCCGCGTAGCCCAGATTTAACCCCTATGGACTTTTTCCTATGGGGTTATCTTAAATCTAAAGTTTACGCCAATAAACCAACTTCACTGGCGCATTTGAAAGAAAATATCCGTCACGAAATGGCAGCCATCCCTCACTCCACCTGTCGAGCAGTCATAAGTAATTTTACTGTTCGATTAAATGAGTGCCAACAACGTGAGGGTTTACATTTAGACGATATTATTTTTAAGAAATGAATTCCCAAAAAGTGTATTTTAACAATAAATAAACATTTTTTCTATATACCGCTTCCTTTTTTTTTAATCAATCCACTAAATATGAAATTTCTTTTGAGACACCTTGTATAAAAGTTAAAATTGAATTAATTTATATTTTGAGCTTTAAGAAGATAAGTTTGAAAGTAGGTTAACGCAAGTATTTCCAACCAATAAGATCCCGGATTTTTTTTTTTATTGAATAGTGGGCAAACGAGCAGACGTATCACCTGATGGTAAGCGATTACCGCCGCCCATGGACACCCGCAACACCACAGGCGTCACAAGTGCATTGCCGACATTTGGGGAATGGGGGAGGGGGACCTCCGGTATCCTCACTCACTCGGTGAAACACAGCGCAAGCGCTATTTCACACCGGTTTTCTGTGAGGCCGTGGTATCACTCCGGTCGAGCCGGCCCATTCATGCCGAAGGGTGGCTCTCCCACGGAAAATTATCAGCATTCTCAATGTGTATGGTGGTCGCCATTCTTGGATTCTAATCGTGCTTTCCATCAAGCAGAGTAATCACGTTGACTGGCTTTAAAATAAAGCATGCTAATACATAATATTTACCTTTTAACAAGTATCATCGAGTTTAAGGCGTGATCACCATAAACTGTAGTCTTAATATAATATGTTTTATTTTAAAAGTGAATTAAGAGGAGGCCCATTCCCCAACCCCTCCCTCATTCCCCCTCCCCATCCCCCAAAGGTCGATAATGCACTTGTGACGTCTCTGGTGTTGCGGGTGTCCATGGGCGGCGGTAATTGCTTACCATCAGGCGATACGCCTGCTCGTTTGCCACCTACCTATTACATAAAAAAGAAAAAAAGAAAAATATAAACGGCAAACTGAACACATTACTCAAGATTTTATGTAAATTTTTAATGTGCCTAATGAAGACTGTTAGGTAATTTATTTTATCGACAAGCACCTGCCCTTTTTAGACTATTCCGTTGCGTAAATCTTTGTATGTAGATATGTCTTGTGTGATTCTGTTCAGATAGCGGTCATTAGATTGATAAGTGATCAGAACGAAATAACCAACCATTCAGGTTAAATAAACAAATATTTCGGACATCTAACACACAAGGCCGTCTAGTCGCAAGCTAACCAGAGCTTGTGTTATGGGTACTAGACAACTGATATAAATACATACATATATACTGTTCTTTTTTATAAAAAATCAATTCTAACCTTGAAAAAATAAGCGATGAGAAGTAAATGAAATAAAATTATGCAGTATTTTCTGTTAAAATTTAAGTAAATACCAAAAAATCATTCAGTCAGAAAGTTATTCAAATTACGCAAATCCAAAACCCGTTGACCATAAAAGGTCACTAGCGACGTATGCCAAAACGTGGGACTTAGTAGAAGTGGTATAGCACACTCGTAATTTATTCGCTTCTTAATCAATCCATCGATCGCTGTTAGCAACATTGATATTGAGTGTTCCCTTCTAAAGAACTATTGGTCAGTAAACCGATACTGCGTATGTTTAGCACTTTCGGCTATCTGCATCACAGTACGTAAGATTGTTTCGAAAGCGGTTACAACTATTTGTAATCTAGTTCGTATCTATTTTAATTACAAACTCAGTAAACCAGTATTTAGCATTCCGAAGACAACGTTACTCGCTTCATTTTAGTCTCAATGCAGAACGGTAGGTATACGGTGTAGTGATCACTCATTGTTATGGATATTCTACGTATAAATACAAATTCATTGTTGCTTAGAACTCGTAAACGACCTCAAAACGGCATTCGACCTAGTCGAGCGTAATCTAACATAACTCAAGTCGGGCCAAAATCTAAACGGGAAAGTTTATGTTTAGTTACGCTCACTTTCAAAAACATTTTGTGTCTTAAATGCTACACGTTAAAGTTCATTATTGCACTCTACAATCAGGGACACGTGCGGAATGGAGGTATTAATGGAGTTCGTTATCTACAACTAAGCAGTGCAGCGCTCCAAAATTTTGTAGCGTTCAATAACGTGCAAGCTATAGGGCTGTTAAGAAAGCGCTTCATCGCTGTTGTGGCTATTTTAACTGCGATGACTCAAGCCTCGGTAAACAGTATGCGGGGCGATGAGTCACCGTTTTACACATTCGTGTATAGCGTTTGAGTAGTGTTGTCAGTCTAGAGTTGGACTCGTCAAGTAACCGTGTCGTCCTAGGCGTTTATATCGCAGGTTTACTGCCAAACGCCTAGACTTAATATTGTTAGTAATATAATCGACTGTAGTAACAAACATTTCGTGTACATTGAACAATAACAAGTTTGTGTGAAAGTGTACAAGTAGGTCTAGTTTTGTAACTTGTGTGTGTGCGTGTCGGTAGTGAAACGGTCGATAAAGTTGGTGATCGTTTTGTGCTATTTGTGGATTCCATACATACTTCAGGATTGGATTGTTATAAATTGGATATATGAATTAACAATGCCGTCGAACAAAAAACTAATGTCAAAGATGCGACAAATCGCTCAGTGGATTCTAGTGGTGCATGTGGTGAGTTCATATCATCTACAATTATCAATTATACTCTTCGTCTACTTGAATGTAACTCTATTTGATACTAATTTATTGCATGTTTACAAAAGAATCACATAATTCAGATCTAATAAGTCCGTTCATGAATATAAAACAATACTACAACACTACAGACTAACAGACCTAAACATATTTGAAAGTACTATAATACATTGTACTTAACTTGAAGTAAGTAAATATTGATTAGGGTCCTGAGGCAATGTCGAGACAAACTTAACTTTGTTATAAGTTCAGAGAGCAAAGTTACTTGTCGCTATGGCAGGCGCAATCTTTCTCATCTCTGATGCCTACCTACGTCCGTCTACATCCTACTACTATTATAAAGGCGAAAGTTTGTAAGTATGGATGTATGTATGTATGGATGTTTGTTACTCTTTCACGTAAAAACTGCTGAATGGATTTGAATGAAACTTTACCACAATATAGCTTATACATCAGAATAACACATAGGCTACTATTTATAAAGATATAGCTTCGCCTCGCGGCGTTGCCCGCAGTTATCATCGTACCGCGGGTAGCACCGCGGGGTTCAGCTAGTAATGATATAAAACTTGACCCGTGATTGGCAAAACTGAAATAAAATAAGACTTAAGTGTAGGAACAAAACACTATCGTTTTCGATTTGTAATAAGTAATAATGAAAGTGCTTTCATAAACAATATCTACATACAAGTTATCTATGCATCTATACCAAATAAATAAAATGGGAGTATCTGTTTGTAATATTAAAAAACCGCTTTTTACTAAATGCATATGTATACTCGTACATGGTATACCAAAACAACATTTTTAAATTTTTTGTCTGTCTGTCTGTTTGTTCCGGATAATCTCGATTTTGACGGGACTTTCACTGATAGGTAGTTGATGACACAAGGAGTAACTTAGGCTACTTGTTTTAGACTAGCTTAGCCCCGCGCCGTTACCCGCGGTACGACAATAACACCGCGGGGTTCAGTTTGTCTACAATGCAACGACTAATTTCAACCACTAAGTTTGTCTACTACAAAAAACATATCTTGTACATATCTAGTTTTGTCACCTTTTCAAATGAACGTATTAGTGCATGTCATCTACAAAAAGGTAAAGTAACAGTTAAACAATGTTTACAAAAGAAGTTAATCTGATACGAGTGACAATCCTTTTTTGTAATTAAAATGACAATCTTAAAGGTTTATTCACATTTTTCCCGATTGTCAAGAACTTGTCATCTTTATTGTGTCATTCTTGCAAAACAATTGAAGCAGCGAGACATGAAACCTTAGATTTGGATGAATCACATTTCAAAGTACTTAGATTTATTGTAGGTACTTACTATTGTCAATAACAATTTTAAATTTTAGAGTGCAATGGCCGACGGAGGTGTTGAAACATTTATTCCTTAATTGCTCCTTCCTTTGAAACATTTGTAAGGGTCTACTTTTGAAGACCCTCGTGCCCTTCGGGTGATTTGGACGTTGCAACTTACTAATTAAGCTTATTTTCGCCGTTGTTTTGTATCTAAAAATGGCGTGCCAGTTAGATTAATTTCACAAACGTACTCAAAAAATAGACATCCGAAAATACTGTTGACACCGATTATAAAAATACTCCTCGTTGGTATTTGGATGAATCAGAGACATTTATCCAAGCGTCTTATTTTGATTTTAATGATCCATAACAACATTATGACTTATTGACTAGACAAATTGCAGACGGGCATCGGGCAATGTTGCCAATTAAAACAATTGAAAAAGAAACTCAATGCCTAAAAGTAAAAAGAACAAAGCGCAATCTGATTAATTCAATTGCGGGGATCCTGTTTGCAGTTCCTGGTTTGCTGAACGTGACCAGACAGAATCTGATGGCCTAGGCATAGCCGTGCCAATTGTAAACTGGTAAATTCAATTGCACCAAACGAATTCTCTTATGCTGTTTTATTGCGGGGCAATATTTACACATCTGTTTTACAAAAGGAAAATGATAGACTTAAGTCCAATTTCAGTACAGGCACGCTTCATAGTAACGAGGTTTTACAACGAGTTATTTATGTACTTGAAATTGTTTTGCAGCTAATGTCTTGTGTTTATCTTAGTTTGTAAACACAACAATGAAATAACACTTGT
Organism: Spilarctia lutea; assembly: GCA_916048165.1. Taxonomy (NCBI): domain Eukaryota; kingdom Metazoa; phylum Arthropoda; class Insecta; order Lepidoptera; family Erebidae; genus Spilarctia; species Spilarctia lutea. Next base: position 12,294,542 of record OU696487.1, read on the forward strand.
GACTCATGCAGTCTAACAATGTTATCATGGCAGATTCTTAATTATTTAATGTCTGTCTTAATTCACATTTAAACACTCACTTCACATAACGATGTTATTTATCTTAAATATTTTTATAGTTACTTTCGCACATATAAAGTGCATGGTTCAAGTAACATCTCCAAAACTATATTTATCCATTAAAACGTTTCTAAGGATCAATTAAAATATTTAAAAACTCATAGTTTTGTAGGCATAAATCATAGTAACGGATTCTTTATTTTAAAGCGTATTGATTCATCTTCTAAAAATAACACACAGATGTGAAGAAATTTAAAAGAAATATCTATAGGTAGGAACGTAGATTACCATATAACACGCGCGACACCGCGCTATTTTGGTTCGGGATCCCAGGAGGCGTGTCTCCGGTATTAATACTCGTTCGAGCCAGTGACTCATCTGGTCGTCTGAAAGCTCCGTCTTGTCCCACATCCTTCATACTGTTTGCATTACTCATACTGGGTGAACCCGGAATCGTTTTTATGGGCGACTTCCTCGGCATCTACTACATGATTAAGCTTTGTTTCAGACATAAACAAAGTATTTTGAAATAAATGAGATGACATTTTTTCGTCGTTTATAAATTAGGAGTGTTACGCTAAAAATATGTAGTGGAAGATTTTACAATGATAAATGAGTGAAGTATATTTGTAGAATATGATGCGTCATCGAAAGAACGTCGCAGAAACATGTGTTTTGAATCTCTAAATTGCCATTTATTTTTTTTTGGGGTCTAAATTCAATCGTCGTATTCTACCTGACGTCATATTCTAGGTAAAACCATAAATGTGTTATTACCCTAAGATCTAGTGCTTTTAAATTAAATTAGGTACGTACATACGTTTATTATCTGTATGAGTCAGTCCAGTCCTGATGAAGGCCGCTATTGTTTATCTTAAGTCGATTTCCTTCCTGACATTATGTTCCATTTAAAGTAATATGGAATTAGTCGGTTTATTATACGAATTAGATATTGTTACTGTTTATATGACGTTATCAGAAACATAATATCAACGCAGTGTTACCTACCTATTGTGAGGCCTTAGAATAATGTTGAAGGGGTGTAAGATTATTCAAATAATAATTTTGCACACGACTGAAATTTTTGTAATCTCTTATTTTATTTAAATGACGCTAAGGACATTGATTGACCTCATGTGTTTTTTTTATGATATTTTTTTGTGATGCCAGATTAGATAGATTTGGCTCTCGAGTGAGGGAACGTCTTGGTTACGTGCTGTATTCCTATAGACCTTAGAAAAACGAGTAGGATTAATTACCTAATTAACAGTAAATAGTTACATACCCACTGTTATTCTATTAAATGCAATTAAACAACATTTATTAACTGTAAACGTCTCGTCAGGGCCACTCTTCAGTTACGATAAGTGAAGTCTACAAAGATGTTTCCATTCTTCATTTTTCATGCTTAATTCAAACATCCAATAAATTAAGTTAGTTAAAGGTCGTTATATTGAAACCGAAGATCGGACCGAGTAGCGTGAAATTGGGAAGGCCTACATCCAGCAGTGAAATTTGTTGATTACGATGAATAAAATAACCTAAAATGACTTGTGAAGTTACAACCAATGCAAAAAATATATATATTATTATTACCTACCTTATTGCTAACAGGTAGAGTTCATTTTTATTGGTCAATGCGTATACGTAATGTTAATACAGGAAGTAAGCTGTTGACTACTCTTCCCCCATTACAATCCATGAATGGCCAGACGCGAACATGTGTGCTAGCGTAGAATTCAATTTAATCCTTTTCAGAGTTAACCCTCCTGTTTAAATGACGGTATTGATTTAAATCCCTCTACAAGTAAAATACAGAGTACATACACACAAGAACACGATACAATTTATTACGAGCTAGGAGATTTTTGTAACAATTTTATTTATATCAACATCTCTTGCACAACATGACAATATTTATCTATGCATGAGTGAGATAGATAAGATTATAATTTTTTATGAGAAATTCAAGTAAACTCCACCTAACGACAACGTTTAACTAACTTAATTTATTGCATGTTCTAATTAAGCATGAAAAAATGCAAATGAAGAATGAAAAAATCTCTACAGACATCACTTATCGTAACTGGAGGGTGGCTCTGACGAGACGTTTAATTATGTAAATAAATTTTCATGCATAGAAAGGAATCGTTAAACAATGCCCCTTTCTATAGCAAAAGTTTAAAGAGACCTGCCCTAAGGCTGAGAATGGATGACCCTTTTATTCTTTTATTGCAAAGTTTTGCCCGGCTTACAACGACAATATAAACTACCAAACAACTTTTATTAACTTTTTGAAAAAAAAATATGTACTTCGTCAGTATTACACCGAATATTCCTAATAAAATTATTGTCAAAAGAATATAAACTCGTAGGTATTCTTTATAACGCAAGTTTTACATACGTTGTTTACGGGTCGTAGGTTGAACAGTTTACGTAAACAACTCTCAACGAATCACCCACGAGTTACTAATTTAACCTTTAATGAGAACTCTTGGTAATAGACCCTTCGTGTCCGGAGGCGCGGAAGCGGGAACTCATCACTGACTCTAATGGCCTGAAACCACCCACGGGATAAACAGATACCCTCTTATTTATAAACAGTTTTTTAAATAAAAATACATGAAACTCGTTTGAATTCTGTACTCATTATTTTATATTATGTTACTCGTATAATTTTGATTCTGCATATTTTCTCTCATTAACTGTCATTTCGTTTTTCTTGCAGTGATAGTAGTAGGAATGTTGTTCCTAAGAATATAGTTGATGGCTATTATAAATACATTTCATGCTATTGTGAGGACCCTTGCGAGGACAGTGGCCGGACAAAATAAAAGAACAAACATTCCAGAAATGCGATATAAAAATTTGTCTTCACACCACTAAATTTGCCAGCGTCCCTCCAAATGTTATCACCTCATAGTATCGTCGATCCAGGCACAATATCTCATAATATTCTTTATATCTATCCCCATAAACAGAAACGGGTCGTAGTAATGACACCCCGTTGAGGGGAGAGAGAACGTCTAGCTGGCCGTTACGGTCGCTGAATATGTGACCGCTGCATTTTATTACCACTTTACTCTGCCACATAATCGACCTTCATGATGAAGGGCTTCTCTTCGACTAATAGTGGAAGGGTATTGCTTTACATACTCCATTGGAGGATCTTATAACCTTAATCGTTGTTGATGTTGAAACTAGGATTTCAGTCATTAAAAAGTTTAATCATCGATGGCACGAATATAGTTCAGTTAATAATATCTTTCTTTCTTTTTGTTGTAGGTTGAATTTATAGAAGCATACTGCACACCTCGAGACACTGCCCGCCGTTCACCACAACGAAGCAGGCGTTCCAGAGAGCCACGCCGTTCTCCCGATACCACCAAATGGCGTTACGACTCCCGCCGTACAAACTACGACGTTGATTCAAGCCGACGTTCTTACGACTACGAGAGTCGAAGGTACTACGGAAGAGAATTTGACGAAGATTCAGGGAGGCGGGCAGAATTTGACGCTGGGTCAGCTCGAAGGCGGGCCGACTACGAATCTGCGAGAAGGACCGACTTTGATTTGTCGGCTCCAAGTGTTTCACGACGAAGTCCTGAGAGTGCACCGGAAGGTTCAGTCGAGTCTCCACCGGAGCCGGCACCTTCAGCGCCATTTAGACACGAAAAGCAATCCAGGCATCGATCTCAACCATACTACGAGTCTGGTAAGTTAACTACAAAATAAAAATAGCATCGAAGTCTTGATGTAACAATTAAAGGTCCAAAATAAGTAGTTTGACATCCATTTCATCAGTGCCGCTAATGTGTTAAACCAGTTGAGAGTAGCGAACACAGGTACTTAATGATTTAAAAATGACAACATTTTTTATAATTGCTTAAGTTATCTATTATTTTTAGATATGCGTTAAAATGATAACACAATATCTCTCATTCTACGTTTGTTATATTTAGTTCGGTAGAATTTTAAATTATCAAATATATAATGAGACCTAGCTACAATCAATATATAAGAAATTCCTGTTAATTGGCAAAAAAGTGTTGTAGGTATATTTTAGATTTAATCGCGAACACTTGTGTAGAACTTTTTAATTTTGTTGTTAAAACTTTCATATTGGCTTGAGTTCAAAACTTTAAATAACCAAAGACTAAGAATGTTCCTCCTTTTATTTTCTTAGTATTCATACAAACTCTTAGGTTTTTAAGAACATTCCATATAGGACGCTCGTAACAAAAGATCTTTTCTTCCATTGCAGCAATCTTGGTGGAGTCTACTTACACTATTGTTTTCCTGTGGCTAGGCTAGACAATTTGCCTTCATTAAAAAGAAACGTATTCTTACTTTCAGAGTAATTCATTTTTGAGTTTATCAAACCATTTTAGTATGTCGGTCGTTAGATGTTTTCCAAAATTAAAAGTATACAATTTTCTAAACTTAATTACACGTGGACAGTAGAAATCAGCTCCAATCAATCATTCGCTTTCCGACTTGCCAATATTTGGATATTTTTTTAGTTCTGAATCCAGATTTCAGAGTTAATTAAGCAGTTATAAAATATCTAAGATTCAATGACTTTCAGTTTATAGAAATAAAATTACAATATCAGAATATTATCATATCCTTGTATCGTAAATCTATAGATATGTATGTCATATCTTCAAACTGGTCAAAATGTTTTATAAATCAACGATAAAAAAGAACCTAAACATAATAAAATGATTGACATGATAAGGTTTACGCAAATAAAACATATATTGATGCGATTAAAAGAAGATATAGCTGCAGAACAAGTAGCATATTGGAACAATAATAATCCGACTTCATTTTTGTCGAACAAAAAGTTTCATCCATTAATATCAGCGTATTGATGCAACAATAGCAAGTTTTAATTAGCCCTTTTGCCGTTTGTCCATTCGTCTAGACTAGGCTGGAAAAATGTCCGGGATTTTATATTAATAAAAGAGTTTTATTGTAAGTTCTGCTGCAGGTTCAGATTACTTTTGTAATTAAAATTTTTTCATGGATTTTATGCCAGTATTTTTATTTATCAAATAGGAACATTCTCATATTAAGTTTTACCCTCAATCGTTAATAGAATGGCAAAAATATACTTGTCAAGTATTGTCCAAATGATTTACATAAAAAAAATGTAGTACCCAGCATACACTGCTTTATTTACTTTAACAGCCAACACTTACGAAAGACATTAAACACGTTAATCGCGACAATTTAACAAATTTCAACTTATGCGTCCTGTTCGTCCACGCGGAAAAGTAATTACGTCACGTAATGACGTCACTTACCCTCCCATCTGCACTCTCCACGCTGCTAATAGACAATTTGTACAGTTTTGACGCCGCTTTGTTCAATGGACGATGGACGAGCAATGTATTGAACGTTAAAATTGCTCTTATATTTCGTGCCATTTATATACAAGAACACAATGAGAATAAATATATATTATGATTTAAAAGCTACTTCCTAAGAATGCTTTTTAAGAAACGCAAAAAATGAGTAAAGAATAATCTAAATGAGGCAACGGAAAATACGGTATTAAAACAAAAGACTTTGTTGTAGGTTCTAGGTAGCATATTAAAAAAGTTTATTTTAAAATGGCATGCTAGAGCAGCCTACGATTCGTTAGTTCTTTCCTATCGTCGCGGCTTTTAAATCCAGACTTTTGTATTCATGATGCATTCAGAAGAAGTCCTTTGTTACACGAAGCTAGACATTATCGTTAGTTTTCGTACCTTTGAAATAATATTAGTTTCTCTTGTACGCAATTTAATAAAGGGTTAACAGTATTTGTTAGCGCATTCATTTCCATCAGTTGATTCACAAGTGCCGGACTTGTGAATCAACCGATGGAAATGAATGCGTTGATTTCAAGAGAGCATAATACATATACCGAATAGGGAAGATGTAATAGTAATCAGTATGATATAATGAACAAGGCGGAACTGTTGCCGATTTTTTTGATATTCAAGATTCTTAGTTTTAGTTATCATAAATATACAATCGTATGTTTATTTTGTTACAGAATCATCCTCAGACGACAGATCAACATCATCAGAAGAAGAAGAGGAGGAGTTCGGTGAATTTGATCCATTCGCCACAGCGCCATCTCTACATTCTCCGGACAGTGGGCGTTCTGATCCGCGATACGCCAACGCACCTCGTAGGAATCCTAGTCCCTACTATTACGGCGATCTGTTTAAAACGTCCGCACAGCCACCGGCACCATCTGCTCCCACCATTTCCACCACATCGTCATCTCGTGGTCCGCGATATAGAAAATCAGCTAGCTTAGACGCTCCTCACGTTGCACCACGACCGAATCTGCCTAAAAGATTTTCAGTCGCTGAAGATGGTTTTCGCGAACTAGAGCGGTCGTCATCTTCGTCCGGTGAGAGCGCGTGGATGCCGCCGCGGCGCCGCGGGCGCGACGCGGCCGGCTGCGTGTGCGCCGCGCCCGACGATGTAGAGGATCATCGTTCTTCTCGTAGCGTCTTTTACGTGCCGGCGCCACTGCCCCGCTGGCCGCAAGAGATGACCACCAGACAGATATATGAAACAGCTTTTGACTGTAAAGTTGCACGGTCAGATGACGATCTAGATGATTTTGACCGAGTCAGTAATCATCCAGCTCTTTTGCATGCAGAAGGCCGAAAAGTTATATCGTCAGCGTCGTCTGCATTCGATGCGGTTGAGCATAGTGAACCAGATTTTAAAGGTCGCCGCAAGGTGACTATGAAAACTGATAGTGTTCGGCGATCTAAAATTCCCACAATTCGTCAAAAGAGGGAAAATGAAAATACTGCATGTGACCTATCAGAGGAATTAGAAAATGTGCACATTGAAGGAGATGGAAGGACTGCTTCAGCATCTCAACTTCCACTTCGTGGCTATACACCGTCTCCCCCATCAACAGCCCCATTACCGACAAAATTTCAGCAAAAAGATGGATCTGCCATGAATAGCATTAAAAGCGCCCCAAATCTACCACAGTCACAACCAGCACATCCTCGACTTAAGGACTTGAGACTACCTGTTAAATCATTACGTGCCCGGGATACACCGACAAGCAGTGAAGCTAGTATGGCTGATGTAAAGGGTTCTACTGAGTTGGACCTCGGTCAGCGACTTAGGGATTCAAGCCGCGAGTCTCGGGATGGAGATGACGAGGGAGGGCAATCAAAAGACGGTATTTTTTTAGAGATTAAGGGTCGACCCACTTCCGATTCTGACACACCTGAACTGAATCGGTATACTGGGCCAAAGGGGGTCGGCCCTATAATGGAGTTCAAAGGAAGGCCTGGCGTAATACGTCCACGTCGTAAATACTCTAGCACGGAAAGTATGGCCACGAGTAGCAGTGGAGGAAGTATGGAGTCACTGCGAAGTAGCAATAGTGAAGGCGATAGAAGCAGCAGTAGTTCAGAGAGCCGTCATTCTTCTTCGCTAAGTTCACATAGCTCTGACTCTGGAAATGTGCCATTCTCAAAATCACATCATATGCAACTGTCGGGGTTTGGGCATCATCCTGGTAAACTACATATTTTAAGTCCTATATCTGATAAATCATCACAGGAACCGGCTTCAGAAACATCCGACAACAACAAAAATAACAATTCCCAAAAAGTGTCTCCTGAAGACGTTGAAACTGGAAACGCGACGACACAAACAACTGTCGAAATTGTTGCCAAACCTAAACGTCGGTCTTTACAAAATAGAAATATTTTGAATCTAACGTTTCGACACTCTACAACTGGGGACGCGGAAATTCAAGGCTCTGACAGTGGGATATCAATACATTCACGAGAGGGCGTGGATTCCCGTAATGCTTTCATTAATTTTAAAAACAGTAACACTGAAGAGGAACGTAAAGATGAAGATGTAGATTTATCTGACCTTCCTTTCGACATGCCAAAGTTGAGAAGACGTCGTGCTGAAGCCGAAGCCGACTTAAGATCCTTGCCATTTGATATGCCTAAGTTACGAAGAAAATTACGAGGGCAATCGCTACAACTCAATAACGATTTTGCAGGAGCTATCTCAAATGCATCTTCCAGCCAAAGTGTTCAGGATTTAAACCAAGGTTTGTATTTTTTTATCTAATTCATCTATACTTAATATTATAAATTTGAAAGTAACTTTATCTAAATAGCTGCATTTCTCCGCCGCGATAACCGACATACATGCCGACGGTGATGCGGACAAAAGCTAGTTTTTTTTTCGTTTTTGTTGAGTATTTTTCATCACACATTTTAATACTCTAAATCATTTTGACGCCCAAATTGAAGCAGTTGACACAGTTTTCCAGCGTGATTTTAAATAATGTTGTTATGTCAAAAGGATTTACATGTCAATTTCAAAAAAGAAAGTATTCCCGAAGGGTCTGTCAGTTCTGATTGTTCGATTTCTCTAATTCGAAAAGACTGCTGCCGCATTATGCCGATTAAGACGTATGACTGCCGTCGTACACATGAATTTCTTTAGGCTGTAGCCCATCCAATATTTAATTTACTTGAGTGCTTTTTGAGGGAACTTTTCCGCTATATGTTTGGGGCAATTTGTAACCGTTCAGTTGAGTTAGGAGTTCGTAAATGTAGAGAATTGCGTGTCACTTGACGTGTAATGAGAAGAGGCATCTTAGATTCAGCACTGTCGGATATAACTTGATGCAAGATTTTTATTTTTGGTTTTATAATTTATATTATTTTTTTATTTCAGGAAATAAACACAAACCCAATCTGAAGTTGAATTTCGACAGCGGTAGTGGTGGCTCTAGCAGTTCAAAGGGGTTACATTTAAATTTAGGACCGATAGCTCCACCACGGGATCTCGTCGATGCCACTCTTCCACTTGACCGACAAGGGTATGTTCAAGCTATTTATGGTCTTTCTAATATCTTCTTGAACAACCAGTATTCTAGATCATAACAGTTTTGTTTTGATCATTTCAGGTGGTACCATGGAACTTTATCTCGCGTTGAAGCTGAGACTCTGCTTAGAGATGCGGATGAAGGCGCCTTTTTGGTTAGAAATAGCGAATCGGCGAAACACGATTATTCCCTTAGTTTAAAGTGAGTATAAAACTTATAAATTAAATTTTAAATAAAATAACCAATTAATTTATTTTTAAACATTAATGACTGTGCCTCTAAATTGAATTGATTTGTATCACTTCTTATGTATTTAATAACAATTTCGTTGTTCTTTTTTGGTTTAGATCGACACGTGGTTTCATGCACATGCGTATTTGTCGTAGTACGGAAGGTTACACTCTGGGCGGCGCAGCAACGGCATTTCCCAATGTGCCAGCCTTAATGAGGCATTATGTTACTGCCCAGCGTTTGCCAGTGAGAGGTGCGGAACACATGGCACTGTCTACTCCTCTCCCAGCCGTCCTACTTTAAACGTCCTGTCAACATATATGGGGTGAATTATGACAAAAGAACCAAATTTGTTGGTTCGAAAATGTTTCAACTTCGAAATCATTAACAGCGGTTACAAGTCTGTAGTGTTAATGTTTTGATTGCTGATAGAAGCACAAAAAGAAGGAGTTGATTGTCGTATTTGTATAGCTTTAGGTGAATCCAGTGAATAATACCAAAGAGTTTTAGGATACTTTCAGTGTTTTGCTATAGAACTGGCTTATATTTATTTTGTATAGGTACGCTCAGGTGGCACTGTTATAATGTTAGTCCCCATATTGCAGCAACGTATTTATAAATTAAAATATTATTTATTCGCATATAATCATTTGAAAGTAATAATAGTATATTATGGTGTAATGATATAGGTACTTATTTTGGAATTGCTTCATATTACTCACAAATCATTTATCTCATATTGACACGATATATTTTGTATCAATCAGTGTTACCCATGTGTATCGTATAGTTATTTAATACTTGATACAAATCATGATATTTGAGTAGTTATAATAATACATGATTAAGCTATATATATACACAAGATGTCATGAATCATCAGAACATTGTTATCTTTCCAATGACCTTTAGATTATTTTGTAATTGTATGGCCTAAGCAGTACTCTGGTGACGCAAATGCCACTGGCCTTTACAAATGGAATAATTTATATCAACATAATTGTTGTTTTTGCTGGATAATTGACGTACATATGTAATCTTTAACATTATTAAAGTCTGAAAGTAAGTGTAAGTAAAAACAGTCACGTATTTTAACGTTGTTTAATTTTACCACTAGTAATACTAAAATAGATAGTTTCTTCGCAGACATTTTGATTTAATACTTTGATTTATAAACAGTACTTATACATACTCGTATAGGTGCCTACAGGTGCAAAGAATGGTTCTGAATGTAAAATATGCTTCAAGAATAATGAGTCACTACAAAAATATTCAACTATACGTATTTAAACCGCGTAAACTGCTTACGTAAAGAATATAACGTTTCCACCAAGGTTGAAAACAAATCAAATTGAATATGGTGAATTTATTTATGTAACCAACATGTAGTAGGCGGGTAAAGTTGTCATATTCAACCTTCCATGTATTTAAACAACGTTCAATTTACTTAGAAACGTAATGGAATGAGTCACCTCCGCGTGAGCCAGATCACGAAAATAATATCGATTTAGTATTAGTACCAAAACGTAGTGAAGTAAACTTAATGGCTACTGGAAAATTGTCACCCTGAGTGTCAAATATAGTATAGTACTTATTTTAATCAAAACACAAGTGCATTTGTTATTAAAATATTCAATATTGCCATGGAATGTCTCTTAATGTTTCTCAATCGTTCGTTTGGCAGATGTATTTGAGGCCGGATGATTGTCCAATTTGAAACTGTATTATTAGAATTGAATTTCTACATAGCTTTCATACCATTACAAGTGTAAGTTAACCATCATAATAATGGCACATAACATAAGTATAAGGTCATAGATGAAGATTGCACATGTTATGTAACTTACACGTGAGGACTTATTTATATTTTTTGTTATATGTATTAGAAGTTAAGTAGAGTAACGGGATGGTAATTATGGGGCCCTCAGTAACTGTGTCTAGTTTAGTTCCTTCATAGTATTGTGTCATTTGGTATTTTTACAACGATTGATACACAACAAGTGGTGTACTCAATAGAAGGTGTAGCAGCTATGATATATAATAGTTGTTTCTGTGATTTTGTGTTTAACGTTTAAAATAAAAGCCAAAAAAATGTTGTGTATTTATGTACTAAGTTCGTATTTATTGTAAAACGCATAGTCGTGCTTAATTTCAAGTGTGTATAGATATGTACAACAAGATCTCATTATATACTTCCTGTGCATGGTTCGGTTACCTTAGAATTAATTTTGATTGATTTGTACCTGATTTTTTAAAAAGTAACGTTGTTTGAGACTTAAAATACCTAATTAAGTTTTAACAGATTTATTTTGTTAATTGATTTAGTGATCTTAGATTAATAATAACGTAGATATGTATGGGAATGAACGAATTTTTTCGAATGTACGTTACTAATGTGACTATTAGTGTATGTATTTACTTAACCACCGCAGAGCAGCTTTTGCAAGCATGCAATTAATATTAGTATAGAATTTAATATACCGTTTTATTCTTAAGCAGTGGTACTTACTACATGAGAACGATAGAAAATGTTTGGGTCCAGAAATATTGTCATCGAGGCAATTTTTAATGTTCTACTCTCGTAGAAAAAAAGCAAAAATTTCTAATACATTCGTCTCATGTACTAGGTGCGATTTTTGATTATGTAGTAAACGCGTAATGGAAGGTAGACGTAAAATAATGGATGGAATTCTCATATTTGGAAGTTTTGGAAACGTGTCAAAATTTTTTTCATAAACGATGTAGATTCTGGTATGGAGTTAGATAAAAATTATAGCTTAAAGTAGTTATAATCAACTGTAATTTTGAAGGTGTAGTTTGAAATTGAAGATGAATAAATAATATGAAAAAATATTACGTTGGTTTTCTTTTCTAAGGGATAATGAAGTAATGAGACAAAATGTAAAGATAGTACCTAATGTCTTAACGGCCCTCGCCCACAATGACTTTTTGCAGTGATGCTGTCAAGCATTAGCATGGAAACAAACCACGATAGTCCACGATTTAGTGGCCATGCAAACGCGATATTGTTGCGCTTCATCGCGCTGCAAAACGCGATTCAGCAACGTCACTAAAGTACCTGCGCTTGGTATGGTTGGAAGATGGACTCCATTGAGTCAATTTTAGTCATGTTGTCTTTGGTGCTGCGTTTACGTAAGCATAAGGAGCGTCGGTAATGAAAGCAGCCTCCATTATTCCGTCAGTGTCTGACATGATCGCGATGCTGTAACGCGTTGGCATAGTTTCTAAAGCGCGTTGCAAATGCGACAAAAGCGCGTTAGTAGTGTTCTGTTGCGCGTTTCGCAGGATCGCTAGAAGAAGTCGTTGGTAACAGCCCTTAGATTTCGGTGAAATATACGGGGATAGATTAACGTAACACATTGTTAAATGATACCTTCTCATAATTTTGTATTTAATGTGGGCAAATATTTCATTATAACTATTAATTCTTATAATCGTCCGTGCGGTGACGGATTAATGAAACAAAGTGTCACCAACCCAATTCATTCCACGGGTGTCGTAAGAGTCAACTAAAAGCAAACTATGCAAGACAACTAAATTACATAACAACAGTAGAAAAACTGGAACAAGCCCTATATCAACTCGTAAGATAAGCCTGCTATAGCAGGCTAGAGCTTCCTCAGTAGACATAAATGAAAAGATGAAGAGGAATATTATAAGTACACATATACTTCTATATGCTATGTTATTGTGATTCGGGCTACTTTTGTATTAGACTTGATCTGAGTTTGCAAGAGATCTCTTTATTCTAATGTTGCCTTTCTCAAGCCCAGATAAAGTATGGATAATGCTGATTAGTTGTCAGTGAAGACATGACAGAGGTGTAGGTACGCGTAACAAACTTTACATAGGAACTCAAATATTTTAAAAATTAGTAGACCTAAAAAGTCAAGTTTAAATATACGCAGATTCATATGCACAAAACAACTTGTTAAATCAAGGTACTTGTACTTAATAATAATCTCACAAATTTTACACAAGCGCCATATTAAACAAAGGCTGCAGGTACTATGTTAACTATACTGCTGACAAGCATATTGAGGTATATATTTTCAAATACATATAAATCATGTATCGTGTACATTACACAAACTGTACTGTACTTGGAGAATATCGAATCCATGGTCTCTGACTTGCCAGTTCTACCACTTTTAACTACTAGAAAGGCTCATTAGAGGTATTCACTTTCACTTCATTATCTGGTTTACTTACGTAACGTTTTGGTATCTCGTTTTAACTAGGAACCTACTCACTTGAACAGTTTTGCTGTGGCACCAGCTGTCTAATGTTACCTGTGGCTGTCTCGAGCTATAAAACTGTCTCCCTGAAGCACTGGCAGCTGTATGTGTAGGTCTGATAATCTCACCTAAGGCTACTCAAAAACTTTTCTTCTAGAGAAAAACGATTCATTCGTTTTGGGGTCTTTGTTTCTCTACGCATGGATACTTGGATACATAGATTCACGTAAAGATCCGAAACGTATTAAACAATTAAACGGAGTAGCAAAACTATTTCTTTTTGCTACAACGCCATCTAGTATCTAGCAAAAGGAATATTAGTAGTAAGATTAACTATGACATCTATACATCTTTTTTTGAACTTATAAGTTATTTGAAATTGAAACAATGACATCCAAAGTATGGCTTGTGAACACAGATGGCGTTGCACTAAAATAACTTGACAAATTATTTTTGTTTTGCATTGCACTTTCTACATACATTACTTCTATTAGTTCTATTACTACTAGTATAATATTTCAAAAATATTATAGTAATAGATACATACAGTTAATGCTATTCTATTCTGTAAATATTCTATTTTCTAGTACAGAGAATTAGCATTGCCATTCAACGTGGCAATGCTGCCAGTCTTTTGGAACACAACCAGTAGGTGATGAATGCGAGGGAGTTTCTGAGACGCTTGTATATAAATATTGTTATTGTTTTTAAAATTATTATTTCCTACTCTGTTAATTTAATTCTTAGCTTAGCATCAAGACTTAAATTATTTTTGCGTTATTTGTAGAGTTTTCAAAGTATTAATAACCCAAAAGGAAAAGGGATTACGATTCTGAAGTAATAATCATAATTATTATTGTGGTCATTCCTGTTTTCAATCTTTCATTATTTGTTCACAAAAGAACATAGATGGCACTGTAATTTTTTTTTTTGAGGCGAATCCTCTCTTTTTCATTATTTTTATTTATATTAGGTACGCAACGTCTAATATTAATGAGAAGCTCCTAAATTTATTATAATAAAAAAAACATTTCTATAATTTCGGTAAATCACACTTTACAATGTATAAAAGCAAATCAGTAGAAACGAACTAAATTGTAGTAACATAATATTATTTGTTTCCGTCAAACTGATTTAAGTAAAGCATAAGTTTAGTTCTAGTCCAGTCATTATAGTATGTTCACCTCGGAATTCGAGATACCCAGCTGTAAGTCTGTAAATACTTGTATATTGACACCCTAAAAGTTGTCTCAAAACCTACATATGGTAGGGTGTACGCAACTATTAAATTTCACGGTCAAAGGTCACAAAAATCTTCTTTTTGCGCTTTTTTTGGAAATATCTCATTTCCTATGGGTTTTTTGCTATTTGTATTAATTATCAATATTGTAGAATACAAAATTGTCTACAAATTTTGATTATTTTTTTTTTTATACGGTAAAACGTTTTCGAGGTAGAGGGCGGAGAGCGCGCGGTCGTAACTCATTTCAGGTCAACCGGTGCCTCCGGTTGAAAACGCGCCATATACAGTTGATAAAAAAATCGAGTAAAGGGTACAAAAACTATAATTTATCATTTTAATCTCTCTTCTTCGTCGTCTTCCGGCTGCTGATTAATTTCAAACTGGTCTTCATTATCGTCTTCAATGACATTTGTCTCAAGTTCCTCCATGATTTCGGGGTCAAAGGTTCCATCTTCGTTAATGTCGCTCTGATATGGTAGAGCATTGAGACAAGCTTGCCCATTACATTGGCCACAAGCTAAAGAGCATTGCAAGCCCGCTTTTCTGCATCCGCATCGCTAACTACAACCACTCTTGCAGTTGCAGAAAATTGTATTTAGCAAGTCTTCTGGAGCAGGTGGTAAAATTGTCATGATAGGCTCCAAAAAATCGTTTCGCATTGCCCAACCCCATAGATGGGGTTCCGAATCATACCCTAACCGAGTTTGAACTTGATAATATACTCGTTTGAAATGTTGATGAGCAGCTGCACTTGTTGGTGGAATATTTGAAAGCTACACAGGTTTATTAAGTTTTGTAGACTTGACGTAATGCATATAACGATTTAAGTTATTCCCATAATTATTTTTTAATTTTAGGAAACTGTTATCAGTATCATTGAACAAATATAGATTTAATGCACGAAGAAAATGATAAAATATAATATATCTAATAGTTAATAAAAATTTACAAATATTTATAATCATTGATTTATCGATAGTTCATCAACTGTACATGGCGCGTTTTCGACCGGAGCCACCGGTTGACCTGAAGTGATGCTGTTACCGCGCGCTCTCCGCCCTCTATTTCGAAACGGTTTACCGTATAAAAAAGTTGCGTGTACTAGCGTACACTCGTAAGAAGTGAAACTTCTTTATGACGTTATTTTTCAAAAAATAAATATCATATGTCGACGTAAGGTATAAAGACAAAAGACATATTATAAACCAGCAATATTCGTGACAATTCTTATTTCAAGTGCAATAAAAGTTAAGGAGCGAGACCTGAGTAAATATTTCGCGATCTGTGGTGTGAATGAAGTAAGTTTGTGGAATGTGATGTGTGTAGTTATTTACATTGTGGACTAAATAAAATAATATTGTTTGTAATGTGATATTTCATTGTAGTATTAATTTGGTCCTGTTTGTGTTTGAAAATGTTTTTTGTTTTATTTAAAAAAAAATATTTTTGAAGGATTGTATATAACTACTCTCAATAATGATAAAACATTTTATTTTAACCGCGATAAAGAAGTTTCACTTCAAAAAGATAGCGTAACGGATAAATGTGACGCGTAACGTAACGGATAAATGTTAGGCGTAACGAAAAAATGTTACACTAAATTTTTTGACAACCCCGATAAAGAAGTTTCACTTCAAAAAAAAATAAACAAAATTTGTAGACAATTTTGTATTCTACAATATTGATAATAAATACAAATAGCAAAAAACCCATAGGAAATTAGATATTTACAAAAAAAGCGCAAAAAACAATTTTTTGTGGCCTTTGACCTTGAAATTTAATAGTTGCGTACACCCTACCATATGTAGGTTTTGAGACAACTTTTAGGGTGTCAATATACAAGTATTTACAGACTTACAGCTGGGTATCTCGAATTCCGAGATTCTTACCTAATTTTAGCTTAGATGACTGGACTATTCCACGATTTCAAAATATAAAATTGAAATACTTATCGTTTGGCGACACTATACAAAATTTTACTGAACTTTGATGTAATCACTGACAAAATAAATAAGGATTGTGTCATTGATGTAATTTAATAAGATTTGTAAGAAAATAAATCGTTATTTTAGAAACAATAAATTCTTTTTTTGCTAAACTTCAAACGAAAAAAGAAATGCCCTCAATCCACTGTTACCTTGTCACTTATAACTTTTATAAGGTTGACTGTCCATCTTGCTAAAGAGGTTTTATGTTGCCCTTTTCAATCGTGGTCTTCAGGGACTTTCTAATCTGTCAGTCTGTGTTAGTAATCTTTAACCCGGGTTTAACATTTCGGCTCCAGCCATCATTCGGTGTGTTTTAGAAATGTCTAAATGTTTTAGAGTGGAGATGGTGATGGCGATAGCAAACGGACACTATTTTTGGCACTCCGCGGCACTGACCAACGGACTGATAATCTGAAGAAAGTGGCTGGCAGTCGATGGATTTCGACTACCCAAGACCGGGCTGGTAGGCGTTCCTTGGGGGTAAACCTTCGTTTACTAACGAACGGCGATAGGTTGATGATGACAAGTAAATTTATACAGTAGTTACCGCTTACATACACAGACCAACACCAGTCTCACTAAATTCGTAATTTGATAGAGTTATTATGCAATGCTCACATTCTCATTGAAGAAATTAATTGTATAATAATTACGTTAACTTGCGTTTAACAAAGCTTAAAAGTTAAGCACCATATTAAAATTGTGGATGCACGTTTTAAATCTTGATAAACAAACAAGAGATACGAAAGTTTAGTACTACATATATCATATCATAAATACGAGTATAATTAGACGACTTCATATTGTTTTATTAAATAATTTGATTTAAACTGTGATAACATTACCTAATCTTTAATATCAAGTACTATAAATTGTTACTTGTTGAATTAGGTTACTTTTTCAAAGGGCAAAGTTCAGCTGAGAAAAGTACTATTTCTAGAAGTGGCCTGTCAGTCTTCGTCTTCGAGAAAATTAATGAAATATCCCTTTGACCCTTTCAGGTGCCTTTCGACAGTTTTTCGCCTGAAGCCATTAAGCTTTCTAAGTGTTACTATAAAAGGTGTACGTAATTTATATAAATGGTGTTTTCAGTCCAACTATAATTTTTCACAGCATTTTGACCAGGTAATTAAAGTGTTAAAATTGATTAGAAAATCTTTCTGATGGACCTAATTGAAAAAGGGTTCAAAGGGACCACATAAAATTAAGTTTGATGAAATTGATTTTTTTCAAAACAGCATAGCAACAATTGCTGTTCATGTAACAATTGTACTTCGCATGAATCAAAAGGAAAACTTATTAGAAGATGCCTTCGGATGCCGCTGACTTGTGGCTATGTCGGACTCGAATCGACTAAAAACCTGGTACTAAAAGCCGGGGAACCAGGTGCAACCTCGAAAGAAAATCCCTGGAACCTCGACGGTACGTCGAGGTTCCGGTTCCGGTTCGAACCGTCTGCGGTTTGTAGATAAATAAATAAATAAATAAATAATATTTCGGACATCTAACACACAACGCCATCTAGTCCCAAGCTAAGCAGAGCTTGTGTTATGGGTACTAGATAACTGATATGAATACATATATACTTTTTTTTTTGTAAATACATACATATTATACATAGAAAACATCCAAACTCCGAAACAAATATTTGTAGATTACACAAACATTTGGTCCGACCCAGGATTTGAACCCGAGACCTCAAGCACAGCAGTCGCATTCACTACCACTGCGCCACCGAGGCATGACCCCCTCCTGTGTAGGAACCCTGTTGCTTGCATTGCAAGCTACAGGGTTCCTACACAGGAGGTTCCTACTTTATAGTGCTTATGCCGCCACTCCAGCCTGCTTCTGTTAGGGTTACTGGTGGCTTCACCTGTCACCCCCAGGCTTGCGATTATGGAGGACGGAGATCGTTTAGCAATCTCCGACGCCCGAGTCGTCTGCGATACCTAGCCCATTCCCAGGCCTGGCGGACAGGAAGAGTTCTAAACCTCTACCAGTCCCTCTCCGTCATCTTCTTTGCAAGCATAACTTGCTCTGAGAGAGTGCCACGCTCTCTCGCTCCGCAACATGGCACTCCGATGGCCGTCATGAAATCACGCCTCGGCTCGCCCCACGCCGAACATTCTGCCAGCGTGAGGAATACCGTGTCCACGGACTGGCCATCGCAAAGGTGGCATTCAGGCGGTGGATGCGGATCACACAGGTGCTCTCCAAAGCATTATTTCCCAGTGATTAACTGCGCCAGCCAGTACGAAAGCCAGCACTTTACACAAAAAACACCCAGACTCAGAACGACAAATTGTGGCTCATTTGAACCCACAATACTTGGCGCAGTGGAAAGTTGCGTGGCGACCGCTTAAACCACCAGGCCTACCGTGCTATTGCAATCAATATTGGTGAGCATTCGCGAGCATCCAACGATAATGACCTGAGTCTTGGATGGATTAATTTTCAGACCATAGGTGTTACTCCACTTACAAAATTGGTCCAGGGCAGCATTGGCAGTGTTAACAGTTAATCCAGATAATCGGTGATGCTCTGGTAGGAAGAAGATAAATTATTAGTTATGGTGTTAATAAAAATGGAGAAAAGTAGGAGAGAGAGTACGCCGCCCTAAAAGATTATTATCTTTAAAGTATCCAAAACTTCTTAAAATTCAAATTGTACCAAAATTACGTGAACCGCCTTGAAATGAACCCCTTTGTGTAAGTTACACAAACTAGAATACGAAGTTTAAGGACGCCGGTGATCTTGTTTAGACTTTGGTTGGTGTTTAACCAGAATTCAACACCCGTAGGAATTACATAAGAGTTCGAACTTTATATTAAAATCTTGTTAGAGAATTAATTATTAGAAGAAAAAAGCAGCAAAGTAATGTGATCTTTAGTGTACTGTTATTATAGCGAAAAGACTTAAAGGTAAATATGTCTTCAGAGTGCTTGTAGATGCGTAGTTGCTAATCATATATAAATCAACCTATCGCCGTGAACTGCTGAACGAATGTCTCCCCAAAGAGCGCCAACTATGCATATCTTGGGCAGTCTGCATCCCATTAATTATAGAGCAGCACTATCAGGCGAACTGTCTGATCATTTGCACCGATTCCTTAAAAAAATTGAGACAGAGGTTTTACTTTTTTTACGGTATAATTTTCGATACTTTTATTATTTTTTATACATGACCTACCAAAATGACTCTGCCCTGCCTGATGGAAAGCACCAGCAGAATCCAAGAGTTGTGGTCACCATCCTCAATGCAAACAAGGACAATTCAGCATGGCGACCAGCACCATGGCGGCCTAGTGAGATACTTTTTCACGCCCCGCTTAAAGGACCCGGGATCATAGTGGGACGGAAACACGTGCGTTGGTAGTGAGTTCCAGGTTTTAACCGCTCGGCACAGGAAGGAAGAGCCGAATCGATGAGTGCGAGAGTGTATGTCTTCCACTCTGAAGCGGTAACTTCTGAGGCCAGCACGTGTTGTCCAGTAGAGGAAGGGAGAAGGGGGGACCAGTTGGAACAGCTCTTCAGAACACTCTCCATGATAAAGGCGATAGAGGACTGCCATAGAGGCGATATCTCTACGCAACTGCAGAGGCTCAAGAGACTCGGTGGCCTGGGGACTGCCGACAATGCGGATGGCTCGCCGCTGCAACCGGTCGAGAGCGTCGAACAGATACTGCGCGGCTCCATCGCAAAGATGAGAACAGTACTCCACGTACGAGCGAACCTGGGTCTTGTAAAGCAGACACAGATGCTCGGGCGAGAAGAACCGTCTCACCTTATTAAGGATACCTAGCTTCCGCGAGGCCGCCTTAGTGACACTCTCAACGTACTCGCGCGGGTTGAGGTCGCAGCAGATATCCATGCCCAGGATATCGAGCCTGCCTTGTAATGGTAGTTGAGTGTTCTGAAAAGCCGGAAGGGAAAGAAATGGATACTTTTTGGTAGAGAACGCAGCCCCATTGTGAAATGCGGTCTAGAACATGGTTGAACTCAGCGACAAGCTCCTGTAGTTTTTTCTCTACATCTACCGGCTTTGCCGCTGTTGTTCATCTATGTCCTCTTATACATATGTAAAACGGTGTATAAATAAAGAGTTTTCTATCTATCGATCTATGTATGCGTGTTGAGAATGAGGTCAATGAATTCGTAAATGGTTCGCCCGGGGGACATAAGCTAATTTT
Organism: Spilarctia lutea; assembly: GCA_916048165.1. Classification (NCBI taxonomy): domain Eukaryota; kingdom Metazoa; phylum Arthropoda; class Insecta; order Lepidoptera; family Erebidae; genus Spilarctia; species Spilarctia lutea. The sequence goes on from OU696487.1 coordinate 12,315,405, forward strand.
ATCAAAAGTTTTAACGTAATTGAGTTACAGTTTTTTAATCTTTTTATTTTTAAACCTATTGTTATAGTACAACTGATATTACATTATTATTGATTGGCATTGTTTCGTTTTGAAATAAAACGTTACAATAACAGAATAGTACACTTAACACAAATAATACAAAGGTATTTACATAAATAAATATAAGTAAATAGATGAATACAATTCTTAAAGATATTGCTATGAACATGGTAATGTCTATTTAATGGATATTGAATGATAAATGATACTAGAATCTGTTTACTCGAATAAGGAAATGAGGGTTATACCGATAAATTACGTGAGCAGTTTTTCTTTTAATGTGATAAATATTAAATCTTTAAATCTGACTCAACCACCATCATGGTTATCACATAGGTCATATTTGTATTATGACATTACTAGCTGAACCCCGCGGTGCTACCCGCGGTACGATGATAACTGCGGGCAACGCCGCGAGGCGAAGCTATATCTTTATAAATAGTAGCCTATGTGTTATTCTGATGTATAAGCTATATTGTGGTAAAGTTTCATTCAAATCCATTCAGTAGTTTTTACGTGAAAGAGTAACAAACATCCATACATACATACATCCATACTCACAAACTTTCGCCTTTATAATAGTAGTAGGATATTCTTATTAAACGATAAAACCAAGTAAGATTCGGTTGGGAATACCTATGTCTAGCAGTGGACTGCTATAGGCTGATGATGGTATTTAATTATCTTATGTCTTTACATACATACAGGACTCAGACTCAGAACAAAAATATCATGTGTGTCAAAATCGAACACAAACCGCAATACAAAGTTTATGCCGTTGATAGGTATATTATACAAATATACCAATTTTATTTTGACGACAGGGTAAAAAAATATCTTCGGACTACTACTCTGATCAGGCCCTATCCCATAAGAAATAAACTTACTAACCTAGCTATATTCTTCTATTTCCTCTTACTTCAACTTCATATCTAACTATGTATTGAAATTGTATGCTTTGCGAAGACTTAAATATTCTGTATTATGTAGAGAGAAATCTTCAGTATTAATATGATAGGTATTAATAGCAACTTCATTTTATTTCATTTGTAAAACTTTCGGTCATCTTTTCATTTCCATGTTCTATTGTAACTGACAAAATGACTTGTGAAAACTGAAAACATCACATTCCTTTTTAATGGCTTCACAAGTACCTCGGCAAACATCTATTTCCACTGTATGCTGTTTTCTTAGCGATATTTCCGTCCAGAGGCCGAGGTATATCCGTTTCTGAAAATAGTGGCACATTTAACTGCTGTTTGAATCTAAAATGTCAATGAAAATCTAGATAAAAATTGTTCATGAGTTTAAATATACTAAAAGTAATTACTATAGCAAGTGGAGACTGTAGACTTAGAGTCTACAGTCTACAAAAAATAACACGCACTAGGTTATGAACATTTTAAAAAAGATAATTAATACAAACTCCAAATAAAACTTTGGTGTGGCAAACTTCCGTAGACTATTAATTCGTAGGAGGCTTGTAAACCATCTTAGCCTTAAGAAATCGTAATCAATAATTTAAACTCTAAAAAACGAAACATCAAATATAGTATGGTAGTCAGGTAAAGTATGGTAAGGTGGCGACTGACATTTCGACGTAACATAACGTTACGTCACGCCGAAATGTTATAGGTCAGTACAGCGAGCCGAGCCGCACGCTGCAAGCGGCGCGTGCTCCACTCGGTTGTCGGTATTTTCACGAATTCCTTTGAGTGCTACGTTACGAATTAATTTTAGGCCAGCACATATGTGTTGTAGCTTAACTGCACGATTGGCCTAGTGGTTAAAGTGGTCACCACGCCACTTCCTACTGCGCCAAGTGAGTTCAAATCCTATCTGACATTTTGAGTACCAATGAAATCTCATGCTTAAAGCGTAGCGCAGTCGCGCACAGTGCATGCCACGAGCAAGTATACAGGTCAGTCAGGTAATGCCGTAACGTAACACGTTCGCGAAGAATGTTACGTTACGGCAAAATGCTCAACTTAGTCACCGGCTTTAGGGTAATTAGTGAATAATAAATGTTGTAAATATTAAGAAAAACGTTGGTAAATTCAATAATTTGTTCAATAACAAGGAGATTTTATTTCGTCCCATTTTTGACCCGTCATATTTTACGAATTTAATTGGGGTTGGTGCTTGCCTTATGATTTACGTCAGCAACGTCCTTAAAACTTAAAATTATGCTTAGGTGAATATTCTATCGTTATCATTTTAAAGCTTTGTTGTTGTAATGTCGTTGTTTTTTACTAATATAAAAAAAGTGTAAATTATAAAAATAATCGTACCCAAAATATGATCAATGTTATACAAGATGTGTTCTTTTTCCAGAAAAAACCTGTTTCAGGATATTTTTTGCTAGTCCACTATCTTTCTTTTTGAAAGTGTTTTGCTGATGTATATGATACCGTATTCATCTAATACTCGTATGTATCGCCAGTACAGTAGAAGTGACATTCAGAAGTTTTCTTGTAAATATTATTAGTAAAAAAAGGCAAATCAAGACTTTTTGATTGATGTAAATTAAGAAGTTTTGTTGGGAATTCTATACACTCATTACAAACATACTGAAACCGACAAATGAACCGACTTCAAACAATAGTATGTGATTGCGAAAACTATGAATATTTATGAAATAGCAACATTCGCTGTACATTTGTTGTATTTTTTTAAGATTTTCCTTAACTGTTTCCAACACTCATAATAAGATCTTTGTGATATTTAAATTTAACTTTTAAGCTATTGCATAGCTTCTATCGCGGGCCTTGAGCGTGGAGACCGAATCATGAAAATTCCGTAACGAAAAAAACCTAACACCCCCGATTCCGACCGGCACAGCGGTGATACTTTTTAGTTTTTCCATCTATCGATAAATACCAGAACTTATTATTATTATTATGTTTATTCTTATTCTTGTTAACAAATAAAATCTTTACCGAATAAAAAAATCTAATCCGACTATAAATGACGGAGGAATGTCCAAACATTACACACTAATATTATAAAGAGTGAAAATAAGTTTGTTTGTTACGCTTTCATGCGAAAACTACTAAACCGATCATCGAAACTTTGTACACATATTCTTGGAGGTATTAAAAGTACATAGGATTCTTTTTACGAGTATCAAATGCGAGCGAGCCGCGAGCGAAAGCAAGTACATAATAAATGTTAAACGCCATGGTGTAGGTCACCATATTCATTGCGAATGCAGTGGTCTGCAGTATGGTGAACACCACTTTTGGATCTTGCTTATGCTTTCTATCAGATAGAGTAGACTCACTTTAATAGGTTCATAACTAAATAAAAAAAGGTGAACATTCGAATGGGAACTCCTCCTTTTTAAAGTCGGCGAAAAGCATTTGACATACTAAAATGTTACAATAGTTCCTGAACATTTGATGTACCAGACAAATTTCCAATACTTTCCTGATATTTTAGGTTTACATCTTGATCTCAACTTTTTGTTTTAAGATTTCCAGTCATAAACTTTGATACACAACGAAGTATCTAACTTCTATGTTTGAGAAAAGGTCGTTCGTGTAGCCTATTTTTTATGAATTTATTACTTTCTTACTAAATTTTGTAGACATCACCTGAGACCGATACAATAATAGCCAAAGAAGAAAATATGTGCCCGTTAGGGACGGGGTGACCGTAACTTGACATTTACTCCGATAGGTTGATACCTCTGGATCCGAAATACGATCGGTGGAGACTTTGCTATTAATCTTCGTAATATATTATTTTCTAGATCCTAGTGGATTTTCGCTATACCATTATTCAAGCGAAATCGAAGGTTTCTGACAGTTTCATCAAATGGGGGTTCATTGGGTTATACTGATTATAGGTATTTATTATTATTAGTCTCTGTTGTTTGATCTTCGTTTATGACCAGTTAATTATCTTATTTGTTAATACCAACTCCAGTCAATACAGAAAATCATTGACATTGAATTGATAGTTCTATAGGTAGTTGCTTTTAAAAACCAAAGTTTCGACTTCATTGCTTTCATATAAATTAGTACATATAGTCTAGATTAACAGTTTGTAAAAATCCTTCTTTTATTGCTGACATTATAACGTTCAAATTATGCTGTAAATTGTACAAATTATGTGTTTAAGAGCTTAGACTAAAGTCATAATTAACACAATTTGCTTCGTACCCGTTTTTAAGTACCAGAAATGTTAAAATAAAAAATATAAACAAGCGTTCAGTTCTTCTGCGTTTTTCACTCCTAACCACTACTCGACTACCTCGATGACGAAGTGGAGGCGTATGCGTCTGTTTTACTGAGGGTTTGATTCCTAGTGGGTGGCCCGAGGTATGTCGGGGTTCCAGGGATTTCCTTCCGAGGGTGCACCTGGTTCCTCGGTTACCATTACCCGAGACGGTGTGCGGTTTTTAATCTGTTCGTGTTCGACGTAAACACTAGTTGGTGGTACGCGAGGGGATTTCCGCACGTAAAAAAAATGGTGTGATTCCTGTGTCGGATCAAATGTTTGTATGATCTTCAAATATTTGTATCGAAGGATGGGTGTTTTCTATTATATAATAGGTATGTATATACAAAAATATCATATCGATCAGTTAATCTAACTCACACAGTACAAGCTCTGCGTAGCTTGGAGCTGTAATGAGGGCGGTCTTAGCACTGTCCTTGTATTTGTTGTATGTGTCAGATATTAAAAAACCTTTATTTATATATTACTCGTACCGGTAACTAATAATCTTATCTGTAAAATTATAGGTAAATGCTGACGCTTTGATACTATAATACTGTTATCGAGCGTTAATTAAGTGGGTTAGCTAAGCCGCCCTATAAACCGCTTAATCTGACACATAACAAGTCTATACAGCATTATACGAGTATTTTGAAGATATTAGCTTAGTTTGTTACCTGTCTGGTTACCTTATTACACCGAGGCTGTGTGACAGGGCTAACACCAGGCTACAATGATAACGTTACCTGATTTCTCTTAAGACAAAGGCATATGATATAAATAACACATATCATTTAAAATAAAAATAGAATCATACTTATATACTACCTAAAAAGAAACAAAGGAATCTAAATATCACGTATTTTGTCGTTAATATACATTTGTTAAAAGGTAAAGGTAGGTAAGAACGCAATGCTGGGAGGGATACGGAAGTGTTTAAAATAGCAGTTCCCGGATCCTTCCCTTCTCAGACGCAGAGTGGCACACCGTGTGGTTATGGTCGGTCCGATTCAGACATACCACTCCGCCGCAAACCCTGGCAGGGTGACGGCTAGTAGGGGTTTCCACACGTTGAAAAAAAGGTAAGAACGCAATGCAATTGAAACAAATGCAAAATACTACTAAAGGATTAGAGAGTAAACAAGTTATAAAAAATTTCGAACAGGCACTTTCTTTAATATCGTGGAGTACGAACCCCGTAAAAAGAAAAGTATTGAATCAATAAAATACTTATGACCTCCATCGTCTTCTTTGTTATTACAAAATTGTGTTGCATTATGTCTGAAGGGCCTATGCTGTTTTAGATAACTTAAGATTTTAAATGAATTTATTTAAGTTTATTAGTTAAGATTTACGCGAGTATTTTAAAAGGGTTTGTTTGGAGCTCTTAGATCTCACTGTCATTCGGTGCTATAATTTGAAAATGTCTAATTCCAATTAAAGTACAGTTTAATAAATATCTCCTATTTTATTTGAGTCCTAGCTCAAGATCTAATTACATTACTGGGAACATATAAGATTTTAATTAATTATTTTATCTTTAAGTTATACGACGTATTAGACAATACACATATTTTATGAAAACTAGCATTTGTTTTAATTAGTTTTTCAAGAATATTCCGTATTTACTTGACTAAAATGGTATACAAAAGATCTTTACAGTTTTATAAAACTAAAATCATTTTTCCGTGTGTCTTTTTAGCGAAGGTTTCTAACTTGTCTTCAAATTGAATTATAGTGACAGCTAAACCCCATGGACTAAAATCTATATCTTAGACGGTATTACTCGTATTTCGTGCAATATTTTTCTTTTTGAGTTATGTATCGCTAAAAATCTAGCTACAAATTTGAGCATTCTTTTAATGCATGATCTTTAGACATAAAATCAGTTTTAGTTGTGGCTTAATGTGGATATTTTAGAATACCGAAGACCATATTTTAAATATATTATTGGATAGGTCATATACATTTTAAAGTTGTAGACTTTCAACATTGCTCTTGTTTTAGAACACAATTTTTTTTCTTAGGTAAACGCTCTTTCTGCTTGTTGCAGAAGCAGAAGAAATTCACAACGAAGTTCATGATGTTATTTAGAGCTTTAGAGAACTAAAGCTCTAAATAACATCATGAACTTCGTTGTGAATTTAAATGTAAAATTAAAATAATGAAATGACAACTTTATTCTGTGACATATTTATTTTTATATTATAGATTATATTTTTTCATACAATTCTCGTGACACGTTATTGCGCACGAAGACCGAAACTTTCTAACCAATTTTAACTCTTATTTTTTAAATATGTGCTTTGCTGTCGTGCTTAAGTCAGGATAGTTAAGATCACGCTTAGAACAATAGTAATCGAGCACAATTGAAAAGAGAGTTAATAGAAAAAAATTGCGTGGTTCAGCTAGTATAATAAAATTCTATTTAAATTTTAAGTTTACGTACTGCTCTTGAATAGCTTTGAAACTAATTTTATTAGCATCATATCTTTATAACCTAGTGATAACTAATAAATCAAATAATGTTTTATTTAAACGTTTCGGATCGTAAGGGCTATACTGAAGACAAGTTTAACAAATAAAGTGAAAGGGAGCATTGCCCTAATTCTTAATTAGGACAAATGATTTATTAAAGTAAATATGCTTTTAACATTCCACTCTCATTTATTTATTTTTAAAGAATGCTTACAGGGTAATAATCATACGGCTATTACAAATATGTGATCAATTTGCTAATTACGAGCCTCCATATATCGGTAACAATATTTTTTAAGGGTTAACTTTGTAACAAGAAGAAGAAATTGTTTAAAAACTATAACCTGGCTATGTATATTATATAGCCTATGTCAACTGGGGCCATTGTTACGAATATATATTAAAAACTCATTCATTAAAATCGGTTTAATAATTTAGGCGCTACTGTGGCACATACGAAACTATTACCCATCCTTTTAGCTTCGCATTAGTCGCCTAAAAATAACCTTATCTTACATTCTTGCTAACCAAACAATATAAAAATACAAACAATATAACCATGTTATATTTCTATTCAGTTATTGATGTTATCTGTAATCCTCAAGTGTCTGGCAAGCTGGTTTGGCCTCTGAATAATACATTACTCTTTTACTAGGTCACTGATACGTATCGTTCAATTTTGTTATAGTATTAACTTAAGGGACTCACAATTTATGGGGCATTTTTTATTATGATTTTGTGTAGCCTCCCCATAAGTTTAACAAATTTAATGAGCTCCTTAGGAGGGATCAGAAGAATTCGGATATTGTTTCATATTCTGAGAGACAACACAATTAAATACGCACCGCTGAAAATACTGCCAATGAACAAACACGAATTTCGTGTATTTTCTATACAAATATTGTTTAAAACTATTCATTTGCTTGAATACATATGACATATGTAAAAATGTTAAAACGAATGTAAATTAATACCTCATTTATAACAAAACAACTGCATTTGTATTTGTGATGTTTTCGGTTGTGTGTTTATATATGTATATGTTGTATAATATATGTATCATGTGAAACCCCTGTGATGTAGGACACCTCAGATGTACAAATTTAGTGCATAAAGTTAATAAATAAAGATTTAATATTAAAATAATATTATAATATTATTAATTTTTAATCATTATGTCGGGTTTATTACGTCCAGTTTCATTATTAATAATGTTCCATAAAAATAACCTAAAAGTGTTTTTGAAACAGTTAAAATGTAAAATTCTGTCATGTGAAAAACAAATTACCACATCGAGTTAATAACATACTGTTAAATTATTGTTGAATCAGTGAACCATGAGATATGTAGAATAATGTAGATATACTCTTGGCGCATGTTAAACTCAGCAGTTGGAAAACGATTTCAATAACCATTTGAATGAATTTCAGCCAGTAAATGTGTTTGCAGTTTATTTTTTATCCATGACAGTTTCGAGAAGAAATGCACTTCACTAGAACCTATTTCATACTTGAATTTATAGATGTGGCAACAAGACATTCAAACTAACAGAAATAAAAAAAGCTGTGTAAATAACAACAAAAAAGTAAAGCCGCGTATGGGGAGAGGGAATGGGGGAGGGGTTGGGCTATGGGCCTCCGGTATCCTCACTCACTCGGTGAAACACAGCGCAAGCGCTATTTCACACTGGTTTTCTGTGAGGCCGTGGTATTACTCCGGTCGAGGCGGCCCATTCATGCCGAAGCGTGGCTCTCCCACAACAGTCTTAATTGCTAGTTAAGATTTTCATTTATGTTAATTACAAAATTTGTAAGCATTATTTGTTTTTGCCTAGCTTAAATTTAAACTAATTGTTTATAACAATTTTTTAACGATTTTCAGGGGACTCATAACTCAAAGTGACATTGAAAACAAATATTGAAATATCTCCCAAGCAAATGGAACGTAATAAATTTTGAAAGATAAGTTTTAAACAAAAGAAGACTAAAAGGATTTACTAAAGGTTAAACTCTACTCAGCGTAAGGTGGACCTGGGACACTACAGTAAAATATACAAATAATAATGATTGAGTGGCTTTTAAGGCTTGAAAGGCAACCTATGTTAGGTAAAAAACTATCTTAGAAGTGAAAAGGTCAAACAGTAGTTTAGACAGTGCGACCTTAAGTACTACATTCTAAATAACCTAAATCAGTGGTATTGGTAAAAGGTAAAGGTTATATTTAAATCTAAATTTATTTCTAGTGAAAATATTTACAAAACTATAAGGAAACTAATTTCTTAGAGCGCTCTCACTAAATGAAAATACGAGTACCTACACAAGCTTCTACTTCATCAACATAAACGACCACAGGCTAACCTTTGACTTAAGTATTTGCATGTACTCAAACCGAAGTATATTCTAAAACACATTGTCCGTTCTCAACTATAACAATATTATCTTGTACAACTAAACCCAAATTTCATTTGAAAGTTCGGTAAAAATAGCACCTGGTGTTAACTGACAGGAATAAAAGAGTGAATTAGTTAATAAATAATATCCACAGCGTGGCTTGACCGAAAATGTTTGAATATCGATTGAACGATAAGTAGGTCACGTTTGAATGTAGTTTGTTATTTTTGTAACGTCCTTTTTGATGTTGTTCTGGACGCTTACATAAATAAATAATAGTAACACGTGGTTGACGGATATTCATAACTTTGTTACTGTTGTTAGTTGAGGTTGTTATGTTATTTACAGGTACTTGTATAGACCATAAGTAGAAAAGGAGGATCGGGGCTATCAACAAACCGTAGGTGGTTCGAGGTACGTAGGGGTTGCGGGGATTTCCTTTCGAGAGTGCACCTGGTTCCTTTCAGTACCCGAAACGGTGTGCGGTATTTAATCAGTTCAAGGCCGACTTAGCCGCTAATCGGTGTTACGCAGGGGGATTTTCGCACAAAAAAACGTACTTGTATAGACCAGTAGTGCCTCAGGTGGTGCTTGAAAACCAATTTATAATAAAAGATGGATGGAAAAAAAAAATTACAAGGATCCTATTGATCGTTGTTTCCACATAAAAGAGGTATGGTTTCTACTAGCAAAGCACTTCATATACTTATTAAAATACAGTAACCTGTAAACTTTTTTCAGCTAATATTAAACAAGAGTCAAAATCTAAAATTGTAACTAACAGTTGGATCTTTTATGTTTCATAATTGATTGCTTCAAATATTGATTGATTTGTAAACAATATCCTATCATTACGTAAAACAAGCAAACCATTACGCTTAAACTGTTTACCTGGCCTGAAGCTCTATTAGGGTGTAATTAACTAAAATTTCTGTTAAATACATTTGTGAACTGTGTAAAGTTCAGTTTAATTATAAATATGAATAGTTTTTCATAGAGCGTACTCCTTTCTAAAAGGCCGGCAACTTACTTGTAACGCCTCTGGTGTTGCGGGTGTCCATGGGCGGCGGTAATCGCAAACCATCAGGCGATATGTCTGCTCGTTTGCCCCAACATAATAAAAAAAAACTTTAAAAATATATTTTAAAACAAAAAACGCACTGAAGTGTTTAAAAATAAATACCGTGTCAATAAATATTGTTATTTTAAGAGTCATAATTTGTTAAGTGCTTTTATTTTTTAATGCATATTTATTTTGTAAATTTCTCTTGTACGTACATATAAGATGTTATCTAGCTTCGTGTTAAAGCTCCATGTTGAGTAGAAAAGACAAATTAATACCCTCATTAAATTATCCGAGACGTATATTGCAGTAAATAAATTACTCGATAAAGACCAAGTAAAACAGGTGTATCATCAGTTACCAGATACGGTAATCTTTTGCAAATTACAGCGGATTGAAGATTATTAATGAGGGAGTTCGTATGAACACAATATTACTTGAGCGTTTTTGTCAAGTCATACTCAATTAAACGGGTTGTTAATAATATTAGTCTTCATTTATTTGCCAAACAAATAAAAAAAAGTATATATTCGATTGTTAGTATAAATAAAATGATTGGTTGGTTATACATGAGTACCTGGATAATCTGGGTAGTGTTAATAAAAGAGCGTGCATTCTTTAGTGTTATTAATAAATAAATAAATAAATATTAATCGTTATTATCGCTCGGATGGTTTATAAGTACACTTGCCCAGGAACTGTACTGTGTGCTACTTTCTATATACCGTGTTTCTCTGTGAGTATTGTAATACCCTTGAAATAAGTTATTTGAACCTACAATACATTTATTTCTCACCCGGAATCCTACTAATGCCCACAATGAGCGACTGTGAAGATAACGTACCTCCGACATATATATATACAAGAACAACTCGTTTCAAGGTCAACCAAGATAGATACAATATAGATAATACAAGACCAACTTACTCATGCTGTTAACCTCTTCGCTGGCACGACATGACTCTCTAGCGCGAGCAATTTTGTGGTAAGAAGGCCGTCTTGATATTTAAAATATAGTGATTTGAATTTCAAAGAGCCAATGTGGTAGAAAACCCTTGAGCGTGTTCGAAAGAACATTAAGAGTGCTCAACATAAAACCATTTACATAAAAAGGGTAAAAGGGATAATGTAAAATTGTCCAATGCACATAACATAGTAGGCTTATTTATATTTTACTTATGAAATAATTATTGACCATTCAGGTATAAACAATTTTGGAAATTTACATGCTGTTCAGCATTTATTTATTTATTAACTTTATGCACAAAATGTACAATGGCGGATGCGGGGGAACAGGTATCATGTTCCACCCAACACAAAGGGAGGATCCTCCGACCAGGCGAGGTGATCATGCCTGGCGGGCTACTGCCCAACAGTTGATATTGGGATGTTGTATATATGATAATCGGCGCGAGAACTTTATTTGCGCGATTGGTAGTTTCTTCGTATTGTAGGTTACTACGTAGTTCAGTGTAACTTCGGTAGATGGCGCTGTAGTATGTTATGTTGTATGTGGAGGTCACCACAGCGGACTTAATGCCAAAGGCATTCTCTACCAGTCTTGGTGGTGCGGAAATGAGGGAGATGGTGCACAACACTTTATGAAGAAAACATTGAAAAATAATAAATTTACGTGATTATACAAGAATATATACATTCATACAAACAATAAGACATATATTTATATATACGTACACACACGCATATTACGTATACATACCACAATAAATACATTATCAAATCCGTTAAGAATCCGCTGCACTTCGGGCAAGGAGAGTACGTCCTTGATCTTGAATGAATTTAGACTTTGTGCCATTCTGATTTCCTGGGGAAGAGCATTCCAGAGAACAGTATCTGTGTCAAATAAATGTCTGAGTAAATATGTTAGCTTATTATTTCATTTTTATTGAAATGTTGACGAGGTAGGTTTACCAACCTCATTATGAATGTCGGAAATGAATATTATTGTGTTCCATTTAGGAAGAGCTTATGGGCTATTGGGCTTATACTGGCAATATGTTTAGGCTGTAAGACGATTATGCTTTTACACAACCATCTTAATTAACTAAATTCGTTTTTATTGTAATAAAAAACGAATATAGTTAATAATAGGTCTTTACCTATGAAATTGCGTTTCTTCAGTACTGGTCATTTCAAATAAAAAAAGTTTGTAATGGCTCTGTATTCTAAATTCAAATTAATTTTGTTTTAAAACCATGACATTCTATTTACAAACTCAGTCTTTTGTTTTTTGATTAGCGTTTTATTTTCATTACATTTGAACATTTTCCGTCATAATGGATACTTTAAAAATTCGTGTAATTATGGAATATGAGTTCCGTCGTGGCACCAACGCGACACAAACGGCACGTAACATCAAAAACGTTTACGGAGAGAACTGTACAAACGAATGCACAACCCTTTATTGGTTTTCCCGGTTCCGTTCTGGAAATTTTTACTTGAAAAATGAAGCTCGTGGTCGTCCGGAGACTTTGGTTAACAATAATGAATTAAAGGCGATTGTGGAAGCTGACGAAACTCAATCTACAGCTGAACTAGCAGCAGCTTTTAATGTAAGCATCAAAACAATATTGATCCATTTGCGACAAATTGACAAGGTAAAAAAGCTTGATAGATGGGTGCCCCACGACCTTAACGATCGCCAGCGCAACGTACGCGTCGAGACTTGCCTTTCGCTGCTCAACAGGCAAAGAAATGAAGGAATTTTGAAACGAATAGTTACGTGCGACGAAAAATGGATTCTGTTCGACAATCGAAAGCGCTCAGCAAGTTGGTTAGACCCTGGTTCAGCACCAAAGCAATGCCCTAAACCAAAAATGACCCCTAAAAAGGTGATGGTCACTGTTTGGTGGTCTAGTGCGGGTGTTATTCACCACAGCTTTTTACAAAACGGCATGAGCATTAATGCAGATGTGTACTGTGAAGAACTGGAGAGAATGATGGAGAAGCTTGCACATCTGCAACCAGCTTTGGTAAATCGGTCGTCCCCACTGCTCCTTCACGACAACGCGCGTCCCCATACTGCGCAACAGACAGTCTCCAAGCTGCAAGAGCTGGGGTTGGAAGCTCTCCCTCATCCGCCATACTCACCAGACCTTGCACCTACCGACTATTACTTTTTCCAAAATTTAGACAACTTTTTAGTGGGTAAAAAATTCAATGCCCGAGAGGCAGTACAACATGCCTTTGAAGAGTTTGTTGCCTCCCGTCCAGCTGATTTTTACAAGAAGGGCATCAATAAACTGCCAATGCGTTGGCAAAGATGCGTCGATTGCATGGGTGATTACTTCGAATAACAGAAATAAAAAAGTTTGAAAAAATAAGTACTTTCACTTATTGCATACAAAACGGCAATTTCATAGGTAAAGACCTAATATCTATTTTCAGATCTCTAAGTTTTTGATTTGATTTCAAAGTAATATTACAAAGGAGGTAGTCTGTTAGTATATATTTGTCAAACCGCAGGTAACACCGCGGAGCATGGATAGTATTTTGTAGAATAGAACATTTAGTTGGTAATTAAGTGAAGGCTGAAGTTGACGCAAGCTATTCAAGAACTTAATTATACGTCTTTTACATGAAGAAATTGGCTTATTAAAGCTACTGCATGGTCGTAAGGTACTACTTAGTTAAAACAATCTGTTCTCCAAATCTTTTTCCATGCATTTACTAGGTTTATGTAAAAGATTCTAAAATTATTTTCGGTAGTTTCGTAAATGTGTTAAGATTTTGGAGGATTTATAATAATTATTGAATATTTCTTATCTACGGCTCCACCCACATGTATGTCGGATAACGTGGTAATCGTTTTACGGGTTAACATGGATATAACCTACTAGCTGACCCACGCAACCTCGTTTGCGTCTTTTATTGCCCTTAGCGTGAAAATTTTCCCCCGTTTCTGAAACATTCTTCATTGGTGCTCCGCTCCTATTAGTATTAGCGTGATGATAATAGCCTTCCACGATAAATGGACTATCCAACACTGAAATTTTTTTTCAAATCGGAGCAGCGGTTCCTGAGATTAGCGCGTTCAAACAAACAAACTCTTCAAGTATAGATGATACTCATAAATAATGTGGCTTTCCACTCAGAAGTAAATAAATTTTCAGAATCAGTTCAATATATTGTTACCAAGAAAGATTATTACTGATAGTTTGTCTCGCTAAAACTGAAACATTTTACATAAATATAGTATTTGTAGGTGACACGAAGCTCACCGGGTCATCTAGTTACATATAAAAGCTGCTTGTAACTTTAAATTACCAGTTTGTAACTTAAGTTTAAACTTTTTCGTTAAAATTTTTGAACTTTTAGTGAATCTAACTAGAAAACAACGCAAAAAGAACGTAACATATATTTTCTTTACTCTTTGTCGTTTAATCCTAATTGAACTAATCGTAGTTCTGAAGACTAGTACGTCTCAATTTACACATCCAACACTGATAAGAGTTTTAATTATTTTTAAATTCTGACCTTCTCCGTCATTTTAATAGTCCGCTGCTGTCCATAAGCTTCTCCACCGAAAGAGGATTTTGGCTTTACTACTATACTATACCACGATTCCTAGATGGATTGATATATGGTTTATTTGAACCTTTCCTGCATCGTCGTCTCTTACGACACCTATGGAATAAACAATACCTATTGATAATCCAATTAACTTACCAATCATAATCAAGTAATATAATTATTAACTATTTCATTATTATTATTTTTTTTTACGTGTTAAAACCCTCTCGGGCCGTCACCCCACCGGCGGCGGGGCGGTGTGTCGGAATCGAACCGACTAAAACCACACGGTGTGTCAACCCTGCGCCTGAGAAGGGAGGGGTCCGGGAACTGCAGTTATTAACACAACCGGACCCCTCCCAGCGCCTGCCCGCACTGAAGCGGGCACCGTCTGCTGGTAAAAATCTCAGTTTAGGCGACGCACGGCACACGCGTACGTCGCCTCCTCGCGGTTGGCCTGTATTGCGGATGGAGGGGAAAACCCGTCCCGTCCATCCGCGGCCACACTCAGGGCGGCATGAGGCGCTGGTATGCGCGCCTCCGCCGCCCGGTTTGCCGGCGGCGGATTGGGTCCGAGTGAACGTCGTCCTCTCGGGCCTTCTCCGCCGCCTCCTTCTGCAAAATTACGTCATCGCAGAAGGCTGCGTCCGCGGTAAAACTGCAATCGCTACCGGCCATGGAGTTTATGATGGCCGGTAGCGAGAGATCTCTTCCTATGACTGCCGTGAGGGCCCGACGCTGCGACGCCCGAGCGGGGCAGATCGCCAGGGCCGAGACCTCACTGCAGTCGCAGTGGTGACAGGCGGGACTTAGTTCCCTCCTAGCGACCGAGTGGAGGTACTTCCCGAAGCAGCCGTGCCCGGAAAGCACCTGCGTCAGTCGGAAGGAAAGAGTCCCGTGCTGCCGCCCTGCCCACTCGAGGATAACCGGCTGGAGCACCTCCACGGTGGCAAAGCCAGCGCGTGGAGCCTCCAGTCGGGACGACCAACGAGCCATCGTGGCTCAGCGAGCGGCTTCACGCCATTCGCGTACCTCTTCGGGCGGAGGACGATACCCGTTCTCCGGCCGGTATTCAGCCGCTCGCCGATATACTTCGGCGAGCACTTCCGCCTCCAAATCCCACGGGGGTGTTCCGGCCAAGGTGCACGCCACCTCCGTCGACACGGTGCGGTATCCGCGTATGGCTCTGACCGCCAATATCCTCTGAGGGCGCCAAAGGCGCGCCTTATTCTGGGCGGTCAGAGCCGCCATCCAGACTGGTGCACCGTATAGCGCCATCGACCGGACATTTCATTATTAACTAGCTGGACCCCGCGGTGTTACTAGCGGTTGTAGTTGTACCTTTACAATAACAACCGCGGATAACGCCGCGGGGCAAAGCTAGACTTAAAAAGTAGCCTAAGTTACTTCTTATATCACCGGCAATCTGCCACTGAAAGTCCCGTCAAAATAGGTTTAGTGGTTCCAGGGTTTCATTAGTGGTGCAGGAGCAATCTGGCAGACAGACAGACGGACAGGCAGACAAAAAAAATGTTGTTAGTATTTAGTGATAAGCTATTAATTGGAAATTACAAACAGACACTTTAATTATATTTATTTGTATAGGGTATAAATAACATCTTCCATAAAGAATATTTCTACGATGATACGAAGAATATGCATTTCGTGGGTAGTTTAGTCTCATCATAATAAGTTAACAAAATATTTTACAGATTATTCTGTCGCCAGATTTAATTTTCGCGAGACGATGAAGGTAAATATTAAGTCTAGACTACAATGTCGAGCAAACTGTAGTGAACCTTAATTAAGACGAGGCCAAAAAGGCTAGCTTTCATCCAGACAAAGCTGTCGTGAATATTAAACTGTCACCACAGAATACACTAATGTTTATGTAGTTATTATCCTCATTTTCTTCCGTAATTTGTGTTTTTATCAAACGTAATACTATAAATTCATTTTTATGCACGGGTATGTATACTTATACATATAAAAATGTTAATTTAGGTTATTTAAGGTTCAAAAACTCAATATCTACTAGTTTAAATGCGTATGAAAGTATTTACGGTACTTCAATTTCTTTTTTTATCTTTACATCTGTTTATTTCGGTTTAGACCTTAAACGGCTGGACCAACTTAGATAGAACATTTACTAGTAGATAGCTAATGATATTAAGAGTAACTTAGGCTATTTTTTATTCCAGCTTCTCCCCAACCGCTGCCCATAGCTATTGTTGTACATAAAGAACCACGGGTACACCGCGGGACTCAGCCAGTCAGTCAATGTATGGCTGTCAAGATGACTCTAATTTGGCCTAGTGATGCTTTTGAAACACGACAGCACGAACGCTGTCATTTTACGTTGGTTACTTTGATACGATGTATCAAAATACAAGTTTACACGGAAGAAGTTGCAAACTTTTATCACACATCCATCAAAGCCAGTAAAACTTTTTGGAGGTAATCACTAAGTGTTTAGTTGAGGTAATCTGTCGGTTTGTCTGGGTTTTTATAGTTCCAGAAACTTTCATAAAGCTGTTATATTGAAGGTATCGCTGTTGCTATGTTATGTTGACTAGATTCGTAAGCAACTTTCAAAGTAACGAATGTTCTCCTTGGGCATGTTGTGAAGTTATATTACTTCTTCCTTTATAAACCTTCTTCAAGGTTGTAGAATCAAAGTAAAGATGGAACTTAACACGGATACATATATTTACTTATTGTTTTTTATATTAATAAAGACCTTCATTAGTTTTTAAGGTATTGCATAGCTTCTATCGCGGGCCTTGAGCGTGGAGACCGAATCCAGAAATTTCGTAACGAAAAAAACCTAACACCCCCACTCCGACCGGACCGGACCAGCGGTGATACTTTTTAGTTTTTCCATCTATCGATAAATACCAGAACTTTTAATGACTTTTTGAAATATCACGCTTGTCTCTTTAGTTCAGCAACCCGCCTTTAGGCATTGGTTGTATCGGCGTTATTGCGCTTGACAAAAAATGCTACGCAATAGCTTTACCGCGGCAGTCTCCGAGTGCCACACGTCTTTTTTTTTCAATATCTATACTAATATAATAAAGCTGAAGAGTTTGTTTGTTTTTTTGAACGGGCTAATCTCAGGAACTGCTGGTCCGATTTGAAAAACTCTTTCAGTGTTGGATAGTCCATTTATCGAGGAAGGCTATAAGCTATATATCATCACGCAAATACTAATAGGAGCGGAGCACCAATGAAGAATGTTTCAAAAAGGGGGAAAATTTTCACGCTACGGGCAATAGAAGACGCAAGCGAGGTTGCGTGGGTCAGCTATTCTTCAATATTCAGACATCAACTTCATTCTCGGGTAAAATGTTAGCTACAGTGTTAAAAATATCGCTATAACATCAGCTAATGGTGAACTCCGTAATTTTCTCTGTCTCTAACTTGTCTTTGAGCTTTTACTACGAGAATGTGCACATGTCTCAGAGTGAACAATTCGTCTCCAAAACAATACACCTTTTTCTTCTTTCTTCAACTTTCTTTTTGTTTTGATGCCTTTGTTGGTGCAATGCTCAAGCAAAACTAGGTTAATTTAATGCGGAAATTCAAATTTCGTCATATTTTCACACGAGGTGGTGTTTCTTAATGGCTCGTTTTTAGTAAACCCCCGCATATATCTAATGTAAAGTTATTCGAATAGGGACGTATAAAACGAGTATCCTTAAACTTTTACGAATATGAGTAAAAGAATTAGGAAGTACCATACAATACAAGTACTATTATGTTTACTTACCTCTTCATTTATTTAAACCGTTTGCAAATGATCCGTTCAAGACTTTATTGAACAAAATTCGTAAATTCGTCAATATCAAATTCTGGTCGCGTACACAAACCCGTATGTTAACTTACGACACTGACGCATCTCTCTTTTAATTAACCGACTTCAAAAAAGAAGGATGTTCTCAATTTGACTCTTTCTTTTTAAATGTTTGTTACCTCATAACTATTGAGGTTACTCCTAGTTATTATTGTACTTTTACAAAGTTACTCTTTATTACATCCGCTATCTGCCAGTGAATGTCCCGTCAAAATCGGTTCAGCAGTTCCAGAGATTAGCCGTAACAAACCGACAGACAACAATTGTAAAATATGTAATTTTGATATATGTACCGTGTATACATACAAATGCATTTTGTAAAATGCAGTTATATTAATATTACAAACACACTCCTATTTTAATTGTTTGTATTGTATAGATGAAATTTACTTTTGTAAGTAAATTGTTTACAGATATTTTTACTCGTCGGGCTCCAAATAAAGATCCTCGTGATCTCTATTTAAAAGCATTCTCCCTTTAGCACGGTTGTAAGTGACCCTTCTGTGGTCTTCTTTAACTAAAGAACAGTGAAAGAAAGGTTTTCTGGCTATCCACTTGTTCCTTATATATAAATGGCGCTTATTTCAAGTGTCAATTTGATCAGAAGTAGTGGAGTTTGATTTTTCCCATTATATTTTTGCTATAGCGTAAAACCAAACCAAATCAATATTTTCAGTTTAAAAAGTAAATAATGTAACGTTAACTGTTTATAGTTACTTAATTTAACTCGACAAACTTGTTTACCTTGCTTTGGTAGAATGCAAACACATTTCAAACCGATAACTATGGAGTTCAAGAACATGCATTTGATCAAGATATAGGTACCTTTTACGAACTTATGTACCCTATAAAAGTTAATACTTCCTATTAATTCAATATTTTTTTTTTTAATGAATAGTGGGCAAACGAGCAGACGTATCACCTTGGTATGATATATATATACGATGGTAAGCGATTACCGCCGCCCACGGACACCCGCAACACCAAAGGCGTCACAAGTGCGGTGCCGACCTTTTGGGGATGGGAAAGGGGATGGGGGTTGGGGTATGGGCCTCCGGTATCCTCACTCACTCGGTGAAACATGCTATTTCACACCGGTTTTCTGTGATTATGAATTGTTATTGTTTCTTTTTTATTGTTATTATTTCCTATAAATTATTTATTGTTACATTGTCCTTTTACTTTGTTTTCGTGTATATTTAGATAATCACAGTAGATTAACGTTTGTTTGTAATTTATTTTAATATTTCACTAAGATATTCTTAAGGATAAAGTGTAAATAATCTACTTCACGAACTTGCTTCCCACTTGGTGGACCAAATTGAAACGGGACCACACTGGAAGCACTAGTTTTCAAGTACAAAAATAGTCATCAAAATCGGTTCACTTAGTCAAAAGTTCTGAGGTAATGAACATAGAAAAAAATACAGTCGAATTGAGAACCTTCTTTTTTATGAATTATAAAAACCCTCTATTTCTTGCCTTTTTTACAATTTATCTGAATTTTATTTAGGTAATCTAATAATTATTTTTCTATTCTACCATACAATGAGTATAAAACAATTTTTATAAAAAAATCTAGTTACTTTTATCTATTGCCTTCTAGTATTTATCTAATTTCTGCTAGGCAAAAACCCATGATTCGGTAAAGGTCAAAGATGGCAATTTTTCTCGGTCTTTTGCTGTTTGGCTCCACTGTAGGCCAGCAATTTTTATAATCCCGTCTTTCCACAGTGTCAGTTGTCTTCCTCTGTGTCGATTTCCTTGTGGTCCTGTTCACATTGCTATTTTAACAGTCCACCTCTGATCTGTAAGACTTGCGACGTGTCCCACCCATTTCCATTTTAGTTGTAAAGGGTGTTTTTTAAGCCCGATAGAACTTGAAATTGTAAAAAATAACACAAAAAATTAAATTGTAATCAAAATTTTTTTTTATTCGAAAGATCAATACGTGACATTAACATTTGAAAATGATTTCGGGCATATGGGCACCGCGGCTGTTCTTGACGAAGTGCATTCTGGACGTCCAATTTTGGGCCACTTCTTCGAGCACTGCTGGCCGTATGTCACGAATAACACGAACAATGCTGGCCTCCAAGGCGTCAATTGTTGCTGGTTTATCAGCATAAACCAGTGACTTCACGTAGCCCTACAGGAAATAATCGAGAGGTGTCAAATCGCACGACCTTGGAGGCCAATTGACAGGTCCATTTCTCGAAATCAACTTATCGCCAAATTTTGATTTCAATAAGTCGATGGTTGCGTTCGCCGTATGGCACGTAGCGCCATCCTGTTGAAACCACATCTCCTCCGGATCAATGTCATCCATATTTTCAAACAAAAAATCATTGATCATGGTGCGGTAACGATCTCCATTGACCGTAACGCGAGCTCCGGCCTCATTTTTGAAGAAATAAGGTCCGATGATGCCACCAGCGTGAAAACCGCGCCATACGGTGCATTTTTCTGGATGTAATGGAGTCTGTAGGGTCTGTTGTGGATTGGTCTCACTCCATATGCGGCAATTTTGCTTATTAACAAACCCGTTAAGCCAAAAATGCGCCTCATCGCTGAACACAATTTTGCGATAAAACAACGGGTTCGACGAATGGCTTGTTCAGATGGACGATTATGTACGCCATACAAATGACGAAGTCGTCTATAAGTTGCGCGAATCGACGACTGATTTTCAAAGTAAATTTGGATAATTTCGTAGCGTTGTTCAAGCGTGAGTCTATTCATGATGATTTGTCAGAGTATACTGAAACAAATAAAAAAAAAAGTTTCATCAAAATTTAATTTTTTGTGTTACTTTTTACAATTTATAGTTCTATCTAGCTTAAAAAAACACCCCTTACATAGTCTAAAGGCATTAGTGGCTTTTGTTATTGATCTTATTCTTATATATTGTGTCTTGTCTTGTTTCTTTATCTTGCGCATGCTGCAATACATTCCTCTTTTACTACTTTAAAAAAAAAATTAAAAGACAATTCTCGCTTTAGGAATATACCTACATCCTGTGTCGCGGGGGACTTTACAAACATACATGTAATGATAAGTGACATGCATACTTTAGTGATACCATTTTAAATAACTTTTGATATCTATGTACATATTTTTATAGTAGGTATTATGTCTATAATATAACTTTGAACTAACGTTGTTTACTAACTAATATTTCATACCACGGTACAGATGGGAAGCGTTAATCCGTATATTGGATTATACTGATCCCAATTTTGTATTAAGTAACATCCACATAACTGAACTTTGAATATGTAATTTAGAAGATTATCAATATAAAAGCCTACATGAGACAAACAAGATATTGTTAACAAAACAAAACCTATTTTTATGTAATCTAAAAAGAGAGGGGGAGAAATAAGAAAATACTTTGTAAAGTTTCTGTTGGGTATATCTGCCATGTCTCAGATAGGGCACTTGATTATTGTCTATTATATAATAACTATGTTATTATGATGTAATGTAATTTTGTTGAACTTTTCATTATATTTTGGTGGACTCATTAGTAGTGTAGCAATCTTAGAAGATGTACAGAGGTCATACTTATGTCATAAATACGAAAGTAACTCTGTCTGTTTGTCTGTCTGTCCTGCTTTCACGGCCAAACCGCTGCACCGATTTCAATGAAATTTGGCATCGAGATACTTTGTCTCTTGAGAAAGGACATAAGCTACTCTTTGCTGCGATAACCGACAAACACGCGGGCAGAGCAGCGCGCAAATTCTAGTATTATTATATATCTTAAAATATACATAATTAAAATATAAGCAGTTCATTTAATTACGAGGTTATTTAAATTTGTAAATTTATAACATCCATACAAATATTATGCGATGCAGAAGCATCACTAGACCGCCATAGTGTGGGTCACCATGCTTGTTGACCCACACTATATTGTTGCATTCGCAATGAGTGTGGTGACCACCACTCTTGCATTCTGCTGATGCTTTCCATTGGGCAGAGTAGAGTCATTTTGGCAGGCCTATACAATATATATATATAAATATAAATTCGATATATATATATATGTATATAAAGTAACGTTGTCTGTCTGTCTGTCACGCTTTTACGGCTAAACCGATTCTTGAGAAAGGACATAGGCTACTTTTTACCGCAATAACCAGGCAAAAGCTAGTACAAAATATATTACAAAAAGATTTCTAAATGTATATTTACAAAACTTTCACAAGGTCAATAAGAATATGGCCAATGACTTTTCAAACAACGTTTAGATGAACTTAATAAAAAGCCAATAACACATTGCCAAAAAAGTTCAAACGATTAAACACAAATAAAGCCGCTTAGAGAACCCATGAATCATGTGTTAATTGTTTTAATGTATGCACAGTATTGTTTTATCAGAAAGGATTTTTATATGAAGATCGTCGGTTTGTGACTTTAGAAATGATGGCAAAAAATACTAAAATTTCTGCCCAGAATGGTTTTAAAAGCTATTGTTTACTTTTACCTGTCCCGATGTTTGTCTGTAATCAAATCTTGCAAGTTAAATTTGATCCTTTTTTCTAAATTAATTGCTTTTAAATGAAAACAAAACAATAAAAGCTTGTTTTAAAACAATAGCTTAAAAATCTTTTAAGTTAATAATTAGAACAATTTTTAATTTATTTGTTTTTAATTTAAATGTATATTCTTTTGACTAAAACGAAACGAAGTAAATGATATAACATGATATGTCATCGACATTTCAGTTTACAAAAACTATTGTAATCAACTGCAACATACTGAATAGATGCATTTGACTCAGGATATAAATTTGAAATATCTTAAATATTTTCCATAGTATAAACTAATGAATTGTAGTGCAGTACAGATAATAATGAAAATCCTTGCTTATAATTTAAATGTAATTTTAAGTTTGTTTGTTACGCTTTCACGCGAAAACTATTCAATCGATCATCATGAAACTTTGTACACATATTCTTGGAGGTATAAGAAGTAACATAGGATACTTTTTATAAAATATGAGCGAAGCTTGGCCAAAAGCTAGTATCTATATAAAGATTCATTTCATATTTTCTTAATTTCTGTGTTTTTTTTAAAGTAATGGTTCATTCTGAAAACCGCTGTGAAATAGCGTTAGCGCTGTGTTTCACCGAGTGAGTGAGGATACCGGAGGCCCATACCCCAACCCCTCCCCCCATCCCCTTTCCCATCCCCCAAAGGTCGGCAACGCACTTGTGACGCCTTTGGTGTTGCGGGTGTCCATGGGCGGCGGTAATCGCTTACCATCAGGTGATACGTCTGCTCGTTTGCCCACTATTCAATAAAAAAAAAAAAAAAATTCTTCCCAGCCCGTAACATGTAAAGTTGTGTTTGTAATTTACCATATAACACATCATACCATCCTACAAGTTTAGATTACTTTGATCATTTCCCATAGGCGTCGTAGCCTTGTAACAGTCTGGTGTAAGGATAATAACCAGAGCGGAAGTGCACACCTGTTCTCTCACAATAAGCAATCTCTCGTTAAGGAAAGTATGATCATGTTTTATCATAAGAGATTGCCACTTTAACAACATAATTTCTTTTATGAAATCCTCTTTTATTGCTTGTCTTGTCAATAGTCCTATTCAGTGTTGTGAATTTATATTTTTGTGACAATATTTGCCAAAAAACAGTTTTAAACTACATCGAAAAAAATATGGCAACTGAAAATCTAACAATTTCCCTATAATATAATTTAAAATGAAACAAAAAATAGAATATCATTGTGTCTTTTAATGTCTTTATTATAAGCCTTTGTTTATTTACCTTTTATCTTAAATCGCTTCTAATAAATAAGGGAAAGCTTATTTTGTCAACACAAACATTACCCTATGCGATTATTTACTAAAAAAAATAAAGGTGTCTAATATTAGTAAAATCGACTAAGGAAGCAAATTATGCAGGGCACTGCAAAGAAGAGTGAAACAAAACAGAAGAGAAACAGACCCCACAATACCTGTTCCTCCAACTCATCTGGCCTATGTGGTACAATAGGCCTAAAGCTCTCTAAAGAGAGGCCTTGTCCAGGAGGCTGTTTATGTGTGTGTAAATCAAATACATATATATGTGAATATTGCTGGTTTTGTTTTAAACCACAATCTTATCTTACTTTACTATAATAAGCAGCGTATTAATTCGTACGCAGTATCTGTAATGTTAGATTAACATGGAAACATAACAGAAACCCCTCTATATTTTGCAAGAAAGAAAATAAAACCATTTCGACATACTTACTGAGCGGAAAGGAATCGTAATAAAAGTATTCAAGTGTGTTAACGGATAGAGGTAAATTAGTCTTATATTTTTTACTAGGAAATGGAGAATAAGTAAGTGTTTCATCTTCGTCTTTTCCACATAGCGAGTGGTGTTGGATCTCCGCAACCCTGGTAACGAACCGAATTCGAAGGTTGAGCTAATTGTCAATACATTTGGGGGCTCTGACTTCACAATAACGATTGCCACGGGTGTTCATGATTTCTAGTACTAACGATTTAACGTACTTGCCGAGGCACAGGCGGGAAAGACCGCCATCTTCTATACATTTATTTTCTCTTTAAAGGAAGGGGATAACAATACTTTGAAACGTTTGCATGATTCTAAAATGAAAGGGTCTCTTTTGATCTTCGGGATCGGACGTAATATAATGTTGTTTTATTTTCAATAGCTCGTTGTTCTCGATAAATTAAATATTCTAAAATGTCTTTGCGCAATTAGAAAAATGGTAAAAATGGCGGAATTGGTACAATGACCTATAAATAATAATAATAATCTCTTTATTGTACACCAGATTACTTAAAAAGGTAACACAAAACTAGGAGGTACAATTGGCGTCCTTATCGCCCGAAGGCAATCTCTTCCAGGCAACTATGGAATGGAAAGAAAGACGTGGAAAGTATAGGGTAGTCCCTGGTGTATGAAAATTAATTGGAAAAATAAGTATAAATATATACATATTATATAAGGTAACAGTAAGAACTAGTGTGGATGATTAAATATATAAATAAAGATATTATTAAATAGCCATAATATTAATTAATATATACTCCATATCTACTTAAGTGGAATTTGTGACCCATTTGAAAACAAGGTCGGTTACAGGTCGTTGAGGTCTCCCAGGTAGTATGCCTTCACCCGTCTCTTAAAAGAAGCTAATGTCTATTAGAAATTAGACTTAAAAGAAGCTATTAGCATTGCGTTGCATGAGGACTTATAGCTTAACTGGGTGGTTATTTTTTCTGTGTATTACTAGTTTTATACTAGTTTGAAGGTGAGTTAGCAAAATAGATAGGTTTTTATATGTTCATTTTGTCAAAGCATTAACCCTTGCCATCTCTATTACAATTTTAGCATGAAACTCTGAACTCTCTCCTAGAGTATCAAAATTATGTAAGTCATTCTTTGTACTACTTCATGGGCAGAATTGATCTGTTTTAGGAACAAATGTTTATAAATTTTATCAACAATAAATCTTCACTTATGAAATGAGATGAACAAATGTCACATTTTTAAAATTTATGATCTTACTAGCGACTCGGCCAGCTTTGCATGGAAGTCTTTGAAATTATCTACTATAATATGCATGTAAGTACTCGTATTACACATTTACTATTAATTGCTGAAAAATGTATTATAATCCGTTGAATTGCTTAAAAGATGTAAGCGAACAGACAGCGGTAGGGATTTCATTTTATACAATGTAAAGATAGTTAAAATTTAAATAGTGTTACTCTGTGTCATTCTGACATTTTAATTCAGACTCAAAAAATATTAATTAAAATATCTCTCGATGGTAACTTTCCGTGCCGTTGAAGGTCTTGGGAAGATTTCGCATGCCCATATTTTCAATATAAATGCAATTTTCTTTTCCTGTTACCCAAGTATTATTAATATGCCGAAATATGAAATTCCCTTTATTCGACAACGAAAATAAATTCCCATAAAAGCTTTTTAAGTGTACCTCCACTTTGTTGAAACGAATTACATATCTTACTATCAAATAATATTGAAATAATCTAGCGGGTACTCTTAATGCAAATGACCTAACGCCCGGGTAACTCAAAAGTTTAATTTCTACGCACTTTTGTGATAAAGCTCTTTAAAAGGAATATGCGATGTAAGCGTTCCTTTAAACCTCTAATGTAACGGGATCAGTAGACCCACTCACTACTAAGCGTTTTTGCCATCCCGCCGGATATGATTTTTAATATTCTCAGAAAATTTTAAGTGGATTATCTTGTTCTTGAATAGGAGTATAAAATCAAACGCTCGCTATTTTCTTGAGAACATATTAATAAGGAAGTGTTTTGAATTTTGTAATTTCAGAAAAATATCATAGTCTGCCTTTACCAGCCCACTGCTAGAAATAAGCTTCTTGGAAAGGAACTTCTGGCTTACTATACCACCCTAAAAATATATATTGATATGATAATAGATATCATGTCAGTAGAATTTTAACAAATAATTATTATACCAGGCAATGTACAATATTAATTACTCATCATAACTAATTTTATTAAGTATTAGTATTATTATGTGTAAACTAAAATTGTTTTTTTAGTTCATTTGACTTAACACAATCACTATGACTACATCGCATCCCATAATTGTAGTACATAAGGGGAGATTTTATATAGAATAAAAAAAGGTGTGTGTGCGATTCACGCGCGATAGAAATGAAACTTCAGTAAATCGACAAAAGAATGAGACCGACATTTGCTCTCTCGCTCTGGCTCACTAATTACAGGCGACTTTTTGTATTTGTGTCTCTTACCTGTCGTTTTTTCCGTTGCATTCGGTTTGAAATCACAACGATTCTAAAGAAGTTTCACTTCAATAAAAAAACATGGGAATTTGTATTTGCCCTGTCACTTTACGCAATACAAATTATCATTATATTACATACCAGTTACCATGGTATACCAGTTTTATAATAAAATTCTAATTTGAGATTTCTCTCATTATTATAATTTTTCAAAGAGAATATGCATTATCATTATATTAATTATGTTGAATACCAATATCAAACCAATACAGAAAATACACTTGAAAATTCTTGAATTTTAGAACAACATGAAATATAAACTCTTCCAATTAAAACAATTACAATATTAACCTAAAGGAACCCTGTAATTCTGTGCGAGTAATAACGAAAACAAAGGTATTAAATGTTTAACCCGTGTGAAATTAATTTCAGTAGGCTGACAACATAATCTCTAGGTTTATAGCACCGAAGAAAGCTGGGTACCTATAACATCTTCGTTTCTGTATCAATAATAATTTTGTATTGCCATTTTTGTACGTAAATAAGTGTAGAAATTTGGAAATTATTTGGAACTCATCCTCTTTTTCCCCCGGTACGCTCTTAACAGAGCGGTCGTGTTTGCTATGTAGTAGTTTTGGGAGATGTGATGCGTTTCACGACGTTTCTTAATCTTTCACCAAACCCCCCATGGCAGACTTGATCTGGTTAGTCCAATGCGTAGGTGACCTTCAGCGGGGTCAGGCGCCTTCCACTCTTCTTTGAATGACAAGGCGTTCTATGGATTGATCAGCACCCCGAGAAACATGTCCGAAAACTGTAAGGATGTGAAATTTACTATTGAGATTTAGACGCTGCTTGATATCGAGTTCTTGAAGACTCGAGACGTTCGTGCGGCATTCAGTCCACGAAACCCCAACATTCTTCTTCTTTTTTTCTTCATTCTTCAGCTGCATGTAAGCGGAATAAAAGCGTCATCATTTTATTTATTTATATAAAATTGTAATATATAAAATTTCAACGATTTCAATTCAACACAATTAAAATGAAATTAGAAGTAATATTTATCAAGTTCATGATCAAAATTAAAATCACAATTCAATAAAAAAAAAATCAAAACAAAATTATAAATTATTGTTTAAATAATAAAACTGATCTTATTGTATTAGTATCAAAATGTTAATGTTATAGTCGTTCCAATAGTTTTTTAACTTTTGACAGCTCTAATACTTAATCAAATAGTGATACCCTGACCCGTTACCTATTCGATTTCTTTCATCGATCGATTTTATGCATTAAGAAGTTTTAATCGATTTAACAAACTCATTATTTTATAGATAATTTCGTACTTCATATTTCTATGTGTTTCAATGTGCGACCTCCTTTGTCAAAATAAAGAAGAAATGGATTAAAAGAATGTTGTTCAAATATGACGGTTCTATGTCATGAAAAAATATATAAAAGGAACTGAATTTTCAAAATGTATTATTGTATTGTGTTGTAATTCAGTGGTTAATATTGTATTTGTTAAACTATTGATGATCTTTATTAAATCTCTCTATGTCTATTTTAAAATAATCTACAGTATTTCAATGAGTAACCTTCAATATAGTTGAGTATTTATATTCCTCCGTATTGATTTATTTGTGAATTCTCACGTTTGGTTGAGTTGAGCGTATCGTTCCTGCCTTCGTTACTGTCAAAATGCCAAAAAAGAAAGTACTCAAAGGACAAACAAGAGAGTTTGTCTTGCGACTTCGTGAATACTTTGAAAAGGAAAGCCGTAATGGTGGGCCTCTTATACCAGTGACTCAAGTTTGAGACCGTGTTGCAGCAGCATTAGGTATTAGTGCTCCAACAGTGGTAAAAATAACAAAAGAAGGCTACGGCAGCAGTGGCATGGAACAGAATAAGCTATCTACACCTAAGAAAAAACGTCCGCCTAGTAAAGTTACAGCCGTTGACAATTTTGACGCTGATGCTATTCGTCGTCATATATACGACTATTACCAAAGAAAAGAGATTCCAACATTAAAAAAACTAACATAATCTCTTCGAAATAGTGGTTTGTTCCGTGGTCAAAAATCTTCTCTGACAAAGGTATTGAAAGACATTGGAATGTTATTTCAAAAATGTGACAAACGAAAAATTTTAATGGAACGCAATGATATTGCTTTGTATAGATGCGATTTTTTAAGACAAGCAAAGAAAATAGAAGATTGGTCGAATGTTGTTTTCACAGATGAAACTTGGCTCAATGCGAATCATACGCTGTCAAAAACTTGGACTGACAACACCGTTGGCTCCACTTCTTCAGTACCAATGGGAAAAGGCGAACGACTGATTATTTGTCATGCAGGAACAGTAAAAGGATTTGTGCCAGGCGCTCTATTAGCTTTTAAATCCCAGAAAACAGGAGATTATCATGAGGAGATGAATTCGAACGTGTATGAAAAGTGGTTCAGAGAAATGCTTACATCACTCGAAGAGCCATCAATAATATTTATTGATAATGCACCTTATCACTCTCGTCAAATTAATAAAATACCAACACAGGCCAACAAAAAACATGAAATTATAAACTGGCTCCGTGACAATGGCGAAGAGGTGAATGAGTCCCTACTAAAAGTAGAGTTAGTAAAGATATTAAAAACAAAGAAGCTGCCAAAACGATACGTCATAGATGACATGGCAGCAGAGCATGGGCATACCGTCCTCAGAATTCCCCCATATCACTGCCATTATAATGCAATTGAAATGATCTGGGCACAAGTTAAAGGATATGCTGCGAGGAACAATACAACTCCTCCTTTCACCGCAAGAAAAATGCTGAATTTACTGAAAAATGCGTGTGAAAAAGTAACTCGAATGTTGTAGAAAAAACAAAGAAGGTGATAATGTCGGATTGGGATCGGGATGTTGCATTCGACAATTTATCTATCCAAGAAATGATAATCAATATTACTGAGAACTCAAGTGATGATGATTCCTGGTCATACGAAGAAGACGATTCTTTATAATTAAAATTAGTATTACAGTACCTCTTTTGGTTGTTTTATTTTTAATCCGTAAATTACTACGAATTTCAACATTTTGTACCTGTTCATTACAAGTAGGTACCGCAGGTAGTTTTTATTTGAACCAACTATAGTAAGTCTAAACAATTATTTTACATTCATTAATTTGCGGCGAATACATTCGATCCCATTACTAGGTACGAGTACGATGGAACTGTTACGGTGTTTTATTCAGGTTTAATGTTAGCAAATTAGACCATAGTCAGTTCAGAATGCTGAAGAAGTCCAATCATCAGCGTAGGTACTTTAAGAGGGAGTTAAGATAAGTTAGAAAAATATTAAGTACTAATATTGAGCCTTGGGACACCTTAAGTCATGTAAACTTTATCACTAATACACGAATCAATCTTGACACTCTGCATCTGATCAGAATAATAATCCCTAACAGTACGTATAATTATTTACTTTTGAACACACATTTTACTGTATATAATGTTCGTGTCACGTTATTGTTTACGATGGACTCCGAAACTATATAACCGATTTGTTTCTTTTCTAATGTGTCGTTGTTTTCCTGGCATATCTAAGATAGGATAGTTAACATCACTCTTAGATCAATGATCTAATAGAGACGCAGAAGAAGTTGCGTAGATCAGCTAGTATATATTTAAATCGCTTGCATATACAGGAAATTTAGTAGTATAAGATTATTATTTACTTAAGAAACTTTAACTGCTTGAGAAAATATCTGCACTATAAAGCGTCTTAAATACATATCTTTCTTTTTACTCTTTGCTTCAAAATATGAAAATAAAAATAAATATATAAAATGTCTTGAAATATTAATAAGCATATCTGGCAAGATAAACAGGAGTTCTGAGTGATCACATCAAATTAGTTGCTGCTTCGTTAAATGTTTTGTTTTTTTTTTGTTTCATATGAAGCATTTATCTCCAAGAACAAAATTGCAAACAATTCATCTTCAAATTAACTACGTTTTACACTGAACTGAACTATAGCTTCTTAATTATAAATATTTAATTAAATTAGTTCACTTGAAATCCCTCTAGTTTCGACAAAGTCGACGAAATCGTCTCTTATGCGCAATACATTATATATTTATTCTTTGGACTCTGTTTAAAGTACTATGTACATATTTAATAGTCCACTTTCATTTATTTACTTGCACTAAGCACATTATATTTGTTCAAATAAATTTGTCTTTATTAAAATTATATATATTTCTTTAGTACAAATAGCTTTTTGCTCAATTATATCTCAAAATTTTATTGAATGATTCCAATTCTCCTAATATAAAATAGCTAACGTACATAAACGATATAATGTGGGGTCATTTCTGAACTTAAAATTAGAGTAAACACGGGTGTATATACAGCAAATATTATACAAGAACAAATAGGAGTAGGCACTATAGGTCTCGTAATGAATGTGTTGTACAGTGGAAAATCTGTTTCAGCGAAATAGAAGTAATTAAGGTAGTACGGAAAACGTTAAATTGCTTTGGCACATATAGCCAGTTAATTAGTAAAAATTACGGAACCGGAAAAAGGACTTAGATTTCTGTGAAATTTTAAAATAGACCAAATTGAGGATACTAAAATTTGATCGAGTTATAATTTTCTCAACCTTGAATTGTCTAACTGAATTAAAAAATAAATGTAGGCTAGAAAACCTAAAAAGATACACTTACAAAGTCGGTTACAGACAAATAAAAGTAGAGGTAAAGCTTATAAAAGTGTTTATAATTAGGTAAATCGCAAAATATTGAATCTCTCTGTAGGTACGAGTAAGTATGAATAATAAAAGAAGAGTTGAGAAGATGTACGAGGTGCAAAGAGCTGAGTTCATCTCATTCGGTAAACATACTTTATTCCTTATGCGGCACATACAGTTTATGCCATTTTATATTATGCATGTGTGATGTAAAAGGTCTTTGTTACCTCCTCGCAAAGTGATTGGACTCGTCACAAAGAATGTTTCCTCATTCTCGCTGAAATGGAATCTTTAAGATTTTAAAAAAAATCTCTGCTAAAATAGCAATAACAATTTGATGTATCACAATGACTACAATGCTAGTTCTGACACCTATTGTTAACACGGCTTCCATAATGAAGTTAATAATCAGACCCATTTTTTGCGATTTCCACTTGCGACACTGAGTTTCTAATATGTAATGTTGGATTTGATAATGTTATTACACGAATATGTTAGACTAATTGTGAATGGAAATGAATTAAGTTTTTATGTTTAATCATCTTTGGTATCGTATGTAAATTTAACTGTTTAAAGGTGTGCACACAGCAGTGAAACTCGTCAATAGATTAGATTTTATTTAAGATTTCTCTTATCGATTCTTGACCTTTGCGGTTATTAGTATAAATTATTATGTAATCATTATTGAGTAATAAGATCCGTGTTTGGGTTTCACCATTTTTGAAGTGATTGCATTTTTGAGACAATTTATACCATTGGGGTACACATCGTTATCGGCGATTTTAGTTTCTTTATCGTAAGATTTTCAATGTAATTTTATTGTTCCCTACAATTTGCGTCTCATCAAATATTTTCGACACCGCTTTGCAATTTGTAATGTCCACATTGTAATTGGATTCTCACAGAGTCTGAACACACAGCGTAAGGGATTAACAATTGCAAAGTGGAAGAGCGGGTACAACATACAAACAACACGAGAAATTCACTGATTACTTGGAAAGTTGTGAGAACTGATACAAGTTTCGAACGTTTTCGGCAAAACCCAATTTCAAAAGTTAAGCGGAATCAGTTAAACAAGTGCTCAAAGACATGTCTGTACCAGGGTTAAACAAAGCAAGGAAGAAACTGATTAACTTAATAACGGCTTATAATGCACAATACGGTTATGACACGGCTTAAAGTTTATACTTTAAACAGTCTATACAGTAAATGAAAGAAGTTTTCTGAGTGCAGCTGGTTCTGATCGGAGTCGGTTTCCAACTAAACTTTGCTCCACTAGTTTTGGGGTTTTTCAGTGTTATCACTTAAGGAAGTTAGTATCTTAATGGTGTGCAACACAGTATTGCATAAAATATTTGTTAGAAATAATCGATTTCAGTTTTCATTTTATAGTATAAGTATTTTTGCCATTGTGTAAATCAATGAAAGAATAAATTCTCTTTTGGTATTTAAGGTACCGGTTTTCAAAGGAACCCTTTTAACTTTGCTCTAACCGTCTGTTTGTCGTTCAATACCTTTTTCTCAGTAACAATGGAGGTACCTAAGAAAATGAGAATTTGACTTCAATATCTTTTGTGCGTTGTAAATATAGATAGGTATTTCATGTTTATTTCAATTCATCTCTACTCTTTCTAGTTAAAAATTTGGAGAATCGAGTAACAAGATTATATTAACTTTCTACAGCAAATTATTCACTTGTTGAGTGTTCTTAATGTACGAGTCTAGGTTATTTGACGCGCTATTAAGAATTGAATCAGCGATTATGAAAAATAAAAAAAAATCATCACATCTTGTGTGGCAGGGTGTATTTCAGTGAATATACATAGATGTGGAAAGGATTACTTTAAGTACGTCCTAAACAGGAAATTTAGGTACGTGTGTACGGGTACGTTATTATTTTTCATTTGCGTTTTGGCATGCTTTTGCATACAGCGGAGGATTTCATTTGTATTTCTTTACTTTTTGGGTGGTAAGTTCTAAAAATACCGTTAATATAATATCTAATAATATTTTTAAATGTACCTATATTTAAAAATGTAATTTATAGGAATATTTAAATGTAATAAAGGAGATAAAAATAATAAAGTTTTTTTTATTTCCCATAAACCTTATACTTATAAGGTTTATTGGAATATGTTTTAGTTTAGTTTAGTTACAATATGTTTTATGTATTCATAATTCCATGTTAGTAACTTAAAACTAAATGAATTTAATGTTATTATTTAATTTGTGTTGGTTAATATTCCGCGTCAATATATGTGTTGTTTAAATAAATTTTTAAAAAGACTCAAATAACTTTTAACTTAAATTCCAATGCACACAAACTTTGTCTAATTAGCATATGTTTAGAGATTATATAGACGCATTATTAAACCAAATCAAATTAACGTATGTACATTATACGCCCGTGATTTGGTCTTCTTACTCATAATGTTATATCCTTACTCTATTTTATAAGCTACTAGCTGTGCCCGCTACTTTGTACATGTGGCATTTGGATTTTCAAGTTATTTTTAATATTTACTGTACTGAATAAACCTTCCTTGGACTATGACAAACATTTCAAAACCTAAATCAGCTAAATCGGCCCAGCCGTTCTCGAGTTTTAGCGTGACAAACGAATAAAAATTGATGTTTATATATAAAACTAGCTGACCCACACAATCTCGTTTACGTCTCGTATTGCCCTTAGCGTAATAACTTTCCCCTGTTTTTGTAACATTCTTAATTGAACCTCGAAAAAAAATTTAACCTAACCTTTATACCTCCCCTGGACTACAACAAGTATTTTAAAACCAAAATCAGCCAAATCGGCCGAGCCTTTCTCGGGTTTTAGCGAGACTAACGATGAGCAATTCATTTTTATAAATATACATTATTTAAAGTTGCCCTACCATATAACCAATTCATTATTGATCCTTAGCACAAGTTGGCTTGTTTATTTTTTATTAATGGCCTTGAAGTGCATGAAATAGTTATTAGGTTAAAATCACAACTTAGCACCAAACCAGAACTAAACATTGAACAGAAAAATGGCCCCGTCTTATTCAAAGTTCATGTTAAAATTATAACATTTTACGTAAATCGTTTATTGCAAATTTGGCTTAAGTTGAGGATATGTGTGTTTATTCGGCTTTATTTCTAAATAATTGCCTTGTCATACCCCTAGCAGCGATCTTTTCGGAGGCGAGAAAGGCACGTAGCTGAAAGTGGTTACGTGTCATTTTGATCTCACAAATATTGCTTCTCATATAAATTTGATCTCAAGTAAGAATGTCCACAAAATATTATCTATTCACTGGTTTCTGCTAAAGATTAAGTGATTCAACTTGTTTTTTAGACGTGGTAATAATAAAACAACTCAGTTTTGAATTGACTAATCTTGATTTTTACTTTACTGACTTAAAAAAAGGAGGAGGTTCTTAATTCGACTGCATTTCTTTTTTATGCTTGTTACCCCATTTTGACGATTCTTTTTTAAATTGAAAGTTGGTTGCCCTGCAATGTTGGTGATTCAATTTGGTGCAGTTCTTCAAAGTTTGTATTATACAAAAGGCACGACTGTTGCTTACCAAAATAATATATAAATAAATATCTCGTACATACGAGTATAACAAACAACGCCGTCTAGTCCCAAGCTAAGCAGAGCTTGTGTTATGGGTACTACACCAATATAATATAAATACTTTTTTTTTGTAAATACATGCATATTATACATAGATAACACCCAAAATAGTTTCACTGTCGACGAAAAATCCAAAAGGAAATAAAAATATGGGTTAAAATGCAACCATTTCGAAGTAAAGACAATCAACTTAATTATATTACTAAACTTCATAATAATACCATAGTTTGTATATTGTATATATTTATAATATTTGTGTAAATATGCATGTGTGTGGATTCATACAATTTGTTAACCACCATCATAACTTCAAAATACCAAAACTACCAGTTCTATATGACCAAATTTCATTAAAAAACTTAGTGTAAAAACAACTTAATGTTTAAATTGGCAATAAAAAATTCATACTAATGTTGAACATAATTATGAATATAAACAAGTTTCAAACTCAACACAATGTTCAGTTGACTCAACTTCGGTGTTAAAATTGAAGGTTTTGGCAAATTACATGCGTTGTCCAAAAGTCGGCTTAACATTCTATTCTACTTGCGTATTATTAAATATACATAATATTTTATAAACTTTAACAAATTTAAAAATAGCTCATATTAAAGATTAAAGTATGAAATTACTGATTAGAACTGAAAAAAAACACTCGTTTTTTCTTAAAAGTAATATGGTTATTTAATTAAAATATTTACCCGGTTTTATATAATCTGAAGTTCATTTATATCTTTGAGATAGAAGGTTGCGGATCTAGATTCGACAAACTATAAACTGAAACATGAAAGTATTTGGTACTCCCTTGGTAAGTAATTTTTTACATACTGTAACTTGTCTAAATCCCGAATATAATGGTAGTCCATTGGAGCAAGATACTCAACGGGAGTATGGAAGGTGACATATATCTGGTTTTGGACAGTGCTCTAATATGTCGTCGTAATGTATAAAACTACATTCAAATAAATGTATTTGTAATAATGCAATTTAACAGCGTGAATCTAATGTTATAAAATTCATATCTACACTAAGAATAAAGCTGAAGAATTTGTTTGTTTGTTTGAATGCGCTAATCTCAGGAATCGCTAGTCCGATTTGAAAAATTCTTTCGGTGTTGGATAGTCCATTTATCGGCTACTACTTATAGGAGCGGAGCACCAATGAAGAATGTTTCAAAAACGGGGGAAAATTTTCACGCTACGGACAATATAAGACGCAAACGAGATTGCGTGGGTCAGTTAGTCATCAATACAGTTGATGATATGAATTTAATAACTTCGGTATTATTAGGTATGAAAACAGTGTAAGACCGTCTTAGTTATGGACTAGTATGAATGACTTCTAATTTGAGTAATATTTGGTGATCCTCGTGATAAAGCTACTATCAATAGGTTGCAAGTAAAATACGAGGTTAGATCGTAGCTACACTTCCCATTGACAATTTAAAATATTGTTTAAAGACAACTCCCACACTGAGAATAAATCTAGCTGTATATTTTGTAAAGTACCCTTTACAAAAAATTATAACAACAATTTGTAAATTACACAAAGTGTTGTCCTACGTGGAGATCAGAAAGAGGCAAGGTGACCGCTTAACCACTATGTTATTTGTGTATTAAACTGATATCTAATTGTATTATCACTTCATTATTACACTAAACTATGCCAACTACTGTTCAAAAAGCAAATATGCATACAGTTTAAAATATAAATTAAAATAGATCGCATTCAAAAGTAGATTTTACCACAATCTCTAAAGGTATCGGATAACATGCAAAGCCGCAATATACCACAGGTGCATTCAACTACAGGCCTCACTGCCCACTAAGTAAAAAGCCGTACATACATTCAGGTTGTATAATGACTTGAATTGGATTTGTTTGCCCGGGTCAAAGGTGAAGGAACTCTTGCGTGATCGACTGTATTGTGAGCTAGACTGCATCGTCATGGATCTATAAAACAGAAGTGAGGTGACGTTTGAAAATATCTTTTTAACACAGGTGTTCAAAAAATTATTGAGTATAAGTTTAATTCATTATTGCATATAAGGTAGACACCGGGTTATATTCTTTGGAATAAATAGAAACTTTCACTGTGCCAAATTTTATATTCATCCTCTTTTCGTAAAATTTTCATAAAAGAGTTACAAAGATTTTGATTCGCGTATTAATATATATGAATGTTTATCAGCAACCTAGTTTCAATACTCACAGGCTCTGTATAATTCGAGAGCAGATGCACATGTTTGAGATGAGAGGACGGATAATTTTACAAGTAAAGTAAGCTTTACACAGACAAAAATCCATATTTTTTTAAATCATTACATGTGCACAAATTTCATAGGACTTGACTTGTTAGAAATAAAAGCACATAGGAATTAAAAAGAATAGAAAACCAAGGTGAGTTTTGCAGATCTGACCTGAGACTATATTTGACTGGCAATCATAGAACTTTGTTAGAGATAATGACATTTTACAGTTTACTCACATCAGAAACGTTTCCTGACCGAAAGTTTTGGGATTTTGTTTATGGTGTTTTGTTTAGTCGTTCGTAGTTTTAAATTAAGTTAACAAACATAAACGAGGTGCAATAAACCCTATTGTATAAATTAGTTCTACTGAAATAAAAATGTGTGTTTTAATTTAATTTATGGGTACCAAAAAACCTACGATAAAAGCAAATAAACAGGAGGATAGTATGCTGATGGGGAAAAGCCTTATGATATTCCTTATATGATGTGAAAACTTTCAAAAATAAAGTCAATGTTCATGATACTGGTGTGTTTATAGACTAACTAGCGACCCGCCCCGGCTTCGCACGGGTGCAATGCTGATACTAAATTAAATACACTACAGAAAAACTATGAACGTTGTATATAAAAACATAGCGGCCCGCTCCGACTTTGCACGGGCATAAAATAGAAACCTCTAAAATTAGCAATGTTGCCTTAGTATATGATGCATGTATTATACATATAAACCTTCCTCTTGAATCACTCTATCTATTGGAAAAAACCGCATCAAAATCCGTTGCGTAGTTTTAAAGATTTAAGCGCACATAGGGATATAGGGACAGAAAAGGCGACTTTGTTTTATACTATGTAGTGATAGTGCCAAACTTCTCAACTTTTATTAAACATACGTCATCACATTTTTTTTAAATGCTGTACCAGCCGCATTCCCTGAATTTCAACTAATCAAGTGTTACATTTATCTTAATGATAAAAGGTCTAATGAACTCTGATTAACTGTGGCCGAACAAATAATATAGATCTACGATGTACACACGCGTACGTGCTACGAATTAATTCAACACTAAATAATGCTACGTCGTAGAGTATGTAGTAGATAACCTAAGAGCCTAAATACATAATTAGGATGAGTAAATATTGAAAATAAATTAATCTTTATTGCTCCATCAACTAGTAGAAACATATTTACCTACCTTATTTCTGGAGTATATGCGAAGAAAAAAACTTAGAAAGACATAAATTAGCTTATTGTATGATAATTGACTTTCATGAAACTTTAAAAACCAGGAAACCCAGTGGTCCATATATTACGGGTTTACCTCTAGAATCTCCCTGGAGTTATTGCCATAAGTTTACTAACTAGTATAATTACTGGTTCTGTCATTTCATGAATTACGAGATTATTCATTTTACAATAAAGTAATATAAAAAAGTTGTGTTACATTTGTTCGCTTCAAATAGTCGTGATTATTTTTTATAAGTATCGTACAAGTTAATATGATGTGGTTTATATTATATTTTAATTGGTTAACATATAATATATCAAGTGTAAGTATACTTTTACTTAATCTAATGATACACATAAGAAAGCAAAAAATTAGGAAGATCGTGCTAACACTGAGCACACCTATTTTCATGGCTTCATTGTAAGACGTAACACTAAGGTTTCTTAATTTATAGACAACGGATATCCGTAAGATAGTGGCGTCTGGTACAGTTAATTTACAGTCACTTGGCTACATTGTTTTTAATGCTTTTTATTGCAGGATACAAATCAGACGTTCAAGAAAAGAGCGTACTTCTTCGTAAAAGGCAGGTAACGCACTTGTAACGCCTTCGGTGTTGCGGGTGTCCATGGGCTCGCTTACCACCAGGCGATACGTCTGCTCGTTTGCCCCCTATATAATAAATAAAAAAAAGAGAGTTTAATAATATTACTACGCGTTGTGAGGCGTAAGATAGTCAGGGATTAGAAACCTGATTTCAAAGACGTTAAGGTCGCCATTTAAAAAACAAAACGCAATCGAAGTTGTGTGTTTTACTTAGTACTGTAATGTTTTTCACTAATTAAATTTTCATATTTATTAGATTCTTAAATTAATAGTGTCTTATAATACAGCATCTTTGAAGTCAAAATTTCTTCATAACAATAATTTTAATTTAAAGTTCATACAATTATCTAAATCATTTCATTGAATTTTAAATAGATTAACCTCTTAAAGGTTCTCTTTTATGTTTTGTTCTACCAATGAAAATGCTTTAAGTTTTTGATATTAAATTAATAATATTTTGACCGTTTCTTTTGTATTAAAGAAATCTAAAATAATTGTTAATACAAAAGACGTTGCTTATTCTGTTTTTAGTAACATATTATATTTTTATCAATTTCGATTTCCAAAGTTTTTGTTAATTTTGATTTATAATAAATCCATTTGAAAAAAAGTGAACTCAATCAAGAGTAATATGAAACTTAATAAAAATGAAAATATTAAAATTATTGTAGATTTTTATATTTCTTAGCCATAAATACACACAGATGTAGGTCGTTTGGAATACTATACATATCAATTGTTTCTATATATTCACGTAACATCACCTTTTTTCTTATGATTGGCAGAACTACGTAATGCCATGCATGGGACCATGATTGACTTAGCTCTTTCTTTTTTCAGTCTTACATTTTTATTTTACATTAATAGCAAGCTCTTGAAAGGACTTGTGGTTTGATAAATATATATCGTAGTTATCTTAACTATCTATCCAACACCGAAAGAATTTTCAAATTGGACCAGCGGTTTCTGAGATTAGCGCGTTCAGACAAACAAACAAACAAACTCTTCAGCTTTATTATTAGTAAAGATTTATAGGACTTCTGTTTGTGTTTAATAATGATTGAAAGTCATGACGAAGCGTTATTAGCATAGTCTGTTTCGAAATGATTCAGCCTCCAAGAAAAGGTACTTAAGCCACGTTAAGCCACTCCACAAACAAAGCCTTGTTAAGGTTTTGAAGTTTGTTCGTTCAACTTGGTATTGGCTCTAAATCTAAAATGGCTTAATTTGAAAGGTTCTTTTTTTAAGTTTAATATGTATATTCAAAATTAAAAAAATCTACCTACTTGCTTTTGTTCAGTTCAGATAATTTATCTTCTTTCTTATTAGAATTTAATGTTGTTTTTTTTTCATTTGTGATTTTATTGCAAGGGAGTTGTGTATACCTCAGACAGGAATTTCATAAAACCTTGGGAGACCTTGGTCACTGATACAGATATACATGATATTAAGGGAAGATGGATTACCCTCACTTTACTTTGGGTAGGCATGCCCGAAACTCATTGAACCAGCACCTTAACTGCTTCGGTGGCGTAGTGGTAGCGTATACGACTGTTGCAAATATTTGTTTCGAAGTGTTTTCTAAGTATTTACTATTTACATACATACATACATTATACATACTATTATAATATGTATTTATATCAGTTGTCTAGTACCCATAACAAAAGCTCTGCTTAGCTTGGGACTAGATGGCGTTGTGTGTTAAATGTCCGAAATATTTATTTATATAAGGCCTAGCACACAGCATGATTTCCTCCACCCAATTCTATATTGGATTTTCCGAAATAGGCTTCCGTGCTACCTCCCCACCCAATATTTCCTTATGATATTTACTGTGCCAAATTGAGTGCTATGTTAATAAGTACAAATTTCAAAAAACCGATAATTTTTGAAGTGAAAACTTCTTTAGCGGCGCTGTGTACTTTTTTGGAATGGGTAAAAATGTATAAACTCGCGTCAGGTCACGTGACTATAAACTCGCGTCAGGTCACGTGTCGTGATCGAAAATTCGTAAGACGGATGTTTATTGTTAACAGCGCCATCTACCGATATACTTTGGTAGCATTCGTTTTTCTAGATAGTGGTCCTTTCTCAA
Source organism: Spilarctia lutea (assembly GCA_916048165.1). Lineage (NCBI taxonomy): Eukaryota > Metazoa > Arthropoda > Insecta > Lepidoptera > Erebidae > Spilarctia > Spilarctia lutea. The sequence goes on from OU696487.1 coordinate 12,357,354, forward strand.
TATGATTTTATATACTTACAGTTAATATTTCAGTATCTTAAAGTGATTTACAATAAATTAAAATAACGATTTTCTACTTATACAAAACCTTTTGTAAATCAAAAAGATTGTTTACAATTTTTTTGAAAACAACGACATCTATTGGAGTATCAAAGCTTTACTTCCATTTACTACTTACAATCATAATAATTAATAGAATCCACCCCATACCATTAAAAACGTGTACGTTTTGCTGTAAATAAAATGTACCATGCATTACTGCCTCGGTGGCGTAGTGGTACGCGTATGCGACTGCTAAGATTGAGGTCTCGGGTTCAAATCCTGGGTCGGACCAAATGTTTGTGGAATCTACAAATATTTGTTTCGGAGTTTGGGTGTTTTCTATGTATAATATGTATGTATTTACAAAAAAAAAGTATGTATAAGTATTTAAATCAGTTGTCTAGTACCCATAACACAAGCACTGCTTATCTTGGGACTAGAGAGCGTTGTGTGTTAGATGTCCGTAATATTTATTTATTTATTTATTTGCCATGAAAACATTAGCAAAATATTCTAGTGAGTTTTATTTAAGTCGTGTTATTGTTAATCTTTTATTAGAAACTGAGTGATTTTGTATTCTAGTCCCGACTAGGTTACAACATAAGACAAATAGTACTGATTATTTTTATTGAAGTGATAACTTCTTTAGGCGCGTTGAGCACTTTTTGAGTGAACAAAAATCATGAAACTAGCTTAATCGTCACCGAACACTTTTCATAGCCAGAAGAGCTTAAACAACTGTAAATAGTTTTGAGTTTTCACTTCTGTCGGCAGTCCTCAAGACTGCTTTGTGTTTTTTTTTAACGATTAGATACGTACGGCTTATCATCTTCAAACAGGTTAATAGACATTCTAAGTTATGTTGCCTAAGTTACTCATTATTACATCAGCTATCTGCCATGGAAAGTTCTGTCACAATCAGTCCAGCCGTTCCAAAAATTAGCCGGAACACTCCGACATAATATACCGACCGACGGAAAGAAATACAAAAATTGAAAAAAAAAAAATTTGGTATATGTACCGCGTAAACATAGAAATACATTTAATAAAAGCGGTTCTATTAATATTACAAACAGGCACTTTAATTTTTATTTATTTGTATAGAAGATTATACTAGTAAACTTACATATCACTGTCAGGATATCTTATTTAAAGTTTTAGTAATCGCAAACTTAAAAACTTGTCAAGATCCACTCAAATTGAATTAAAATTTGAAGGTAAAGTTTTCTCTTCCTGTAAGAAGTTAAAATTAAAATTTTTGAAGCTAAACTTTCCAATTTGCTTTCACAAAGAAAGTTTTCGTAGCAAATAAGGGCACGGTCATACAATAGGATTTAATCAACGTAGATTTTCCGGTCAAACAATTTCTTTTCAGGTACGAAAATTATGTTGCTGTGATATATTTTCAATTACTGAAATACGACGTAAGAAGTTTAAGAGCTTTACTCCGTAAGCCATAATACTTCAATTTTTCAAGCAGTAATTGGTGATTAACTGTGTCAAATGCCAAACTTAAATCTAGAAATAGTTCGGCCACTCTTTGGTTGTCGTTCAATCAGCTTACAACATGTTTTATAACCGTGTAAATTGGGTCTTGTGTGCCAACTTTTTTCTGATACCCAAACTGTCTGCTATCCAGTATCTTGTTTAAATATATTTAATATTAATAAATTTTCTTTAATTAATTGCTCTGCTAGAAAATCAATATTTTTTTAACTAACGATATAGGTATGTCATTATAACTAGTCGCTTTCTTACTTGCCATTTTGAACTATTTGACTATCTATTTTATTTAATAAATGTATTTAAAAAATATATATATTAAAAAAAAAAAAAAATTACAGTAGTAATAAAACTACGGAATTTGAAACCTGATTGGTAGTTTCTTTTAAGATAAGCTTTATACATAGTTTATAGTTAATACATTTTCCATTAACAACAAACGATAACACGCTATACAAATCACAACTATGTACAAATTGTACTCGTATATTTTATATTAAATCAAGAGACTGAAAATATATATCTTATTTTTTTTTCGTAATGATTTTGTACAAGCGGCACTCTTAGGAAAATATAGTAAGTATAGTACATACTAAACCGATCAAATTATATATACGAGGCACTCGTACCAAGAAAGCAACATCATTTATCATAAGTGATTCAAACGCGTATTTGTAAGTACTACGATTTATGCTTCGTAAATAGTATATCGTACTACGAAGATACGTAAGGTTACGGTATAGTGCTACGATACGCATAACACGTACCATGTATTTACATAGGCACGATATTCTACGTGAGGTTGTTTTTTTATTTGATTGTCGCTGATAAGTTTTTGCTATAAAGCTAAAAGAACATTTTATTCTTGTTAATTTAATTTGTGTTAAGTATCCACTGCTGCGTGTCACACGCATAACTTAAAACTATTAACATAATCACTACAATGATATAATAAATAATATTTACTTAGTACAGTTTTTATCATTGTGTTAATATGACTAAGTTAAAAAATAGCACACGTTTTTACTGTTGGTAAGCGGTTACGGTTCTCTATAAACTAAAATTTTACTACCCTAACGTCGCACAGTGGGGCAGAATGAGGAAAAACTTGGCAACAATTCGGAAAAAAAAGTTTAAAATTTAGGGTTTATTTGTTATAATATATGTAGAAAACAATATTCCTGACATTTTGGTACCACAATGACCCCTCTTTAATGAGTCCCTGTTAAGTTACAAGCGTACTTCTAAAGTTTTGCTAAGCGCGTATCTCTCTCGTATCAGATGTCAATCAAAATGTATTGATTTATTTTGTTAAGATTCGATGGTTTTGAAGCAATGTTTTGAATTAATTGTTTAAGTAGACATAATAAATAAACTATTTACGATTTTAAAATATTCTTATACCATTGACGTTCAGAGAACTTGATGTTTCAAACTGGGTCTTCCAAAAATCTGCATTTTTTTTGAGAAAATAGACCATAAGTCACAAGCTAGGGCTGGGTTGGTGACCTAATTTGTTTTATGAAGAGACTAAAGGGTTCACTTCTTGTACCTAAAAGGATTTTTGCAGATGGTTGCCGATGTGGGAGATATTAATAATTTTCTTAACTTAGGTGAGGTGTATTTTTGCTGATTGATTAACATATTACCTTGGTAATAGATAAATTTCTACAAAGGAAAATAATACCTTTTCCACGCACATTATGGGTACCTACTTAAACTTCAGTTTATTATTTTTTGGTTACTATTTTCTCTTCCTTTTTGCTAAATCACGATGTCATTTACCCTAAATGAGTTTTTTCGCATTATGAAACAAAGCGGAAAAAAGAAAATAGAAGAACAATTCAATCATTTGCAAACGGAATTGCCAATTAATGAAAGTTCAGAAGGCAAGACAATATTCAATAATTTCAAGTGTCAATTCAGAATAAGATGGAGCAGATCCGGCCGTACTTTAAATGCTTTCATAAGAGTGAATGGTGAATGGCTTGAGGGAGAATGTAATTTGTCTCCACCAAATGCCCTCAGTGAAGGCAGTAGACTGGCCCGCGGCCGTGGCCGAAAAGAACAAGAGAAAGAAGATCAAAAACTCAAAGTTTGCTTTTATTGAATATAGTGATTATGATGAAGAGGATTAGGAGGAGGAAGAAGTGTAAAATATAAACGTAAAGCAGTCTAGTAATTTAGGTACTAAGGTCTATTTTCTCAAGTGTTTTTAATAATTACATTGCTTCAGTTTTGGTGCTTGAGGGGTTCAAGTTCAAATAAAATTCATTGTAAAAATAGGTTGTACATTCCAATTTGATAGTGATTAGTGGTTAAAAAAATCTCGTAAAAGAGTTACATGATAAGCGAAATATTTGTAAAAATATTACGATTCATAACTGAACAAAAAGTTGTAAAATTAAATAAAAAGTTGTAAAATGAGATGCAAACCCACTTATAAATGTTATTTAATCATTTAATGTCTATTTGTTTCCCTTAGAACTGAATACAAAACATAATTACTTAGTACCGAATTGTTGCCAGGTTTACCCCCATTCTGCCCCACTGTGCGTCGTCTCATTTTGTCAATTCTATCAGCTCTTATATGCAGTTCAGTAAACCATTCAGAACACGAAGATAAAACTGTGTTCATAGTATCTGACGATAGATTTCTACGTCGTATAGACAAGCACATGTCAAAAACGGGTGATCATTGTTTTGTTTTATAACTACACAAAGATTATGGCATCATAATTATGTGTACTGCATGGTCATCTTTTTTCCCTCCTTATTTTCCCAATACTATTAGGGGTGGGCTGTGGGGGAACGGGTATAATGTTCCACCCAACACAATGGGAGGATCCTCCGGCCAGGCGAGGTGATCATGCCTGGCGGGCTACTGCCCAACAGTTGATGTTGACGCTGTAGAGGCCGTAGGGGTTACCAGGCTGGAGCGGTCGCGTCCTGCGTGTGGTATATCCCAGTTGAGGCCGAAGTTGCTGGCTGGCTTGAGACTTGCTGTGGGAGTGAACATGATGGTGGCGCGGCTTGAAGGCTGCTTCCAATCACGTCGGGGTCATCACTTTGTGGGGGAACGGGTATAATGTTCCACCCAACACAAAGGGAGGATCCTCCGACCAGGCGAGGTGATCATGCCTGGCGTGCTACTGCCCAACAGTTGATGTTGGGATGTTGTATATATGATAATCGGCGCGGGAACTTTATTTGCGCGATTCAGGATTGGTAGTTACTCCGTGTAGTGTAGTTTGTAGGTACAGTGCGTTACTTCGTAGTTCAGTGTATCTTCGGTAGATGGCGCTGTATGTGGAGGTTGCCACATCGGCTATTAGTTCAACCGGTTTTACCTGAATATCAGTTTTTCTATACAGCGACTGGCATCAGACCTTCGCAACCTTGAGGATGAACTGAATTCGATATTTGAACTTGTTATCAGAATATTTGAGGGCACCAACTTCCTGATAGCGATTACCATAGATGTTTATGACAACCGTTATTAGACAACAACAATTGCAACAATTATATACAATGCAGGGTGATGGCATAATATCATTAGAACAAATTTAGCCTGTCATTTTACAAGATTATCTACTTATATATATATTTTACAATATTATCTTGTAAAATTACAAGCTAATGTAATGTAACGTAATGTAATGTAACGACTAGATAAATCGTGCCTTCGACTACAGTTTCTCTTTCGCTCACAAAGCCTAAACAGCCGTGATAAATTATTATTAATAGTCAATTTTTACATCATTTATTACCAGCAGAAAAGTCAATAATCTTTGCTTTAAGTACAACTTAAACTTTAGCCACGTTTGTGTGATGCTCTGGTATATCCTCAACATACATAATTGAGTCCACTTTACCGTGTCGACCTGAAGTACAGTATAGGAATAACCAGAATAACTCCGGAGCTGTCTCACATTAAATCTAAATTTTGTTGTTAAATATTTAGTTGAACCGTCCGCTGGTAAAATAGAAGTTATTTTTAACTGCTGTGTTGCAGCTTGCAACACACGCTATATTTATAAAAGAAATATTTGAAGATTCTTACAAATACTCGTATATAATTGATTTTTCTTACTTAATTGAGATATTTCTTATTAATACTTTTAATAAAGGTAATTCTGATGGTACAAAACTATATTAATCACACGAATTGTTTAAGTATGTGCGTAAATTATAAAACACCGCACTAAAAATATAGCTAATGACAATACCTAAATCCTTTTGTTTGTCTTTCCTAAGTGTTTTTCCTACCTTGCAAACAAATATATTTATGTAAATCATAATATGTATCACTTATTTCACAACTTAGACAAATCTAAGAAAATCTTACACGTTAAAATCCGCAATTCACAACCTAGAAAGAAAAACACAACCCTCTTTCTGGCGCAGTGGAATAATAAAAAAACATACGTTGTAAGTTCTAAACAAAATATTTCGTGGCCTGACATTGTCGGTGAGTGATTATTGTAAGTAATTTTGGTCCATTGCCTTCAATATCGACAGCTGTACACGACCTGTGTAGCGTGGCAGTCAACTACCTGCAAAATCAAAGTTCCACGTTTTCTACATTTCATATTTTCAATTATGAAAGTGGCTGTATGATACAGAAAGATTGAAAATGCTAAGGTTTCTTTAATAAATAAGATGATAACACGGACAGTTAGGAAATAACTTAAAATATATGTGACTTTTTACTGTGATGGTGTATTTATTTATTTAATACCTTTAAACGAGCAATTCTCAACACGGTTTCAACAATTTTCATGAAATTAAGAACATATCGGGTTTCCAGATACGTATAAACTAAAAAAATATGACTAAAATATGAAACTTAATAAAAAAAACATTTTGAAAGCAAAAACTGAAAAAAATTACTAACGTTTAACTGTACATGTTATTTATTAATATTAATAACAAAATCTTGTATGATATGATTATTTATTGTTTCTTTTAATTTCGTCAAGAAACAAGTACCTACCAGTCTGACATGCATTCATAAAAATTCTAGACCAAATGAAAACTACACAAACAATAGCCAAAGGTACTATTTCTAAGGCCTTACAAAAGTTACTTGGTACATATTTCATGTTTCCGTGTTATGTGACCTAAAAACCTGGTGAAAGGAAATGTCTCCAATTAAAAATTGACGGTTGTCGGCCATCGTTGTGAACGCGCCGTGGATGAATGAAACTATGATTGAACAAGGCATTTAATTTACTTTATGGACACTCAATTTTATAATGTCCTTTGATGGTATTTTAAATAATGTTATTGTTACGTAGAATAACAATAACATTCAAAAGTTTGATGTTATACTGTAGGTAGTAGTTTTATTATGATATTTTAAAACCATGTTCAAACATTTATCAATTTATTACGTTGAAGTTTGTGATTGGCTTTTTATTTGCTCTTACATTTTTTTGTTTTCTTCAAAACTGTAAAAGAAAATAAAAAGGTGCTGCATGGGTCTATAGATAAATATTTTTATTTTACCTGATATGTTTTATTTACACAGTGTTGACAGGCGCAGGCAATAATCGAAATATAAAATAGTACTTAAAATTTATCGAAATGTTTTTTAAGTTATCATTAGATAGCACAGTTCATGATTTGTGCAGATTTGAGATTCACTCTATAAATGTATGGCACACGTGTACGAATTCGCTTTTAAATTTGTATTAGTAAAAATTGACTGTAAATAACATTTGGCATTAAGTCCACTTCATGCAAAACGCAATCCAGAAATGTTAATAAATACATAAATTAATATACATTACTGTAGATATAGTAAAATATACCTGCGTTTGGGTATCTGAGTAATGATGACTGTTGGTATTGTGCGAAGTGTATGCTGGGAGTATAGGAAACGATCGCAACGCTTACCGTGGCAGAAACGTACAACAATAGGGGCTTAGTAAAACGTCGTTAATGTTGTTGTAATGTAAACTGCAAAAATAACAGTAAAAAATAGGCAGTGTAAATTTTATGTTTTTCCTAAAGTGGCTTGGAAATTAGATTAAATATTAAAATTTTAATGAATATAGCACGGACATATTAAAGCAGCAGCATGTTTGCATTTGCCACTTTGATTATAAAGGTATTTTACTCCAGTGATAACGCGATAGTTATTGATCTGTAATAAATTAATTAAATTGTAATATATAGACTTTATCTACCTTATAATACTAACATGTATGTTCATTTTAGGTTAGGAGAGTGTTTAAACTTGTTTTATAGGGTGTTAAGTTCACCAATGTTTGCCAAATTGTGTTGGCTCATTTTAAATAACTATTGCTATTAGTTCTTACTTTTTCTACATTCTGTACATATTTTGTTATTGTGTGTATTTTGTTGTGTTTTACACTCTTAAAACCACTTTTTAATCACATCTATTTTTTCTATTACTGTTTGTAACTAATGCCTCTAAATACTATTGATTATCTTTCTATACTTTATTTAGTTACTTTATTTTATATAAAATAGTACGAACTTCTCACTATTTGACAACCGCCCCTAAAGTTGCGTTTGCGAGATGGCGCTACTGTTGTGCAAGTTACCAATGGGAATGGTGCGTGGACTGTGTTAAATGGTATCGGTGAGAAATAGACCTAATAGTGAAATGAGCAGATGAGAATTATTTTTTCGAATAATATTTAATTCTGATGATAAACCATTTTGATCTATTATTTAGAGAACACCTGATATACCTGGTAAATATTTATTTGTAATTTACGAATTAGATTAAAAAAATATGTTTGATCTATACTAATATTATAAAGAGGAAAGGTTTGTATGTAAGTATGTTTGTAACGAATTGACTCAAAAAGTACTGGACGGATTTTAAAAATTCTTTCACCATTTGAATGCTACATTATCACTGATTAATATAGGCTATTTTAATAGTAAGGAAAAAAACTAAAATAAAAATAACAATATGTAAACTAATAACTAACTAATCCCACGTGTGACATAACTTTGTGTGATCCACAAAATGTTGTCCTGAGTCTGGGTGTTGTTTGTGTCCGTTACATGTATGTTTGTAAAGTCCCCCGCGACACAGGATGTATATTCCTAATGCGGGAGTTGTCTTTTTTTAAAAAAAAAGAAATTGTCTTTTTTAAAAAAAAGAAAAGAAAAACTGCAGGTAACACTGCGAGGTTCAGCTAGTATTTTATAAACAAAAATACCACATCGTACAATACCGCTGACAAAGGCAAACATTAATAAGTGATTTTTACGAGCGCTAATTACTTGACTTTTGAAACAATAACTCACAACATCTTCAAAATTAAGCATTTATTAGGCAATCAAAAGGCACTAGACACAAAACAATTGCTCAAAGGCAATTGAATAACTAATAACTTATTAAAAGTGATTAAGGTACCTAAATCTTTTGTTTGATGTTGTAAAATTGTATGCTAAAGCCTTTTTGCTGCTTTCTTGCGTCTTTATATATTTATATAGGCGGTTAGGTTTTACCGGCAGGTCCGTTAGCGTGTCAAAGTATCGCTATGCCAAATTTTATGGAAATCGGTGCAACGGTGGTTCAGTCGCGAAAGCACAACAGACAGACAGTTATTTTCAAATTTATAATATTGAGTATGAATGATTACTACCTAGACTTGAAGATGTGCAATCAATTCATATTAAATCTGGTACCCAGGTCTATTTTTCGCAGTAGTATTTTTGAGGAATGTATACAATACTTAAAGCATACGAGCTTCTTGTTGGTCTCGAGTTGAAGAGAGGTACGGCTATGTTTTATTCAAAGTGTGAATATGGATCTCTTGAAGTTAACTTTCTTTGTAACAGGTTTTACTGTTCTACTAGAAATTTCTGTAGCACAAGCCATTTATATATCAATGGTTATGTTTTAAGAAGGTTACAAGAAACCTGTTTTCAGTCAATCTGTCGACAGTCTTTCTGTCAAGACCCCCTCTTTGAAGATCAGGAGCCCAAGTTTAATATTTATATAACGCTTTTGTACATAAATACTTAGGTTTCTAATCACTTAAGGCTGTAAAAAAATATGTTCGTTTAATGTTATTTTGTTTTAAAACAATTAACCGTTTAAAAAAACCAATGGAAAGAAGCCTCTCAATAGTTTGACATAGTGTGGGTCACCATGATGCATTGTTACAATGTCAGTGTGCGTAATGATTATGGTGACCAATACTCTTGGATTCTACTCATCCTTTCCACCAAGCAGAGTAGTCACTTTGACAAGTTCATGTATATGAACACACAGTAATAGACAATAGAGGTCTTACGACAAACAAAGTTTTTCATTTGTAATAGTTATAAAATAAAAGTTGTTTCAAACTTATATTTTAATATTGGAAAATTTTATGAGACATACGATATGCGTGTACTCTATGTGTTATCTTTAGAAACAAGACAAGAATCTTGAACAATCGATTTTCGACGTGAACTTTAAACTTATTTTCCATTCATATTATTAATAATTTTTTTTGTTATATTTTGTCATGTATGTAGTAGTCTGATGCCAAATTAGATAGTTTTTTTTGATAACCAGGTCAATGAAAAACATATTTAAATATTTCTTAAAAAAGTACAAACTGTTTAAAATACTCAAAAATGAACAAATGATCGTGATCATCAGACAAATTTTTGTCCTTGGTGGCTTGACCTCTGACCTTATTAGGTCTTCTTAGGACCTTAATTATTATTAAGGTCACTAACCCCTTGCTCAACAGGCTTGTCAATTAAATTAAAAATGTAATACCTATTAAATAAAAACAAGCAATCCATTCATCTACACTAATATTATAAAGAGGAAAGATTTGTATTTTTGTATGTAACTAATAAAGTCAAAAACTACCGGACCGATTTTAAAAATTCTTTCACCATTCGAAAGCTACATTATCCACGAGTAACATAGGCTATATTTTATTTTGGAAAAAAATAGGGTTCCGTAAGATATTTGGGTTTTTCGGACACAAGGTGTAAAAATCAACTAGAAAAGTTACTTATTTTGCGAAAATTTTCATGCTACGGGCTATATAAGACGCAAACGAGGTTGCGGGGGTCAGTAAGTCTTTCATATTTTGATGGTATTATAAAAATAAACTCAACATTTTAATAACATTTCAATTAAGAGATTAGTCTATATCTAACAGCATAACATGGTCCCGAAATTTCTAAAAAGAAAATTTCAAAAGCAATCTAAATGTATTGACCGTTTCCATTTAAGTTATTGGGATAAGAGTTTTACGACTCCGTAAAAGTTTTACGACAAACAATTTAATCTGTGACAACTAAACCTTTAAAATACATTTAAAAGTATTCTTCATATTTCTAAAAATATACGAAAAATTTGTGTTAGAAATAAAAATAGAGAATGAAAATTCCCTGTAAAACGTTCCGTATTGACATTGAAGTGTTTTTTTTGTGACATATTATGTACCTGGTTAACTATAATCGTTACGTGTATCTTTTTTTGTATAGTTTCGTTCACTTTTAGATGGTTTTACATGAATATAGTCGAATTTCCATGCCCAAAAAATTTAATTAATTTATTTGATTTTACTTATTTCATCTTTTTACGTATTAACGGTTATTATGAGGTACTGCTCTAGTACATTTCAAACTAACTAAGATAGAGGTTTAAGTCAGTTAATTGTTTTTGTTTGCGGCTTCGTCTGCGTATATTGGATATTGCCATAAAAAGTCATCCATGTGTTATTCTGATGTATGATTTCTATTACTGTAAAGTTTCACATAAATTTATAATATTAGTTATATGAAGACAATTGAACTAAAATATCTGAAACTTATTTTCATTTTTAATAAGAACCGTAATTTATATTGATTTAATTAGTATAAATGTGGAAACGAGAACTCACTTTACGAGTATTTATAAATAAGGGTTTGTATGTTTCTGAAGATAGCCCTAAACAAAATAATACAATATAAATGGAAATGGAATGCAAATAAAATATAAATGTCTACAAGTCTATACTCGTTGCGCTATAGCATGGTGCGGGTGATATTTGCCTGTACGACATTGACATCTATCAGTACCACATAACTAAGGGATGTGACGTTATGCAATTCATTTTTATCGCTAACGATGCTCGCAGCATAAATCTAGTTCTCTTTAATATTGTTATGAAAATGAGTGTGTTATTCAGTTGTGCAGTGTAACTGTTATTTGTTTGTTGAGTTCGTTGTTATTACCATGTCTAAGCATACAAAAATAAACTGTTTTGGGTAGTCAGGCCAGGGAGGTTGTTGTTCGTTAATAATATCCGTCACAGATTCAGATGATGAATTGAGTGACAATTCAGATGTTCCTGACTTTGATATGAGTTGGACGAATAAAATGTATTTTTTCTTAGCAACCTTTTAAGCAACCTTACCATATAAATGTTCTGTTGTATAATTATAGACCAATTTTAACAATAAAAAATGACCGTTTTTTATTATGAAAAATATCGACTATACATCGTAGCAGTACATCCCATCACTAAATACTTCTATGGCATTACGTCATACGCATAACACTGCTTAATTTTTCATTAAATTTGATTTTATTTGTAGATTAGAACATTCTGGTTTGGTTTAATTTAATTTACTACAGTTATTAATGATTTAATATATTGCGAATGTGGTACAGCTGAAATACTCAGTCATAATTTATAAATCGCGGCAACTTTCAAGAGTGAAACGAAGTGTTACTGAAACTGTCACCCGCACCATGCTACAGCGCATAGAGTATAAGTGCTGATATAAAAACAAAACTTAATTTTACAACAATATAATAAGTATAAACCTGTTAGAAATGCTTACGTTTAATTTTCCCCGTAAAATCGAAGAAAAATATCATATCTTCGTGGTAGATTGAAATTGTTGATTACAGTTTTGTATATATATTTTTGTGAAAAGGGATTCAAAATTTTTGCTTTACGTACCAAATTAGAAAAATACCAACCCTTTGATAGCATAAGATACAGGTTTGCCTAATTTTATTTTATTAGCCTCAACTGTAACTGTATTTACCACGGGAAAAATTACTTTTATTTGAATATAAAAGTTTGACTTAATATCGTTTCTGCTTTTTTAGTCCTAAAGTTTAACGTTGTTTTTGTTTATAAATATGATTTTGTGACAATAATGGCCTTTTTGAACGATTTCATTCACACAGATTCAAACACCGTATGTGTTAAATTCGCAATGAATTTTGTCGCGTCATATTATTTTACACATATTATTTTCAAGTCTATTCTCGGAGTAGCATATCAAAATATAATATCTATTTTTATTAGGTATATTAATAACTAGACGACCCCGTCTTCGTACTGGTAAAAATAGCTATTCTAAATTGGATACAAAATTTACGGTGCTTATAAAAATAGTTCTACTGACGTATTTTTACCAATCAAGGTTAATTTTAATTCACTACGTCATCAATTCTCCTTAGCTTCATTCCTACTAGTATAATGCTAAATAACACATTATTATTCAGTGACACATACATATGTAACGCATTTGCGTACGAAATCAATCATAATTAAGGAGAATTGCAAACATTAGCTCTCGACCATTCCATAATGAGCGTGAGCGTACATAATGATTCATCTGTGCTGACACAAGGTCTCATGAAACAAACAAGGGTTGAAAACATTATAGTTTCGAAAGCCTCGGCCATTTTGTACGTGTGTGCTCTTGTTGTGATATCGATAATTGCTCTCAAATAAGTGATAACCTATAATATGTTGGTGTAGTTATACATTTTTAGCTATTACTGACTCTTTAAAACTTTTTAATACAAGAGTCATCTTTGTGCAGCACTATTTTTGTATGGCATCGGTTCCATACAATTTCAATATCTCTTCTAATCCACTATTCCACAACGCCGTACAAAAATCATGTAACAAGGGAGAAAAATCAAGGGTTGCTACCCCTCTCCTTCATCAGTACTTAGTTGGACAGCTTACAAGTGACGGCATGTGCTGAATATTATTTTTTTATGCCTCTGTATCTTTCTAATAGGTCTTCTGGTGGTTCACATGACCCATAAATTTTTGACACGGGCCCGTAGTCTATTAGTGCTGACTGATTTGGTTGATTTTAAAGGAATTAAATATAGCTTATTTGAAATTATTTCATCTTGTTATTCACGTTATTGGAAATTGTCATCCAGATCGCTTACATCTTAACCCTAGAGTGGGCGCGTCTTTCCGTGAAACGTCAGTGGGCGCGTGGGGAGCATTTTGCCGCCTCTTTTCTTTGGCTATTTTAAGCAGAAATAAAGTAACATAATTAATTTATTTTGTCAGGATTTAAATAATACACAAATAAGTATTGGTAAATCAACATATTTATTGAACTCTGTTTTAAGAACTTTGGTTTACAAAATATTTTAGGAGACTTAATATTTTAATTGACTTTTTTGACTTATGCTATTATAATACTCTATAATACTAAAAGAAAATAAAAAAATAAACGAAATTATATGTTCACTACATCTACAGAATATGCTTTATCCAAACAGTCTTTACAAAGGAATGAGCAATGTTCATTGCACAGTAACTTTGAGCATCTGCAACACCCTTTTTTAGTGCGCCTTTTTGTTTTTGTTGGACATATATTGCATATGCATTATTGCATACTCCTTCTTTGAAGATGTTGCTTGATCTGCTGGTACAAAACGAGCAATTTGGTTCTTCAAAGAAATATTTAATGTCTCTACAGAAGACCTTGTGTTTCTTTCAAAAACTGTCGGCGTAGCATCAAGTGTTTAGTATTGGCTTTGTAAATAATTTGACTGTTTATTCCAGCAATATACATCATTGAAAAAAACAGCCTCATTGGCCATCTGCGAGTAATTCTCCCCACAGAATATTCTTCCTTCATTTGGTCTACGACGTGGTTGGTGTGGAATAGGAATTTCAGAGGGTGGAACAATTGGAGTTGGTTCTTCCTTGTCAGAATCGTCGTCGTTTGCTGACTGTTCTGTGTTCGTGTTATGCTCACTATGATAACTAGATCGATCACTTTCCGACTCATTCTGCTCTATAGACTGTGAACCTTCAAAATCAGACATTTCCAGCCAAGACACGATTTGATCGTCCATTTTTGTTCTTATCACTTAATACTTTTAAATCCTGAAATTAAAATCGTTTTTTAGTTCTCACAATCAAGAAAATATAGTATATATTTCAACTTCGCAAAAAATACATGCTAAATTTTTACTTACGTGAGTGGGCGCGCGGTGAGCGATTTGCCGCCCGGCGACACCAGCTGGTAACAACCTTCTCCTTGAGCGGTCTCCTGCGCACTGACGGCATCTGGCTTTTCGGTACGCGTCGCTAACGAGAGTGGGGGCAGCTACTATAAAGCGCAAGACTAACGGGCAATAGTTTTACAAATTATTAACGTTTTTCTAGCGCGGGCGGCAAAATGCTCATAGCGCGCCCACTCTAGGGTTAACTTTGGCATTAACAAAAATATTTTAGCACGTTCGTGTTAAGAATATTGATACAGTGGCAATTTTCATTCAAATTTGCGAAACATGGAAAGTAGTGCAGCATATTTCCTCCAGATAAATTCAGTTTATTTATAACATCGAGCTATGCTACCACTTGAGGTTTGAAGTGGGACGTCCGGCAACGGGGACAAGTACCGCTGAATCTCCACAATAAAACTTTTTTTAGCACTGCCAAGAAATGAAACGTCCCATTTTCATGATTTTTAAATATTTTTTGCAATAAATAATTATAGTTTTAACTAATGGTTCTAAATACTACAAATACATAATTGCAAAAAAAAAATTAGTAAAAAAAATATAGGGCAAGGAGAAAATGTGAAAAATGTGTTTCTATTACTTATAATTTTCGTATTTTTAAATACTCATATAATATCTAACTATATTAATACATCATGTAAAACGTAGAACAAGTTAAATAAATAT
Organism: Spilarctia lutea; assembly: GCA_916048165.1. Classification (NCBI taxonomy): domain Eukaryota; kingdom Metazoa; phylum Arthropoda; class Insecta; order Lepidoptera; family Erebidae; genus Spilarctia; species Spilarctia lutea. The sequence goes on from OU696487.1 coordinate 12,372,853, forward strand.
GTAAAAACAGCTATGATAACACTGTAACGGTAAGCTAAGTGAACCAAGTTGAATGATCATATTAGTATTGACCATTCAGGCATTTTAATCTGATCACTTACATGACTAGACTTGTATATATTAGAAGCAATATTGTTTTTTTCGAATTCATGGTTCGATAAATACAATAACTCTCCTTTTTTAATATTAGTTCGCTCAGGTAAGCTACCTATCAGAACTATCGATATATAATATTATATTATGTAGTTAGGTTGAGGTAACGAGGGAGATAATGAGTTATGTATGACTGATAAAATTTAAATAGTTTTTTTAAATATAATGTTAAAAATCATACTAGATATACCAGATAGCGATTGCGATAAATTATCACTTATTGTAATAACAAGTTTTATTGATGGCGATGGTAAAGACCGACATATCACTAAAATAAGGTAAATTAAAGTCTAATAATTAGGGAAAAAAGTTCACACCTAAATTGTTATTAAAAATAACCCTTGGTTATTTTTAATAACAATTTAGATCAAAACATTTTTCAGGTTAACAACCGAAAGATCGTCCGAAACTTGAGCTTAAGATAATGGTCTGATAACTTTAAAATTGCGCGATTTCTACCACTATAAAGTTATTTCTAAAAGCTGATAGTGAATCGATTTAATTAATTACTGTAGACGGTGAACGCCCTTCGGACGCCGAGCTTAGCATACAAATAAAACGCCTGTTGGTTTAGGTATGATTGATGATATTTTTAACCGCAAATAACATTCGTATAGCGTATTGTTATTGATACATTTTAAGTCCTATTAGTCTTAAGTTTAATTATTATTAAATCAATATTTATTATGAGTAATAAAAATCAACTTTTAGTTCAGAAATTTAATTAAATTGATACCAAAAAAATTTAAAAGTTTTCGTAATGTTTGATCGATTTTATATTTTGGGGCAAACAACCATTTGTAAGAAGTATTAGAGGCAATCCTATACAACTATACCACACCTTTTATGACCGTAAAGGAGAGGTGTCATGCCTGCCTCTAATACCATCTGGTACAATTGCTTTCAGGGCATGGTTTCATCGGAAACTACTTATTCGTTAAAGACAAAAGAGGCTGATGATGATGATGAAAATATTATGATATAAAGAAAAGATATGGACATACGGTAGATACTCGTTATTTCTTAAATCATTGCAAAATCTGCACAAAGAACTTTAATTACAATCAGGGATAAAGGGAGCCAACGCTATGAAAATATACCAACTAAGCGTAGGTGGTATGTAGGTAGAATACACGTACATACGTAGGTGGACATTATAATCACGTGTTTATATATCAAGCAACGTTAGAGTTAGTAAATTTCCAATACTTGATGGCAAATTTGTATATTAATACTTTCAACTTTAAATTAAGCACATTTAGTTTGAAAATAGTATGGTTATATCAATATTTAAAACTGTGAAGGTTAGATTCGTAAACAAGAAGAAAATGCTATATATCCATGCAAAATGAAGTACTGTGTGTAACGTTTTGACAAATTACAATTACAAATACGATAACAATTAATTCAGTAAAATATATAAAAGTAGTTTAATCGTACAAGAACGAAACTAAAAGATGTATTTATTGTTTATCATTTTTTTTCTATTTATAGAATATTGTAACATACTAAAGTAATAAGAATATTCTTTTCAGGGTTGGAATGATTTGTATTAAAGTGACTAAGTAATTTATTTCTTAAATGACGGCAGTGAATTGTATTTTCTTTTCTACTCCCATTATAATGCTTGAATGTACCCAGAAATACTATACCTTGACTCATAATGATGTAATAACATTTTATGTTGATAATTTCATTATGAATGACCTTTTATGGAGCACTTTATTTAATAAAATAGGTTTCTAGGCGAAAACGCAAGTTAAATTTATCGTTATAATTTCTTTTTGTTTTATGGGATTGCAGCCAGCCGAATCAGCTATTTGTATCAATGTTAAGTACATAATTAAAGTCTTTTCAAGTTTTCGTCGTGATGAAATTAATGATAAATAAATTAAATAAAATATTAATTAGTAAACTATTTGTCTTTTATAACAATATTTTAAATTGAATAAAAAAACATAAGCTTTTATCAGAATGCCCTAAAAAGAACAAAATTAAGTAATGTTTGTAATTTTTTTCCACCAGCAAAAAATTTTTTTACTTTTTAGTTATCGCTGAACAGTTTTTCTTAGCCTGTTCATCTTATTCAACGCATTAATGTTACAAGAACTGTAAGAGCGAAGTACTATCAACACAAATAAAACAGCTGAAACTCGAGACGGTTACGTCATTTTAATACAGAGATCCTATAAACACCTTTCAAGCTCATCGTCAAACCCTAATTACCATTTAAGACTAAGTACTTGACAAGACGAATTTAACAATTCCAAATTTGATGGTGTTGCGCCGTTTCAGTACAGAGCTCCTATGATCACCTTCCGGCTCCATCATCAGACTCTGGATACTATCAAAACTTAAAGACAAGGACTCGTCAAGAGAAATCAAACTATTCCACACTCAATGGGTTTCGTCATCACAGAGTTCTTATGACTCCCTTCAAGCTTCAGCATCCGATTAGCTTCATGTGATAATAATATTGCATTGTCACGCTGCATACATATGTCTGTAAAATTTTAGCACAATCAAATGAAGATTTTTCCTTCAAATTTAACTTGCAAGATTTGATTACAGACAAACATAGGGAAAGGTGAAACTAAAAAAAAAATTGTAAAAATGTGGAGGGAATTTCGAAAAAAAAAACATTAAAGAACCTTCCGCGACGTGCTCTATGGTACAAGGTCGTATGCTCTTCGAAACCCGTAAAAAAATCTCACCTTCCTTTTTTAAGGATGTCCGTTTCGCTGGTTGGATAATATCTTAACTACGAGTATCTTTTATTATTTATTTTATATATTACATTATAGTAACAGTTGTACAATATAGTGAAAAATCACTAAGCTTTTGAAACATAGTATGTAGTCCGGTCATTTTAGACAATTGAAATAAAGAAAATTCCGACAAAGCCAAATCTTCGTAGAAACCTTAGGTTTACCACAAGGAATAAAGTGTCAGAAGTCCCCATCAGTCCCATGTGAGCTTAGGGACTTATTCGGGGCCCAAGGTCAATATTTTAGGTTTTTTGGATTTTTCTCGAAAACGGTAATTTTATCGAAAAAGTACTTTAGAGCAAAGTTGTAGATCTTAAAATTCTCTATAAAAATGGTCCCCATAATTTTTTCTCTAAGACCCACTATTTCCCAGATATTGCGCTTGTAAGAATCACGTTCTACATAATATGCACACATTTCCACACTAACTGTGAGGTAGTGTACTCGGCGCGTTTTTTTTAACGTGGTATCCCCGGTAGGCCTATTCCACGAAACTTTATGACGTTATTTTCAGGAACAATAATTATTTAATAGTATGACGATTATTGATATGGGTTACTGAGTTTAACTGTCGTTCTAACTTTTTTTTATTACTTTAATCAGACTCATACTCTTCATATTCAACTTCAACAATCATGTTTTCTTCAATTTCTTCTTGTTCTTCTTCTTCTCCTTCCTGTTGATGAACGCTTAGAAATTGTTCAAATGAAGATGAATCAGTTGTCTCTTCATCAAAATCACATGAATCTTCCTCTCTTGTATTTAATAGAACATTTGAGCAAGAGACACCTTGGCAATTGGTACACGCTGGAGAACACTGCAACCCTACTTTTTTACAGCCACATTTGGCACTACAACCTTTCTTGCAATTGCAAAAAATAGTGTTAAGAAGTTTTTCGGTTCCAAAGTATTATTTATCAATTTCCAACCCCAGTCTTTAGGGTTCAGTTCATTGTCTTGCCATGTCTGAACTTGATAGTATACTCGAAACAAATGTTGAGTAGCAGATGCCGATGTTGGAGGAAGACAAGATAGCTGTACTTGCTTTTTGTTTCGTGTATTTTTTACAAATGTTAAATATCTGTACGTATCTATGCAATCAATTTTTTTTGGAGCTCCATAAACCGCAAGAAGAAACCGAATGCCTTTAGTAATTAGTATTTGAGGTGAAGAATTAATTTCTGTAAATACTTTTGCGCAGTCAATCAAATCATTTTTTTCAAATAATTTTAATACTGAATTTTTGCCCCTTCTAAACATTGCTGACGTAGTATCGCATCCGGTTATCGCATGTAAAAATAAAATAAAGTTTTGGCATTTTGGATAAGCTGATAAACTTTTAGAAGAATATATTTCTGTCCATTGCTGCGCCTTCCCAGGTTTTAAAAAGTAAATAATTTTATCAGATGGAGTCCTTGCAGTGAGTAGTACCAATAAATCAACATCTTCACCCACTACAATAGTTGTATTTCTTGCATTAAATTGTTCTATTGCTGTTTTTCTTTCTATTGTTTTTAGTAAATTTTCTTAGAATAGTATAATGTATACATAAAAGAGACACGAGTAGGCATTTTTGCTTGCTTGAGTACCTAAATATGTATATACGTGGCATATGTGTGTATACTATGTAGAACATGATTCTTACAAGCGCAATATCTGGGAAATAGTGGGTCTTAGAGAAAAAATTATAGGGACCATTTTTATAGAGAATTTTAAGATCTACAACTTTGCTCTAAAGTACTTTTTCGATAAAATTACCGTTTTCGAGAAAAATCCAAAAAACCTAAAATTTTGACCTTGGGCCCCGAATAAGTCCCTAAGCTCACATGGGACTGATGGGGACTTTTGACACTTTATTCCTTGTGATAAACCTAAGGTCTCTACGAAGATTTGGCTCTGTCGGAATTTTCTTTATTTGATCACTATTTTTATGTCTAAAATGACCGGACTAATGTATCAAAGCTTGCAATGAGGTACGTAAATACTTTTGTTCTTTAGGAAATGCCCTTCGTGTAACAGAGTCTCAAGAAAGACAGTACTATTTGGTGGTGCAGTAAGCATTAACTTGAAATAATTATTTTATAATGAATTTAATTTATGTCATACCATATATATACACACTTGCACTGGTTGGCCTAATAGTTTAAGTGGCCGTAGAGCCACTTTTTACTGCGCCAATACAGTTGCGTTATGCTAACATATCTATAGCTATCAGCACTGTCTTCACTCTTTCAGGTGTAAGGTCTAAGATCTGTTACGATACGCATATCATTAGATTACCTCGTCTCGGAATGGAGGTTTAAATACGGCCTTGGATGTACAGGCGTACAGCATCAGTCAAATTATATTTGATAAGTCACGTACCCCAATAACCACATTTGCTTTAAAGTACTGTAAATTACGGAAGTAATTATATCGGATCTGAGCAATCAACATTTTAGATCTCGAGTAAATTCCAACCTAAACCAAACTAACCAACAAGCTCAAAGCCCTGAAATCCAGGACGGTTGTGCTACCGGAAATTCAAACCACATTCCACTGAAAATACGTAGTGAAGTACCGACTAGTTGAACTTGTTTACCGAACATCAAGTTACTCGATTTGATTTGAATTCAATTTAGTAATAATAAATCTGAGTGAAACGTCGTTTATTATTAGTGATAGAGAAATGTTCTTTAACATTAAATTAATATCGAAAGAACAAACGAGTTTTTAGCGTCCCATGAATTTAGTCCTATATCTAAGTAAATTTCTATACTAATTAATCAAAGATAGTTTATGTTGGAAGCAACGAAATGATTTAATTAAAAATACAATGCTCACTTAGTAGAATTAATTTTAAGAAATCAGTGTTATTTAAAAATCGTCTAAAATGTTAAATGTAGTTGATACAATTAATCTTATTATTAATAATAGTAACAAAGAAGGAGGGATAAAGTTCTGAACTCATAAACATAGAACTCTAATATGTAAAATTAACATTAGTATATGAATATCGTATCGCAATTAAAGTGTGACGAATCTTACGCTCCCATAAATCACTTTCATTCGACCCGACGTAGCATTCGATAAGCGACATCCGAACCTTGTCTGAATTATTCATGTTCCCCACACGTAGAGGACGCCCCTAGTGTTACTTCGGGTGACCTCTTTACTACACAAGAATTGAAGGTGTGTGTAATAATGTATATTTGTGTGATATAAAGAATGAATGTTATAAAACCTTTTACATTACATGCATTTTATTAAAGAAATACCTAGTTCTTTTATGAGATCAGATTTAATATGAAACTGGATTTTTCTGTATGAAACGGTGAATGAAATATATAGTGACTATTAGGCGCTGATTTCTTCTTCTGCCTCGGGTTATCTAGTTACGCGGGGTCGGTCTTTCAAAATTATGCGACACCATTTACCTTTATCTCCAATGTCTTGTTCATGGAGTCCCAATACTTTCTTTACAGGCCCTGAATTCGTTATTGATTTTTTTTTTACTTCAATTATTGTCATTGGGTCTGTAGATATGATTTCTGTGAAATTTTCAAGATTAAGAAGAGAAAGAAGAAGAAAAGGTGAACATTTATGTTTACACATGAAGGATGGCTATGTCCATAGATGGTGGCAGTCTCCAGGTGACTCTCTTAGAAGTTACTCTCTATTACATTAAAAAAAAAGTTAACGTTAAACAGGACAATTCTAAGATAGGAGTAACCAGTAAATTGATAAAGGATATACGTTATCCTTTATCTTTATTAGAACAAAAATCAATTCACGAATCTAGATTAATATTATAAAGCTGAAGAGTTTGTTTGTTTGAACGCGCTAATCTCAGGAACCGTTGGTCCAGTTTGAAAAATTCTTTCAGTGTTGGATAGTCCATTTATCGAGGAAGGCTAAAGGCTATATATGATGATGTGATGATATATATATAGTATAGCGTATATAGTATAGTAGGAGCGGAGCATTACATGAAGTATTTAATCATCCATAAAAAAAAGTTGATATAAAATAACTTTACTCTCCATCATAATCGACTGCTGACGGCTGACTTCATTATAAACGGGGCTTTGTTTAGATACTCTATTATAAGTAGTTCGTTTTTAGCCATAAATCAAGTATGAACTCACAAGGGAGTTATAATGACATGAATTTGTTTGTACATTTTTCATAACATATTTGAACTGTAATTATGATAAACGGAACACTGAACTAAACGATGACATTTTTTAAAACACAAAGATATCAAATTTAGTTAAAGCACAATATTTTATGCTACTTTGTCGTTCAGTTACTTCCTCTTTTAATATTCGATTACTAATCAATTAGTGTTGCCTGAGCACATCGCCGATTCGATTAAAAATAATAAAGTTAAAAGGAAATTCGAATCGATCCGTGAAAAAATACTAAAGTCGTTAAATAAGTTATTATCCGAATTTTAAAAACGTAATCTCTTTATCAATATAATCATATGTAGCATAGCATCTTGTTTAACTGATGAACTAGGAAATTTGAACATATACTATTATCACAAATATTGAATGTCACAATATATGTGTGTGTTTAGTAATTAAGAATGTTTGTTGTTAATTATCACTTTTGCAATGTTGCTAGCCGGGACTGAGATATATAAAACACGGAGTAATTTTAAATTTGAAAATACATTTAATATTTAAAAAGGTTATAGAAGGAATCTACACACGTTGTGTAGGGTTGGCACGGCGCAAAGCAACTGGCGTTGCCCGGCCTTACAATCGGGTGGCCAACCGACAAAGCTTATCTCAGCTAAACATAATACTGTATGCCTACACTATGTTCAAATTTCCAAGTTCATCAGTTAAACAAGAACCGTTTTATGTATATAGCTTATGTGATATTTTGACTTTAATTGAAACCCTTAGTATTGATTATTAACTCAAGTAATCGTAGGTATTATTATAGTTTAAAGCAGAAGAGTTCATAGAGACATTCAAACAAATCAAAGTAGCAAATGCATCACATGTTAGTAAAATTCTCTAACAAAGCTCCTGCTATATAATCGTATTAAAGATTAGACAACCAAATATAGAATTTAAAAATAATATAAAAAAAAACTTAAAACTAAATAAAATGAAATCGATTATTTTACTTCTCTTGTTTTCTGGAGGTAAAGCAGAAAAAATAGGCTTATCGAAAAAAAAAAACCTTTCAAAATAAAAACATCCATTTATTGTAACAATACCGCTGTCAGATTAATTTTATTGAACTGCCTTATACATGTGAATAAGGAATATTGAAGAAATAATCCCGTGATATTTTCTTTGTTTGATACATACTTGCACAAATATTTTAAATAGAATATAGCACACAGCTTGGTTATTTTATTATAAGCCAAAGGCAGTAATAAAAAATTGTGGTTCAGTCTTTTCTGGCACATTTTAACACGAATTGTAGTATATTCATTTACATTAGTCTGCTGTTTAATTTGTAAAATATATAGGAATCATGTTTTACACATTTTCCTACTCAAGCAACTAAACGTAATTCCAAACTATTTGCAAAGAAATGAAGTGTTTCAAAATAAAACACAGCAGTTAAATATCTATATACCTATATATTAAACTATATTACAACAATTGATAAATTGCAGCAAACAAAGATCATAGTTTCATCCTATATTGAACTTACAAATACAATTAAGTAGGTACTTTTCAGAAAGTTGAGATCGATTTTGGTTATCAAAGGCCCCAATATCATAAGCCTCAATTGAAGTACCATTGACTATCTATGAAAGAGTTTTATTGAACCCTTCGCTTATCTTCAATTACATAGATGTACGTAAATTGTGTTCACAATTACATGATGATTTGTACCCAAATTTCAAATGTAATTTAATTTCAAATTGAAATTTCACCTAGTTTCAGACTATTACTCATAATATTACAAACAGTTTCAAGTAATTTTTTTTTATATTTAACCATATTTGTTGAAGACATCAGAAAAAATATTATATTTATTTATATATATTTATTATACTTATATTATATTTTTCGTGAAGAATCTGTGCGAAGGTGGGGTGGGTTACTAGTTATAAACATTTTTTAGCTAATAGTAGTTATAGTTAGTATGGGTTACCAAACATTGATTGCCATAGACACAGTTCTACCTCAGTAGATTTCGACACCCCGCAAAGGTTGGCTGGTAAAGAATACCTAGGGCATTAAGTCCACCGATGCATATAAGTGCATGAAGTTGTATAAAATAAATAAATACAGTTTATAATAATACAATATTGACTGTATTTATACCTCTTTTGGAGAATGTGATTAACAGCATATTTTAGTGCTAAGCTATGCTCTTTGTAAAACTTTACATTTTTAACAATTAATTTAAATTATTAACTTTTATAGTTGAAAGGACTTTTTTATAGAAGTCTGCCTAAGTGTCTCTATTTTGCCTGGTGATAGAAAGCATTTACACATCCAAGAGTTTTGAATTTTGTCATAATGAAATGAAATGAACATGTCTATTTTGTACTAATTATATTTACAGAAATAAAATATTGGGTTTTAAATTACCTGACGATTTGAATAGGTTACTACGACTGTGGTCACGTGATGTCTATCTACCCATTAGTGCACGTTTATTATGATGCAACATAATAGTATAAAAGTGTATATTAGTTGACAAAACATTGCTACATATCGTGTAGATAAAAACCAATTATTGTTATGAATAAACATTATTCGCGAACAACGATCGAGAAAGTTGATTTTTAAGGCACGGAACAACCTTATATCGATACAAATAGCGTCAACTGTCGATGGGTTGTTGAGCAACTGTTTACAACGAGTTCGCGGGCGGGCGTGTTGTTGGTTGGACAATGCCCACGTATGTTCGAGACGTTTCTCGAAAGCGCTAGTAATAGTAAAAATGTACATAAATACGAACTCTCGCGGGTCGCATGGAAGTTCAGTTTGAGCTACAGTACGATGAACATTGGAGTGATATCAGTGATCAATCTAGCGACCTGGTCAATCATTAAGGATTGTTATTCGGAGTGATACTATGATTGTACGAGTGCTGTTTATAAAGTCTCTTTTACACGTCAGAAGGTTTATTTCCCAAAAGCCATCGAACCCTAACACGTAACACTATAATAACATTTAGGTGATCGTAAGTATCACTTTATATTCACAAACCATTGCTGTAAGTAATCGTAGAGCGTGTGTCATATCTTATAATATGACATAGCTTGGTAAATGCTACGGAATATGTCACTTTCAAATACAGTAAATAAACATCCATTTTTAGAACGGTCACAACGAATTTTTCCGGTTGGCGATCCTAACATGACAAGTATTGTTAATACTATCAATTTGACTATGAAAGACACCCATGTCATGGACAACATGTTTTATACCGTAGAATAAAATAACACCAGGTATCGTAAATACAGTTTCATTTATTTTATTTCTAAATGGTACTAAAATATGCATCATATTTTGCATATACTATTTGGATCCATAGTTAGTGGAGACCACTAGAGAAAATGTCGAGATAAAATTTGTGAGTCCCTGTAGTCTCGTCTGTCTCTATCAACTTATATCAAAGTGGTCTACGTACTCACTCAACATTTCACAAACTGTTCTGTTTTCATCTCTATTCCCAGCTCAATTAGCTATGCTATGCAAAATTTTCGTTTTCAGAATTTAATAGTCAAGAAATAAGTCAAGTACAGTGGATGACTTCAAATTAAACCAACTGATACTCGTATTATACTTAACGCAGCGTTGGTTCTTTAAGGTGTTCTAGCAACTCGGTAAGGATCGCAAAAAACAGCGCACTCTTTAGCTAAGTTTACATTTTATAAACCTGTAAAAAAATTAGACAATTATACAAAAGAATAAAGGTGTCATCGATTTAGACAGAGATTCGATGCAAAACACTTACATATTGGCCAGGGAGGAAGGACCAATTGCTGTGGAGAACATTAGAGGAGGCTTATATCCAGCAGTGCACGTCTTTGGACTGAAATGATGATATAAAGTCATGCTTCGGTATTTGTAGGGGCTCGATTGGAGTATTACCATAACTTCAAACTAGTGCTAAACAACTACAGCGTTACTTTAGATTATGTGAGTTAGGCTACTGAAGACATTCTTTCTAGACCTGATTCAGAGGACCATCTCATAGCATTCTAAAGACGGGGATACATTTAATTTTCTATCTCTGGCGTTATAAGTGCTAACTGGTGGATCTCCAACAAGAACTAAAAAATACAAATGATAAAAATAAATTGAAGCTATGCCTATTTCATTTTGATTAAGGAAGGTCACTAACTTGGATCACAATCTTTATCCAAATGTATTATATCGTGAGGGTAGCGGCACGTGAGACGGGTCGCCCCCTGTCCTCTGAAATGATGAAAGATTGTGAGTCTACACGCCAAGCCCATGAACTTGCGTATGCTAGTCGACCTTGACATCGTGGTTTGAGTTATCAAATAAAACATACGTATAAAGAGTAACACCATATGGTCTTGATATTTCGGTTAATAGATTTCTTTTGTTTTTAAATGAAATATATACATGTAATAAAATTATGTATATCGATGATATAGAAATATTAGATATGAGTAATTCATTTATGCAAATGGGTAAATAATTTATATTTTACTTCTTAATCTTATTGAGACGTATAATTTTGTGGACCACACAATTATCACACTACGAAAATATTTACTGAAAGAGAATGAACAAAGTTATGGTAATAAACAAAAATTACAATAAAAACTATTTTCACAATTTTTTGTTTCCACTCTTGATGTCGTCATTTTTAAATGTTTTAAAATAATAACGAACGATTTATTTACCGGTAATTTTGAAAACAGGTTAATATAAGTCGCATAAGTCTGTGTAATATTAATAAAGCATAAAATTGCTATGAGGGTGTCACAACACTTTCATTACTGTCCACACCGACTCCAAACATGTACGTCAATTTTGTGTGTATCTAAACTGAAATTGACTTAATCAATTTATGGAAGGTAACGTTGTAACTATCAGCCCATTAGTAACTCAATATACGTACATGAAAATTGTGATCAAAACTTTGTTAATGACACTTGAAATAGATTATGTAAAGTTTGGTTTGAGATGGCCGTTCGACATTTATAAGATAAACTACTATAATTGAGTGAAGATTGGCAAATATTGATGTCTATACAAAATTTATCTTAATTTGATCCTCTGAATCTTTTGATTCGTGGGAATCCTGCATGTGGGAATGCCTCATTTAGTCCTGGTCATTACAAAATTTGCCTGTTACAGATTGCCTTTGATCGAAAAGGACGACACGGTACTTTTACGGGCTTTATATTTTTAGTTAATCTGGTATGCAGTAAAGCGATTTGGAACTGTAAAATGTATGATACATTCTAGTTTGCTGGTGGTATTTAGTTTTTGTTTAATCAAGCTAGCTTGATTAGGTATAACCATAAAAAGATAAGATTTTATCTTATTTGTTATATGTATATATTACTGAGGTAAAACTGTTTTTTTTATTAATTTAACATTACTTCAAAATGGTTGAAGTGAAACTTGGTTTTGATTTACTTACGAAAATTTGACCACAAAATAGCTTTAGCAGCAGCAAATAATACATAGATTCTATATAATTATAAATACGAATCGATTAATACTACCAGCATTAGGATAACTCTTATTTAGAACGCGCACAGACAGCGGCAGTGACTTCAGTTTAAACTATGTAAAATTCATTCACAGATATAAACAAAAAGGGAATGTATAAAATATGGATGATTTAAAAACCATACATTTTTAGTTCTGTAGTAAGTGCATAGGTAGGAAGAACTTTTCCTTTTTCCCATTTATTACCCAAGTAGGTATTCACAACCGTCTGCCTCATAATTGCCAATCATATCGGGTTCGCAGCGTGGATGGAAAATAAAATCGGTGTTTCAGAACGTAATAACATTTGATACAGACAATGTTGGGGTTCATTTTTTGAATCTCACACACTTCACCATAACTACTATAAGTATTGGAAATTATTAGGTTGAACACACCCAAATTTTATGATAAACGAAAATAACGAATTTATGAACAGTTTCTAGGGCCTAGATCATACATTTTTGGAAAACTGTTGTAGGATATCAAATTAAGCAAAGTTTTGCTTAAATTGTTGATATTTTTATTTGTATTACAAAAAAAAACAAAAGAAATTAAGTAAAATAAAACAGTACACAAACTCTATACAAACCATTTGTTCAGTGTGGTACTGTTGATCAAAACTTACTTTCTAAGAGCAATGAACTACACAAGGCTGTTCATATTTATATTTATTTATTTAATTGTACTGTTATATAAGTTGATGTTTTTTTAGCTAATCGTTTCCTAGAGTTTCACTTATTTTTATTATAAAAACAATAGTCCTAAAAGCACTAAGGTGAAATTCAGTAGATCCAGACGGTTCAACTATAGCAACGGATTAATATTTCATTCAACTATTTACGAGTTAGCAAAATATTTTTTCTGTTATTTGATTGTGGTTCAACAATAAGAATCTGTCAAAACCAGTACACACAATGTATAATACGTAAATAAGTATATCTGAAAACAAATACAAATGTTTCTGTTTAACTGACAGATTACTGTAATTTGGTCGTAGTGATCTGTCAGCTGTCTGCGTCTCTTTTTTATGACTCATCAAAATAAATCCCGGTTACGCTTAGTTGTATCCATGATTACAATTTTATCCGTTTCGTACATTAGGGTACATAGCACATGTGTAGCTTGCAGTTCCTCGATGAATTTCATAATCTATTTTAATAATAAACTAGCAGACCAAGTGGACTTACAGCCACATTTTTTTCGTGAATTAATACAAAAAAACTTGTTTTACTTTATGTACTCGTGTTTCAATTTTCTTCTATACAAACTTTGCCCTGACAATAACGAACACATAAAAAATGAATTTGGCTCAGTAGATCGAAAGTTATGCACGTACATACATTTCAGTGATTCATTTTTATTTAAATAATATATTTTATTGTTATCATCATAATCAACAGTTTTTAAAAGTTCACTGATAGACATAAGGCTTTCCTTTGAGAGGAGGTTTTCACCTACTATAAGTACAACGCTGGCCAGATGGGTTGTACGGGAACGGACGTGGTTAAAGATAAGGACGTGATTAAACTGAACTGAACTAAATTTATAGATAGCATTAATATAATATCCTGAGTGACTATTTATCATATGTTTAGAACAAATTGCTAATGGATTAAAAGATAATTATTAAAAATACACTGTCTCTTGGAGCAAGTTTCACGGATCTCGAATCCCGGTATGGCTTAACGCGGAATGGGTAAACCACGCGATGCTATCACAACATCAATATCTACGATGTTACATAAATATTTACCGAGTGAATTTTGCGCTTTGTGTGCTGAATATACCGCAGCAACTGTGCAATTCCTAAACTAAGTATCATCGTCTTCATTGCGTCATAATTGTTTTGATTGAATGTAAATTTCGTTCAACACTATTTGATTTATGCATAAATTAAAAAGTAAAAAAGTCATGGAATGCCTTGTACAAGAAAATCGATGCAAGTCGTTGGCCTTGCAACAGTTTGCGACGAACAGCACCTACCATACCATACCAGCCGCTCTATACGCACCATAGACAACAGAACCCAAATAAATAGCTCCATATATGATCTTTAGTATATTAAATGACAGACCTTATGTCGCAGTTCAAATAGATTATTAAGATTTTTTCGAGATCGTTTTTTGTTTTTTCGGAAGACGGTCCCCATTTCATGTCATCCACATTTTATATATTTTTTATCATTAATTTCATCACGACGACGACTTGAAGACTTGAAGACTTGATAATTGAAGACTATAAATACCTACTTGTCATTGGCAGAAATAGCTGATCCGAGTGATCCGGCTAGTTGCCATTCATCACCAAAAAAAAAAAAAAAAATTATTAAGATATACAATCGATAAATGGTAAATCAAACGTGCTTTTCTAATGTAAAAGGAACCTCAATTGAGTGCTTTAACCCAACCCCAAGTGAATACAATTGTACACAATGCGACCATTGAATTCACACAAGTTTTCAATTCTAGCATATTAATTAGTAACTTAGACTGTTACTCCCACTTCCACAACTTGGAGTGGTGTTAGACTTTGAAGTACTATTGGTTTTTAAACTTTAATAGAACATAATGATATAGAATGTTATTGTAATATTGAGAATTCAATATTAATAATGTAACATTGAATAGTATTTTGAGGGTATTTAAGTACTCGTATAAACGCCATTACTTATTGATTTACTATTGTGTTATTCATTTCATTATCTTTTTTTGAATCACTATATGTATTACTGAAAACTGCATTAAAATCCGTTGAGTAGTTTAAAAGATATAAGTGTCCAGACAGCGAAAAGTATTTTATAGTAAGTTAAGAAATTGAGACATAATGTGATGTAAGAGGCAGGAAACCTGTAATGTTACTGGTAAATTAAGTCTATTTAAAGAAGATTGAACTGTGTTTCTTGTGGCAGCCTTTATGGCTTCTTTCTGAGATAATATTGTGTAAGTAAGAGCATTATTCTGTGTTCCTCAGTTCTCATTTCCTTAGTGGGTCTTTAGAGCTTCTTTAAGAGATAATGTTCCGTAGTATAAAACCATTTTTACTTCTCTGTCAACGCGGGTACTCTGTTTATTTGTCTGTTTTTCTTTGCTTAATACAAGAGAATACAAATTTAGCTAGAGGTGTAATAATTTTTGGATGGACAATTTACAGATTTTATATGTCCTGTGACAGTTAACAAACTGTTACTTATAGTTTTCTCAAGTAAAATTTACGGTACCTACTACCAAAAGGATTATTCTGATGGAAAACATGGGTACTTATGACTGACTTGTGAGATGCATTTTATACCCCGCGGACCCTTTATGTGAGAGGGAAACACGTGCACTAGTAGTGTGTTTCAGGTTTTGATTGCTCGATACAATATAATTATAACTTAAGAGCAATTTTATTACACATCTTATTAACATTCTTGTCCTTAATTATACAAGGTGGGAAAGAAGCGTGTTTTTTAGAAAGTATAATTGTCATTATGATTTCGTTTATTCCATGCTGTGTGTTAGAATTTTATGACATATGACGTCAGCAGGTGTGCTCGTTTATTCGGACGGTATAATCCCTTACGACACCTGCGGGAAATAATTGTGTCCCATATTCACGGTATCTGGATGGCTGTCATAATTTATTAGTCACCTTTTATGCATGAGGCGAAATGAAGCAATTCATTTTCAAGTGTTTCAGTGGTTTGTTGTAACCTTTATAAGTAATTTTGTTAGAGACTACAACAAATTCTGTTATATTTAAGTTGAAATAATTATTCGTAATGACATTTATGGTATCGGGATGAAAACGAGCAGATAGGTTACGTAGTTATTTGTGACTTGTTCTTGTGTCGTTCTCCTCAATTCTAAGGTGACACCTGTTTAGAACCATTCTGCGAGTGATAGCCCGCCACTTGTGCCTATCTTAAGCAATGTGTATCATATGACACTGCCGCCTGTCTACACCTTTTTTATTTAAGCGGGGTACGCTTTTAACATTATAGTTAGGGAAACGGAAGGCGTGTATTGGATTTTGGACACCTACAAGCCAGGAGTTGAGTCTCCTGCCCCAATAAAAAGGGGTGTCCTTCTCCGCTCCGCACACTCGAAAGCATTGCTTGTTTGCGGTTTTCTTTGAGACTGTCAGTTATCGCGGTAAAAGTAGATAATGTCATTATGTTATATAGTAATGTAACAGGTAAACATTTTTTGAAATCAGCTTAACAATTGTTCAGCTGTGAAAGCAGTACAAACAAACTCTTATTAGTTTTTATAATATTGTATAATATTGATTGCGCCACATATAGTAAAAGATAAGGTTAAAGCAATATTATGCGGCTAACACAATTGTCAGCCTTGTCGCATTGTGGAAATCTCTTGAAGGCTACCAGAGGATGGAGAAAACATTACAAAATTATGTAAGGGTAGGATGATAAACGAGCAGTGTATTTTTTTAGAAAAAAAGTAGGATATAAAACTAATAAAAGAGTATGCAGTCTAAACAACTTAAAAAAAGACATTTGGACTTGAAAAAGGAGCAGGGATTCAGTTTAGAGTGATAAGACCCGTTATGGAGAATTGGCTGTGGAACTCCGCCGTCTCTTCCTGCGAGCAAATTATATTGGAATTAAGAAAACATTTTGACAGCCTCGGTGACGCAGTGGTAGTGAATGCGACAGCAGTCGCATTCACTACCACTGCGTGCTTGAGGTCTCGGGTTCAAATCATGGGTCGGACCAAGTGTTTGTGTAATCTACAAATATTTGTTTCGGAGTTTGGGTGTTTTCTATGTATATTACATATTTATAAAAAAATAAAAGTATATATGTATTCATATCAGTTGCCTAGTACCCATAACACAAGCTCTACTTAGCTTGGGACTAGATGGCGTTGTGTGTTAGATGTCCGAAATATTTATTTATTTATTTAAATAATTTCGTATAGATATCTAATAACGCATGATGTTTGAAATGATAGTGTTCAAAATTTATGATATTAAAATTTTTTGAACGTGAAAAGTGAATATAAATACATATTGAAGTACGCATTTGCAAAAATTGTAGAATAATAAATTATTAATATTAGAGTACTTACAAAAACGAAATAATTTTACGAGTCTAAGCTGCCACATAGAGCAGCTGTACATAAATTATAACTGAATGATTAATGTCCCAATATTGGTTGACATTTAATGAATACTAGCTGACCCGGCGAACTTCGTACCGCCTAACAGTCAATGAATGTCGTGTTACCTTTTAGCTGAACTAATTGAGGCTTTGATGAACGTAAAACAATGATTTCGTAGTGATTCAAATGATGTTGGCCCTCGAACATGTACCAGTAACAACCGCAAATAGAAACATTCATCATTCTTCGGATGAACTGTGTAAATACGACCAAGAGCATCAGTAGAACGCATATCTGGATGACCAGGAACTGCATCATCTTGCTTCCGACGTTGGAATTTCTTCGATGTAGCGTTCCAAGTGTAATAACTTGGCATTTCTGAGTAAAGCAAAGTTCGTGCGAACGTATCGCTTTGACAAATCGCAAAGAAACTGGTCAGTGTTGTCGCTGGAGGTGTTTCGGCACGTTGAGCAGCATGTCGACGCTGTGAAATATACTCTCTGACCGTTCTCTAGATGCACACCCAAATGAATAACAGTGGGATGACGTTCGTGAATAGGGAATAAAAATATACGCCAAATTGCTTCATTGCTGTTCACATATCTACCAACTTAATAGCGCGTGATTACATCGTTGATATTGGATGTTTGGATACCAAAAACCGCCATGTCCCTTTCGTGACATATTTGCAAATGTATTTAATTGACTTGACTGAATTGCAATGTAATGTTGAGTATTACAATGTGCCTTGAATGTTTTGGAAAGAAGTGGCGAATATGGAACAATCCAACTGTGGTCAACTACGAAATCGTTTCCTTTCACTTTAGTTGTGATAGTTGTACCATTATCATCGGGCGATCGACGCCGATATAATGGATAACCATCGTTGCCTGTAATGGTCTCTGCCGTCAATTTTCGTGGATACCGTTTGGAACACTTGCCGTCGACCATGCACGGTGATTGGCGGTTGATAGTGCAACACAGTCCATGAATCATACAACATCATGTAAGTCTGGATCGGTTTCAGGAGCAGGAATCTCCGCACATATTATGTCATCTATTTGATCTGTCCGAATTCTTTTGACTAACCAAATTAGAATGTGAGTATGCGGTAGGCCTCGTTTTTGCCATTCGATTGAATACATCCAGCATCGAGTATTCCCATAGACGTGTTGCTTAACAATGTAATTCAGTAGTGACCGAATTTTTAGCCTGAAAACACGTGCGGTGATGTCGTGTCGATCACTTGATGTTTGTCCGGGAAGCAGCAATTGAATAATTTCTATCCATTTCGGATTACATGTAAATGTATTGAATAGATATGGCCGACCATAATGACGAACATATGTCATTGCATCTTGCTCAAATTCATGCAAATGACGCGGGCTACCTGTGTGTGTCGCCGGTAAAATAGTCAATCGACCAACATTTTCTGAATCTCCTTCTGTGCTAATTGCATCGCGTAAATGAATATACTCTTCCGAACGCAATTTAGCTTGATTCAACCGAATGAAAGTCAGGCGCTCCGTTTCGATTTTAACGTACATGTCAACGCAATATTGTTGAAGCAGTCGACGAAATCGCAACAAATAATTGTCAGAATTTTCACGAATCATCAAACGATATGCGTAATAATTCATCGAACTAACCTTCTTGGTAGTTTCCTCACCTGAAAAAAATGCAGTAAAAATTGTATTTTAAACCCCTATTAGGTTAACGACTCTTACAGCTACTCTGTACTAAATTAGAATTTACATTTTTTTTTGGGTACTAAAAGCAAACAGAGTAAAATGTATATCAAGTTTAAATGAAAACAACAATATTAACCTTACCATTCAATGGATTAATCATTTTGATATTAAAGTGATATCCATCGTCTCCTTGCCAAAACATCAGCTGTTATTGTAACGCGTCATATGAACGGTGTGTTTCATATATTCTTTGTAGTTGCCCATTATTGCGTCGTTTAAGTACAATATCACGTGTTTCCGAGTTTTTACCAACAATCAGGATTGCAACTTCATCGATTGTTGGAGCATTAAATGTCCGTCCATGTGTTCCAGATGGCCTTTATCTGCTCTGATCACAACTTTATAGTCATCACTTGACATGCGCTCTAAAGCAGTCTTGAACAGCCTGACCAATGCATGATGTTCATGAAGCATTTGCTGCAGATCTTGGAGAATTGCTCTTTCCGTAGCTGTATTGATTCCTTGACGCCGGTCAAGTTTTTCTTCTATATTGCCCATGAATTATATTTGCAAGAATTTATGCTGTGCATCTTCTATAGGTTGCAATGATCCAATGCGATGGAAATCTGGCTTTGAATCTGTAAAGTCGAAGCCATATTACTTTTTTTTTCAAATAATAACATGCCATTTTTATTTCAGAGACAAAAACAGAAATCTAACAAACTACATTGTAGATTTTTTTTGCAATAATAGAAAATATTTTTTTAAATTTTTAATTATATATAATTACCTTAAATGTCGGATTATATCCGCGTTCTTCGATAATATCCACCCCAAATGTAGTGATTTCGAAACAGACATTGAATTTTTGAGTGTTCGCTAGAAAATGTCGTGATTCTAGTGTTTCGCCATAAAGCAGGGAGCACAATGGCTCTGGTGGCGGGACCAATAATGGCAATTTCACATTACCACTAAGACAGCACAAACCAGGCGTTTTACCAGCAAACTTCAATGCTCCACAATGCTGGCAAACAACGTCCATACTACCAATGCAAACTAAACGATGCAAGCTTTAGTCGATGGTGCAATCATATAGAAACGCTGCTCGATTCAAATCAATACTTGAACCATTTCTTCTTGCACTTCGAAGATTATTCCTCTGTTCATCTGTACTATAAGCTCGACTATTTCTCGTTTCTAACCTAGCCGTTTCACGGGCTGTCTCTCTTTGCTCTTGTGTTTGATAAGCACGAATTAAGGCCCTTCTTTGCTCTATACTAACGCGGCGCTCTTCTCGTGCAATTTCTCGTTCTTCATCAGATAATTGACTCGCGATATTCCGTTGCCTAATTGCATTACGTCTCCGCTGGAAAAGATTAGATCTTCTAGGACGCGGCATTGTTATTAATATTAATATTTCTGAACGCACACATGAATAGTTGTTACAGTATTTGACAGGATTGGACAACAAATGTTTGACATGTAATAAATGTCTGAACTTTCGAGATATAGACAATAGCTCAAAGAGTATATAACCACTACTTATGAATAGCTCATCAAGAAAAATCATAGACAACCTATAAAAAGACATTTTGACATACAACGTTTGACATGTAATAAGCAAATCAGCATTTATTGAAATGATTAAGTATTCGTTACACATATCTAGTTTTCATTGTTTTTAAGATGTATTATGCTATTTGGGGCGGAGACAAATCCAACGAATCAATAACCATGAAAATTGGTTCAGCAGATCTCGAGTTATAAGTGCTCTAACAAACCCGTCTTTGTTTTATATATATATAGATTTTATTTTGAATAAGTGAATAATGTATACACAATAGAAAGTAAACAACATTATAGCTTTGACCGAGTACATAGTTTATATGGAAAGTATAACAATAATATTATGATGATGTTGTCCTGGCCCATTACGGCCACGGCTGCCAGTCTCAATGGAAACCAGCCAACTATGCAGGAGATAATTATTGTAGTGCACAAGTGTGTGCGCAAACACATGTCCATTCTTCGTTTCCTTTCTTTCATAATTCGATGGGACGCAGCAACCTCTATCTTCCTACTTATAAATGTCACTAATGTAGGTTTTTTTAGAAGTAATTATAAACATTTTTATACTTTAACTTAAGAGTACAGTGTTGCATTAGGTAAGAGGGGATGTCAAGAGGGGACGAGGACAATACCAGTCAATGTAGACCTGTAAGAGTATACCTACCTACTAGTACCTACCAAAAACTGCTAAAAGCTTTCTGTAAGGACATTTTTTCAATAACGACAGTAGCCATTGGTTTTCAGGTATACTACATAGGGCCTCATTTTTTTGTTGTCTAGTTTCTTTTTAAATTCATATTTTCTGTTTTCAATTAATTGAATAATCAAATGAATAATCCACAAAACTTTACCACCATGAAGTATCTTGCCAGTTAAAAACATCTATTACTATAAAGCGGCCATTTCATACCCCTACTATTTGGAAACGGAAAAATCATACGGGACACATTTTTATTCACAGAATCGATATGATTTTGCAAATGAGTTCGTATCTCTATCAAGGGAATTTCGTTAACATAATCCAAAAAAAAAATACGTTGAAAGTACAAATAAATTCTAAATACGAGAATAAAGTATTTTTAATAAAATGGCGACACTGCTATGTTAAGTAAATAAAATGACATTTCCACAGAATTTTTAAACATCATTTGAAGATAGCGTTGTTGTGAAGAATTTTGGGAAATTACACTGTTTCGTTTCTGTATTGGGTGAAAAATTGCACATGCCACACACGCTTTCACTCCGTTTCGATCCTTAACTTTTTTAAAATAAAGTTTATTATTGTCTGACAAAGTTGTAGTTTTTTGTTAGTCGTGTGAATGCGCATAAAAGCTGTAATAAATTCACTGTCAAGAGCTTTTTGTCCCTAAGCATCAACTTGTAGCTAAGCATTCGGTGATGCTGTGTGAAGTGACAAAAGGGTTTAAATTTATTTTAGTAAAACCATTACTTAAATAAACAAGATTTATATACGTTTTTACTGTACGCTACGAGCTGTTTGTAGTTTCATTGATGAGAAATGAGGAATGATAGGAGATTTTTAACAGTCTAGGGTTAGACACAGGCCTCTCCTTAGCTAGAAGGTTCTTGCCTACTATACCACACTGTCCAGGCGAGTTGGTATAGGGTTTGTTCGAAATTTACCTTCTTTTTACAGTGCTGTTGTCTCACGTAGTTTGTTTCCCTTGGTTAATTCTCCCGGGATACATATAGGTGTTGATACTCCACATTCTTGATCCGACACATACAGATAATGTTAAAATTAGAGCACAGTTAGTTTACAAAAGTTTTTAGCTTTCCAGTTTTTAAAGTGCACACATACCAACATAATGCTTTTATTTTTAGTATTCATGTAGAAATTAATATTTTCATATAACAATACTACACATGCATATATACATTAAAATATAAAAAAGAATTAATATAACTACCAAAACAAAGAAAAGTTTACTTAAAACAGCTTGCAGAATGAAATAGAAATCTCTATTATAGACGACTCCAAACTGATGAAGTAAGTTTGGTAAAAGTTTTGAATTGTTATAAAACTAAGTCCTTCTCCGCGTCTGTTTTTCTATCTGTTCGCGATAAACTCAAAAGCTACTGCAAGGATTTTGATGTGGTTTTAACTAACAGATAGAGTGTTTTTTGAGGAAGGTTTTCGCATAGAATTTTTTGACTAAAATATGACGATGTTTGTTGAAGACGTAGGAAAAAATTAAGCCGCACATATTCTCGGGGTAACTAGGTTATATTATATTTATCGTAAAGATCCCCTGCAAAACCGACGCAGGTATCTAGTTAATTTTAAAAGGGGCAAATGACTTTTCAAAGCCATTGGGGTCAATTTTTCATAAAGCGTGTTATAATCGCCAGCTCGTTTACTTCATTAGTCCTTTTAGCTTTACAGTTTTCGTTTAAAATTCTTATTGAGCTTGATTATGTCCTATTGATTATAAGTATTAAATCTATGAGTGTACTCTATGTGTGCATAAATACACAAATTACAGCATACATCTCTATGTCAAACTAGTTTTTCCTCGGGCTAAATATATTTTACATTTTTATCTTTAAAAATATGTTTCTGATGACTATAATATTGAAGTAATGGCTGCACAATCAATAATATGTACGAGTACAAGTAAAGATTTTCAAACATGTTCATTGATACAGTTATTTTCCTCATTTTCAATCCGTGAACATCTCAAGGAGAGCAATAAACCAATCACTGTTTAGTACTTCACTTTACATAAATCAGTACTACCAAAAATAACTGCAGAAGTGTTTATGAAAATACTCATTTCTCGTTAAATAGAACTATGATTGTCGCACAATTGGGTAGTACAGATGCAAATACTATTAATGTTTTGCTAAGTAATAATTCAACATCGGGATTTAGGCATGCGTCCAATAAACTTACACGACCAAATAACATCAGTATGTTAACGGGTACATAACTGTAACTCGAAATAGTTATTAAGACGTTTTTGAAGCAATTTTGCAATAAAAGCTCACATAAAGTAAAATAATGATAATGTAATAAGGAACTGAAAAGTGTTTATAAAATCACACTTAGTTTAAGGCCCATATATAAACAATAATTGTATTATATGATTTTGACAATTATTTCTAGATTACATGAGAATTTTTAGTTATACGTCAGTAAACCTCAGTGATCGGTTTTCGCTTACAAAAATTACCTGCATTCTTTTAAACATAGCTGCCATAATGGTGCTACTAAGCTTGATGGAAAGCAAAAAGAGGAGTAGAATACAAGAGTTGGGGCAGTCATACTTATTGCGAGTGCATTGTCTATGCAGCATGGTGACCCACTCTACAGCCGCCTAATGAAATGTTTTTTCACGACCTGCTTAAACGACCCGGGATTATACTGGGATGGAAACACATGCACTGGCAGTGAGTTCTAGTGGCAGTGACTTTGATTGTAAGTTGAGGGACGACAATCAAAAATAGCACGGTCATTTAGAAACCTCGTTAAATTTTGCTTGCCGTCTTGGCTAAGATAATATGAAAACGCTTCAACAAACAATTATAACCATAGAATTTGGTAATACTGGGCGCATATAACTTGTGTGGATTTTTTTTATTCATATTAAAGTAATATAACTAGATATGTAAACCATAATGTATGTTAAAGACCAATACCAAACACATGTCAAAACAATAATTTGGTATGTAGAGAATGCCTCCGGGGTGAAATCGGGACTATGATCTTGACGCTTTCAATAATGAATCAATTTGAATTGAAATAAATCGTTATGGGCCCTTTCTAATTATAATTTACCTAAATCAAAGTCAACCCTGTTGTTTCCAAATTCAAACTTGTCTGTAACATTCCTAATCATAATAGTTTACAATAAAATTATGTGAAAGAATCCTTTGACACCATTGAATAAAATTATGTCTATGGATGTAATATACTTGTGACAACTGTTTTAGTTTTGCTAACGCGTGGAATACATGTTTTCGTAATAAAGTTATAAAAAAATCATAAATACTGTTTTGGAAAGAACATTTTCTGAGATGTTTCAATTTAAACACACCACCATAGGCCTTGACCAGGTCTATGGTGGAGAAGATCCTAGTGCCAGACAGTTGCTGAGTGAAGTCCTGCAGATGTCTAATTGGGTACCGGTCAGGGATTGTACGTGCGTTGAGTGATCGATAATCTCCGCAAGGACGCCAACCATCATTCTTCTTGCGAACTAAATGCAGAGGTGAAGACCAGGCACTCTCAGACTTCCTCGCAGTGCCATTGAGCAGCATCTCTTCGAACTCTTGTTTCGCAATTTTGAGCCGTATAGGGTCTAAACGACGTGGACGACCAAAGACCGGTGGACCCGATGTAGTGCGAATATGATGCATAGTACTATGTTTGGGAGTACTTGGCTTACCCGCTGGACGTGTAAGGTCAGGAAACTCCTTCAGCAGACAATGGTAATCGCTATTGTCGATTAAGGTGCGCACTGAGGATATGTTTTCGGTGGAAGTATGTTGAGGCAGTCGGACCGTAAGTGTAGTGAGGTTGTCTATTAAGCGCTGGTTTCGGCAGTCGACTAGAAGATTATAGTAAACTAAAAAGTCGACGCCGATGATTGGCTTGGTGACATCAGCTACTATGAATCGCCAGGAAAATGCGCGGCGAAGTCCCAGGTCCAATGTCAGTGGAATAAAACCATATGTGTTTATAATGGTACTGTTGGCTGCATACAATTTGTATTTTGTTATAGCCCGAGGCTCCCGAACAGAAGATCTTGGAAATACACACAGGTCTGAACCCGTATCTATAAGATATTGTATTTTAGTTTTAAGATCTGTAATGAACAGGCGGCTTGTTATTGCTAGGCAGTCTTTTCCCGCCGTTACTGGCTGCCTTGGTAGTTTACCGACTTTTGTGCGCGGTAAGTACAAGGCTGTGTGCATTTGTGGGCGCGTTCTCCAAACCGGTAGTGATAAAAGCAATGCGGATGGTCTCTGGGACGGGAACGTGAACGGGAACGGCTGCGACCTCGTTGGTGTCTTCTATCTTGAGAACGCTGAACTCGACGCAGTTCTGTGCTCATGCATTCCATCTTGCGAGTCAGTTCAGTTACGGCTTGGGTCAAGGCATCGATTGTATTCCCTTGCATTCCGGTAGACGTTTGCGCTGCTGCTACTTGACCGGTTACTGGCATGCTAGTAGATACTTGACTAGTAACTGGAACGATGTCATTTATTCGATCTACTAACTCTGCTACCTCTTCCAAGCTAGAATTTGCCTGCATTGCGACTATAGTCTGGAGATTAGGCGGCAGTCTGCTAGACCAGATGGACCGAATAAAGTCGTTAGGAACGGTAGGTCCAGCCAAGTGTTGAAGATGGCGAAGAAATTGTGTAGGTTTTCTGTCGCCGAGCTCCTCGTGCATCAGCAATTGCTTTAATTTGCGCTCTTGTGATGCCGACAGTCGCTTGATTAGCTCCGCCTTCAGTTTCTCGTATTTGCCAGTTGCAGGTGGAGAAACAATGAGATCTCGTACTTCTGCAGAATGCTGTGGTTCCAGTTGCGCCAGCACGTAGTAGAACTTGGTGGAGTCGGTAGTGATGTTCGAAAGGGTGAATTGGCCTTCTAACTGAGCGAACCATAGTAGCGGATCATCAGCGTTGAATACCGGTGCCTTTACTCCGACGCGGTATGCCATAAAGAAGTCCTTACTTTCCTCCTCACTAGTAGACGGCATATTCGCCGAATACTAGTCTAAGCTGTGCTTTAGTATAGGTACTCAAAGTGCGAATACCAGTTGTCGTGGGTCACCAGTGTGGTAGCCTAAGGTTAGGGAACCTCAGACCACTATCTATGGAGGATGCGATGGACTTGAGCAACGAAGTACGTAGTACGAGTATATTGTTTACAATATAATAACAACAACAAGTTAGGAATAAATATGTTTTTATTAAAAGTTAACGGAGGTATATATAATAAAAGTTTTGCACACGACACTATTGTCAAGGAGAAGGGACACAGGTAACGAGTGCGAATATAGCCGCGCGACATCCCTCTCTGTTGCGCAGGCGCCGTCTATCCTACGATTCCGAGGAGCGTTTAGATGACCTTTCCTACTCGCCTGCTCGCTACAACTCAAACTGACTCAACGTTATAAACTTGCAAGATTGAGCAGCATGAATTCACAATTGAGCAGAATTTGCGTCGCTAGCGCTTCTCCTAATATATATTTCAACGCGTCACATGAAACATTTCAACGTCAGTTTTTGTGATAAGAGAAAATACAAAGCATGACATTTCAGGGAATCTAATTTGATTATAACGAGAAATAGAAACAGTGTGTTTTTATATAGACTAGTTACAGTGTATCATTTTTGTGTGTATTTGACTGCCTCGATGGCATAGTGGTGGTGTGTGGGACTGCTGTGCTTGAGGTCTCGGGGTTGATTCTCGAGTCGGACCAAATGTTTGCATTACCTACAAATATTTGTTTCGGAGTTTGGGTGTTTTATCTGTATAATATGTGTGTATTTACAAAAAAAAGAATATAAGTATTTATATCAGTTTTCTGGTACCCATAATACAAGTTCTGCTTAACTTGGGACTAAATGGCATCCCCCCAATGTATCCCTACGTTGTCGTCGTGGTGGGGCTTGCGTGGGTCAATGATCTCTGGGGCTGTGCCGGGTAGAGCTACTCATGCCGGATTGGCCCAGGGTGAGACTCCAGACTAAATGGGATCAACGACGGAGTCTGTTTTAAGACTGCCGAGATGGGCGTGACCCGTCGTGCCGCACTCCAAACGTCCCTCTGCTTTAGCAGAAGGCGTGTTGGAGTGCGAGTAGGTCAGAGAGGCTGGCACTTGAGTGTTAGCTTCGTCTGAGGGAGAGGGCTAGCCACCCTCTCGCATTCCGTAACCATTAGGGGCTCAACAACGACCTGACTGGTGGCTCCAAGAGGGTACGCTGAGAACCTGATGGCCGGAGGGCTTGCCTTGATTGGCCGGCCCATGACAAGGATAGTCTATAACACCCGACAGCTAAGTCGTAAAAACCTGTGGATACCGGCCGACCTCCACAGTACATAGGCTTATCCGGGTGCAGGGGGCACCGCCCGGATGGACTTATTTCCCCCATACTCGTGGGATTAGTTATGGGAAATGATGAATACTTAAAAAATCAAACAGAACTGGACACAAACAAACAGACTATTGGCATGCATACCGGACTTGAGAAGAAGAAGGAGAAGAAAGAAAAGAAGGAAAGGAGGAACGCCAAGGGGCAGTTCCGTAAGGCGGACGAGCGATCGTCTGCCGAAGAGGACACTGCGTCTGTGGCGCCCATCTTGGCGGGGCTCCCAGAAGTCGATCTGACTGCTGGGAGCCGAAGAACATCAGAGCGCGTGCGCTCAATGTCCGCCACTTCGATTGCGAGTGGTAGCTCCAGTGCGACTGTGGACGCACTGGAGCTGATGGAGACGGAGGCCTCAGAGACCCGCAAGCGCGGCCTCTCCAGGGACGGCGGCGAAAGCGACACGTCCCAGGAGATGTTGCCGCCCAAAATTGGCAGCGGTCAGAGGGGGAGGTCCCGTACTCCAGGCTCGGCCCCGTCGGGTTCCGCCTTTAGCAAGGCGGAATCCTACAAGAGGGCCAGAGCTGATGGGGAGTTGCAGGCAGAGGAGGAGATGTCTGGTCTCCTGCACATCATCAGGAGGCCGTCGGATGGGGTTTTAGAGCCCCAATCGCCGGCCTCTCTGCAGGAGAGGGCGCAGGCGGCGGTGGCCATCATCCACAAGGTGGCCACCAAGTCCGTTAACCTGAAGGGCTCCTTTGTGAGAGCCCTGAAGGACTCCTCCTCCGCCATTGCGGGGGTCGTGGAGACCCTGGCCGGGGACGTGGCCCGCCTCCAGACGGCCAACGAACATTTGACGGGGCAGGTGGCTGAGCTGAGCGCTCAGTTCGCCCAGTTTCGGGCGGAGCGAGAGGCCCCGGTCCCGTCAACATCCCAGAGGGCCGCGTCTGCATCCCAGCGGGCCCCGTCTGCGCCGCAGCCGTCATCTGCTGGCCCCGGGATAACCGACGCCCAACTAGCGGTTATCCTGGATGCATGCTGGCGGATGATTGAGGGCCGTACGGCCGGCCTAGAGGCGAGGCTGCCTGCGGCCCCGATTATGCGGCCGCCGCTTGCGGCGCCGAAGCGAACGGCCACATCGTCGACGCCGACCCCTCTTCCCGTGGTGGGGGGTCGCGTGTCGTACTCGGCAGCGGTGTCGCCGGTCGTGAGGCCGGCTCCTGCGGCTGCCCAAGGGGCACGGCCGGGGGCCAAGGCTCCGGCCAAGGTTCCGGCCAAGGCTCCGGCCAAGGCGGCCGCGCCGAGACCGGGGCCGAAAGCGGCGGTGGGGGCGGGAGCGGAGATTCCTCCGCTCCCCACTGCAACGCCTGTGCCTCTGCCTGAACCCTCCACGTCTGCCCCCTCCAATGAGGGTTGGCAGGTAGTTGGGGGGTCCAAGAAAGCCCGAAAGCGGGCCAGAAAGGCTGCCCGCAAGGCGGCCTCTGTCCCGCAGTCGCCATCGGTGGCAGGTCCCACCCGGAAAAAACCCCGGAAACTGAAGCCGCCTAAGACCGCGGCTGTTGTGGTGACCTTGTCGCCGGAGGCGGCTGCCGGCGGGCTGTCCTACGCGGCCTTCTTTAAGAAGGCCCGGGACAGCCTCGCCGGTGATGTTGGGATGGCAGGGGCAAGACTGCGCCTCGCCCAGACGGGAGCTCGGGTGTTGGAGTTCCCTGGGGCAGAAGGGGCGAAGACGGCGGACTCGTTCGCTGAGAAAATGCGGGGAATCTTTGCAGCCACGGATGGTGTGAGGATCGCCAGGCCCACAAAGTGCGCAGAGCTGCGCATTTCGGGCCTGGACGACTCTGTCACGGCCGGCGACGTCCGCGCCGTAATCTGCGAGAGGGCGGGTTGCGGCGCGGACAGCGTCAGGGTCGGCACCATCCGCCCCGGTCCAGGAGGGCTTGGTGCGGTGTGGGTAAGCTGTCCCGTGGCGTCGGCCAAAATTTTGGCCGATACAGGCAGAATCCTCATCGGTTTCGTGAGCGCCAGGATCACAGTCCTGGCGGCGAGACCGATGAGGTGTTTTAAATGCCTAGCTGCGGGACACACTCGCACCAAGTGCCAGAGCTGCTTCGACTGCAGCGGACTCTGCTTCCGCTGTGGTCGACCGGGGCACAAGGCGGCAGAATGTTCTGCCGTCCCTCACTGCCCCGTGTGTGCGGCGGGCAATAAGCCCGCCAATCACCAGATGGGGCAGGGTGGCTGCAAGCCTCCCCGAGCTTCTCGACAAGCGTCGGGGGCTAGCCTGTCGACCCAGGCTGCCTCCGACGTTGCTCGTGCGACAACGTCGTCGCGCATGGAGGGGGTTGGAGAAACGATCCAGTAATGGATCAAGTCTCCAACCTCCTGGTCCAGACGAACCTGAACCACTGTGCTGCGGCGCAGGATCTCTTCCTGCAAACCATGGCGCAGTGGTCGATAGGTGTTGCCGTAGTCGCGGAGCCCTACTACGTCCCTCCCCGTCCAAACTGGATGGGTGACCGGGACGGCTCCGTGGCAGTCGTCGGCTCCTCGGCGGCTCGTTCCCCGCCCTTGTCGTTAAGAGACAAGGGCTCTGGATATGTGGCCGCCGAGTGGGGGGGAATCACCGTTTACGGTGTGTATTTCTCCCCCAACCGGAGTTTGAGCGACTTCGAGGTCTTCCTCAACAACTTGGAGACCTCGATGCGGCGACTAGCGTCTGGGCACGTCCTCGTGCTGGGGGACTTCAACGCAAAGTCCATTGCGTGGGGTTCCCCAGCGACGGACGCCAGGGGCGATGCCGTTGTGGAGTGGGCGGCTTCGGTGGGCCTCTGTTTGCTGAACAGAGGCGCCACCAACACGTGCGTGCGACAGCAGGGGGGGTCGATAGTGGACATTTCGTTTGCTACCCCTGCTGTTGCCGCACGAGTAAGGAACTGGTGTGTCCTGGATGAGGTTGAGACGCTCTCGGATCATTTATATATCCGATTCGAGCTCTCCCGGTCCCAGGGCCCCAGTAGGGGTCACGTGGCGCGGCATACCTCCCGCTTTCCGCGGTGGGCAGTTGCCAAACTCGACAGGGACCTGCTAGAGGAGGCGGCCATAGTTCAGTCTTGGCTGTCTCCGCGGGCCCCGGCCGAGGAGGTCGACATGGGGGCTGGCCGCTTTCGCACTGCGATTACGCAGGTCTGCGATGCGGCCATGCCCCGCGTTCGGGGTTGTCGACCTCCACGGAACGGGGTCTAGTGGTGGTCCCAGGAGTTGGCGGACCTCCGTGCGGCCTGTACTCGTGCCCGGAGGTCCTACACCCGATGCCGGCGGCGACGCCACCGCGTAGACGGGGAGGAGGGCCGGCTTCATGAGGAGTACCGCGAAGCGCGGAAAACTCTGAAGCTGGCCATTTGCCGCGCCAAAGAGGCAAAGAGAAAGGAGATGCTGGAGAGTCTCGATCGTGACCCCTGGGGTCGCCCATATCGTGCGGTGCGACAAAAGCTCCGCACGGCGGGCCCCCCCCTTACCGAGACTCTCCAGCCCAGCTTCCTGCAGCAGGTGGTCGAGGGCCTTTTCCCGCAGCGGGCGGAGCACACGCCCCCGTCGATGGCCGGTCCGGCCAGAGGCGACGGGACGGAGGGAGTGAGGTGCCGCCCGTTAGGGAATCGGAGGTAGGGGCGGCTGTTCTAAGGATTCGTTCCAAGAACACCGCCCCCGGGCCGGACGGGGTACCGCCCCGAGTGATGGCCCGAGCCCTCGACCATATGTCGGACCGCCTCAGGGAGGTTTTGGACGCCAGCCTGGCGTCCGGACGCTTCCCTGAGTGCTGGAAATGCGGGAAGCTGGTCCTATTGCAGAAGCCGGGACGGCCTGCCGATTCGGTCGCGGCCTATAGGCCCATCGTGTTGCTGGACGAGGCGGGCAAATTGTTCGAGAGGATCCTCTCTGCCCGCATCGTCCGGCACCTAAGCGAGGTGGGGCCCGACCTGTCGGACGCCCAATTCGGATTCCGAGAGGGGCGTTCGACGGTCGATGCCGTGATGCGCCTTAGGGCCGTGACCGAAGAGGCAGTGAGCTGTGGCGGCGTGGTGTTGGCGGTGTCCTTGGACATCGCCAACGCCTTTAATAGTCTGCCATTCAGCTGCATCAGGGAAGCACTCCTGTATCATGGGGTGCCAGAGTACCTGAGGCGGCTGGTGGCAGACTATTTGGAGGAGCGTACCGTCGTGTACGAGGATCGAGATGGCGTCTTGAGACGGCGACCCATGTCGTGCGGCGTTCCACAGGGGTCTGTCCTCGGACCACTCCTGTGGAACGTGGGGTACGACTGGGTCCTTCGAAGTCGTCTGCCCCCCGGGCTGGGCGTAATTTGTTACGCCGATGACACATTGGTCACAGCTCGGGGGGCCAATTTCCAAGAGGCGGCGCGCCTGGCCACCAGGGGTGTCTCTCTGGTGGTTGGGCGCATCGAGGCGCTGGGCTTGCGGGTGGCCCTGGATAAGACGGAGGCCCTGTTATTTCATGGGCCCCGTCGTGGTCCACCCCCCGGCGCCTCCATCGAAGTCAACTCGGTCCTCGTACCGGTTCGGGCCCAGATGAAGTATCTGGGCCTGATCCTCGACGGTAGGTGGCTCTTCGACGAGCACTTCCGACAGCTTTCCCCAAAGCTGGTCGACGCTGCCTCCGCCCTTGGGCGTCTTTTGCCCAACTTGGGTGGAGCCAGCGTCGCAACAAGGAACCTCTTCACGGGGGTGGTCCGGTCGATGGCCCTATATGGGTCACCGGTGTGGGTCCCGGCTCTGACCGCCCAGAATAAGGCACGCCTTTGGCGGCCTCAGAGGGTATTGGCGGTCAGAGCCATACGCGGATACCGCACCGTGTCGACGGAGGCGGCGTGCGCCTTGGCCGGAACACCCCCGTGGGATTTGGAGGCGGAAGTGCTCGCCGAAGTTTATCGGCGAGCGGCTGAATATCGGGCGGAGAACGGGTATCGTCCTCCGCCCGAAGAGGTACGCGATTGGCGTGAAGCCGCTCGCCGAGCCACGATGGCTCGTTGGTCGTCCCGGCTGGAGGCTCCACGCGCTGGCTTTGCCACCGTGGAGGCGCTCCAGCCGGTCATCCTCGAGTGGGCAGGGCGGCAGCACGGGACCCTTTCCTTCCGGCTGACGCAGGTGCTTTCCGGGCATGGTTGCTTCGGAAAGTACCTGCACTCGGTCGCTAGGAGGGAACTGAGTCCCGCCTGCCACCACTGCGACTGCAGTGAGGACTCGGCCCAGCACACGCTGGAGATCTGCCCCGCTTGGGCGGATCAGCGCCGGGCCCTCACTGCAGCTATTGGAGGAGATCTGTCGCTACCGGCCGTCGTACTATCCATGGCCGGTAGCGACAGCAGTTTTACCGCGGTCGCGACCTTCTGCGAGGAAGTAATCTCGCAGAAGGAGGCGGCGGAGAAGGCCCGAGAGGACGATCTCCACTCGGACCCGATCCGCCGCCGGCGAACCGGGCGGCGGAGGCGCGCCCATCTGCGCCTCATGCCGCCCTGAGTGTGGCCGCGGATGGACGGGATGGGTTTTCCCGTCCATCCGCTTTAGTGGCCAGCCGCGAAGGGGCGACGCACGCGTGTGCCGTGCGTCGCCTAAATTGAGATTTTACTAGAAGAAGGTGTCCGCTTCAGTGCGGGCAGGCGCTGGGAGGGGTCCGGTTTGCGTTAATAACAGCGATCCCGGACCCCTCCCTTTCTCAGGCGCAGAGTTGGCACACCGTGTGGTTTTAGTCGGTTCGATTCCGACACACCGCCCCGCCGCAAACCCCGGCGGGTTGACGGCCCGAGGGGGTTTCCACACGTAAAAAAAAAAAAAAAAAGGGACTAAATGGCATTGTGTGTTAGATGTCCGAAAGTAGTAGTGTTAATACTAAAGTAATGTCTGAATAGACCTGAAAGTAAATCAGCTTAAGTGCAAAAATGTACAAATGCAATTACCGAAGCTTGCAGTGATGTTCTGACAGCCTTTCAAAATACTTCCGAGAACTTTATACTCGATGTCAATAAAACCTATAGCATGTGGGTATTACACACAATTCAAGCATTAACGAACCATGAAGAGGTTGGATTGAAACCTTATGGTTAAAACCTTTATTTGAATAATATTTCATAGTTGCACAACCACTTTACTACACTACACCTCTACTACCTTCCTTGTCAAAGATTTTATTTTATTATAAACCAAACGCTGGATTCAACGTTGTTAAAAGTTGCCTAAGTTACTCTTTATGTCATCAGCTATCTGTCAGTTAAGTCTCGTCTAAATCAGTCCCGCCATTCCAAAGGTTAGCCGAAAGAAATAAACAGATAGACTGTATAAAATATAAAAGTGTCTTTTTGAAATAAGTATTGTTTAAATATTTCATATGCATTTAGAGGAAAATTGTTAATTTGAAATTACAAACAGACACTTCAACTCTGTTTATTTGTAAAGATATTATAATTATATTACATATTTTAATTTCTGAAATTAATTATGAATATTATATTAATCATTAATAGGTGTATTTAAACTATGGTATTCCGCCACAGGAGTATATTCTATCTGTAAATAGGTGTTTTTATATTCCTCTCTCACACACATATTTGAATAATATGAACACGAGAATGTGAGATTAATTTTCTTAAAAAACACATTTGTGAAAATTTGAGAAATGAAATGAAAATCTCCTTCATAACAGACATTTTTTCCTTTCTGTTATTAATGAAACGAAAACGTAGAACGTTGCTTAAGCCAAACCAACAATAACGTACACCGACGATATAAAGGTAGAATAAAATATACTCTACCGAAACGTGAAAAAACAATAAAATATCAATGAAACTCAGTCCATTTACCAGTCGTGTATCGAAAAAGTTTAAGCCAACGTTTTTTACCGTTCAGTCGCCATTGAAATCTCTCGGTCCAATTTTTCGATAAAGAATCACTACAATTGAAATTGATTTTTCCTGTTTCAATTTAACTTTTTTATATCACGTATTGACTACACGTTCCTATATTGAGTATGGTCATGAATGCGAGACTGGAAAGTCTATAAAAGTGCAGCTAATCTAAATTTTGAAGTAAATTTAATCATATAACAGTATCGTTGATCTAGACTACTTTAAAAATCACTCTAATAATGCAGATGTAATGGTGAATTTCTGATTAATTATGTTAAAGAAACTATAACACTATTATACTATATCTCTACATATTATTTTACAACAAAGACCTCCACCGCGTCTGTCTGTTCGTGATAAACTTAAAAGCTATGACACGGATTTTTATAAGGTTTTTACTTACGAATAGACTGATTCTTGAGGAAGTTCTACGTATTTAATTTTTTAAGTTTTTGAGGATGAGATTTATTGGCTAAAATATAAAAATATTTATTATGTTGAGGTAATCGAATTGTAGTAAAACTATTATATTTGTATTTGTTAGGGTATAATTGCCAAAA
Organism: Spilarctia lutea; assembly: GCA_916048165.1. Lineage (NCBI taxonomy): Eukaryota > Metazoa > Arthropoda > Insecta > Lepidoptera > Erebidae > Spilarctia > Spilarctia lutea. Next base: position 12,408,354 of record OU696487.1, read on the forward strand.
AAAAAAATTGTTATCCTGTATACTTTGAATATCATGTGTGATTACGGAAGGGTACCAATCAGTACTGAACCTATATTTATCCTAAAAATGATGACTTGTTTGTTACCTGTTGTAATTACCTTAATAAATAAATAAATAAATCGGAAAAAATGAAGCCACAAACCTCAGAGAAACAGGCTATCTTATATTTTCAACCCGTGCAAAACCTGTGCGGGTTGCTAGTAATATATATACTTCTGACAAGATTACCAGAAACCTTTGTTTTTAAATAAATATTGGTAATAATTTAATTCCTTCTATCCTGATTTTATATACTTTATACAAAATTCAATTTAGATTATTGATATGTTTTGTACCAAAAGAAGACAACAGACCAGTCAGACCACCGCTAATCAAAAATTAAAAATGCATATAGGTAAAATACTCTCTGATTAACGGTTAACTGTAATAAAATTATAACAGGTGCAAGGAAAAATATACAATATTGTCCTAATTGCGGGATTGAATTGTACAGAAACTTTTGGAAGATACGTTAAGAATACTTAGTGACTCAGTTTGCCGTCTCATTCTCCGTGTCTGCTGAATACCAGATATTTAATATAAAAATATCTTATTTTTATGGGTTAGGAGCAGCAGATCGTTTATGACAAGCGATTACCACAGCACATAGACACACTCAAGTACGTTGCCGGCATTTAATTAAATTAAAACAATAAATTAAATCATTAATCAGTATTATGAAGAGCTTAAACATGCCTTAAGACCGATTTTATTAACATAAAATTATATTGACGTCGATATTCGGAATCGTACAAGACTGTATTCAACCACAGAATATTAACCGCACTGTGAGTAATTTCATATCCTTTGAAACTAACTTGTCTTACAACCGCAGTTTAATGCGGAGGGCTTCTAATACATTTTCCTAAGGCTGGGTTATAGTCAATTTTGCACCCTAACTGAAGATTTCAACGGCTTTCTATGGCTTTGCGGGTTCAGCTTTAGTAGCCCCTATATCTCACAGTGCGTAAGTTGTTGATTTGTAGATAAAAAATAGGCATCCATTTTTTGGGCCTTTCACTGAGAACGCTTGAATAATTGAATGTTTTCGAGAGATCTCGAATAAGCTAAATCGTTTTGATTATATTAGTGAACTTTTTCAAGAAAGCATGAGTAGAAGTAGTGATTTAAATACAAGGGTTGCTACCTTTTGTGTTACACAAAAGAGGTAAAGTCGTTGGAAGTTTTCTCAGCTTTATGATTGCACAATTTTAATGGTAATTATATAACATACGTATTTATTTCATGGTTTTGCTTTAACAATCAAAATCGTTTACTGACAAGCCAAATGCGGTCAATCCAAAGACCTGATTCTACTTTAAAAATACATTCTTTTTTTACCAGCTTTTGTTTAGTTTCACCTGTCCCGATGTTTCTCTGTAATCGAATCTTGCAAGTTAAATATGAACCACTCCCCGATTTCGAGTTGAGCTGAAATTTTAAATATTCCTTTAGTTCTATGCAATTATATATAATCGGAGTTATTATTAATGCAAAATGGCCGCCGTAACAAAATAGCGTCGTACATATTTCTGAATAACCCACCCAGTATGGGTATCAAATGAAATGGGTTAAAGATTTTTCTTATATCTTATAACAAGTGAAAAAGCTTGTTTTAAAAAAAATACTTTTTAAATTAATCACTTGTTATATTTACGCTAAAACTAAAAAATGTAGTACATCTTTGTTGCAATAAGCGTTACGTTGTAAATATATTTTCAAACATAAAACCACCTCGCTTCCTTCTTTTAGTTGCACAATGTCTATTGTAATCTGCTCCCAAAACAAATAAACGAATCTAAATATATTTATCCATATCTAAAATCAAGAATACCTATTAGAAAATTATCCAGTTCGAAAATCAATGAGAATACCTAGTTAACAGTTTAAATTTATTTATTTATAATATTATAATGCAATGCAATATGGTACATACAGTTTAATACAATAATATCAGTTTTACGTAAGGTCATTTAATGTTGAACACATAACTTTACAATAATAATGCGTAAAGAAACAAAATTCAGTAATTATCAAAACGTAAGCTTTATAAAATTTACAATTCAATAGGCACCCTCGTCTGTTCCACAAAATTCAAACATTTGTGAGATTGATTTTGCCTGAATTTATTCAGTATATTAGGTAACTACGCACTGTAAAAGAGTGCTGTAATATATTTTACTGAAGGCTGTTAAACTGTCTGGTGATTTAAGACTCGTCGTGAAGTTTTTGCTCAATTTCTTACTTTAAGGCTCAACAATTTGGAAAAGAGCTTATCGACACCAATCGAAATGAACTCACATGTTTGCAACACTACATTTTTTTATTAATATTTTTGTACTTTTTTTTCTGACTATGCAAAACATTAGTTTATTCAGAGTGAAGATGGCCTCAAGGCTATTCACAACAAGTTGTTTTATCTACATTTATTAACTCGCTAAGCCCCACGATGTCACTCGCGGCACAAAAACAACCGCGTGTAACGCCTACGGGGCAAAGCTAGTCTACAAAAGTAGCCTAATTTACTCCTTATATTATCAGCTATTTATCAGTGAAAGTCCTGTCAGAATCGGTCCAACCGATTCAAAGATTAGCTGGACCAAATAGACAGACAGACAGTGTAAAATGTATGTGTGTATCTGTATAAATACTTTTGTATTTAGTAAAAAACGGATATTTTAATATTATAAATACACACTCCAATTTTATGTATTTGTATTGATGTATGCTAGATCACTTACTGAATGATAAGCTAGATGTTTCAAAAACTTAGTGTTTTTGAAACGCGTACAATAAGCTCACAGTGTAAAATAAAAATACTGTAATAAAACACTAATGCATTTGAATTAATTCGAGTCAAACAAGTCAACTGTGAAATTATTTGAACGACTACAAATCGTCAATCTCAATTACCTACATTAAATTTAAACACCTTTTCCATTTTCTTCGCAGACAACTCCACGCAAGAAGATTTTTATTTAAGATTGAAGTTTAGCATCCGATAAGCTTTCAATATATAGCCTCAGGGGCTCGCCCTTACTTTTTATTTGCAGAAGGACTTATATATATATATGAGAATTTCTGCTGGACTTTCACTGATTGTTTTATTTATATCAGTTTTGAGAACAGAAGGAAGGGTAAATGTTTTATAATTTAAAGCAATACCTATTTTATCTACTGAAAATTCTCGGTGATAGCGTGTTTAAAACTGTCCTACACCCGCAGCCGGCGGCGTCACCATGGAAACGGTGAGGAGTACCAGCTTCATGAGGAGTACCGCCAAGCGCGGAAAATTCTGAAAACAATATTGTGTTAAAAATATATTTTTTTAAATTCAAATTAATTACAGAATGATAAATAAACGACATTGTTTTAAAAAGCGTGGGGCGACATTATCGATCAATATTTTTATATTTAAATGTACATTTTAAGATTAATAATGAGTAGATACATATTTAAGCGTTTCTGCATATTCAACCCCTAAGAGGGTGTTGTAAGATTGTATGGAAGTCTTTTAATTTTTAGTACAGAAATAAAATCGTTTAACTCCTAAATCAAGAAATCCATTGATTTCTTTACTACGCAGATAAATGTATGCTGGAATCAGCTTCAATCGAACTAAGAAAGGAAAATTAATCATCGAATTAGTTTCAAAACAATCGTAATAACCACTTTTTATTTCGAAAGTATACTATTTCTTATTCTAATTTATAAGATACATATCTAGGAAGGTTATCGTAGATAAGAACTAGTGTCTTATAAATGCGCTGAGTTTTGGTAGACAGAGAAGGGCAAATTAAAAAAAGTTGAAATGAGACTTTACAATAGAGCGAAACTAAGCCGTTGAACTAAGATATGCACATATGCATATTCACTTTTTAAAACACTACATGAAGTTTTCAGTAGGTAGGTATGTAGAAAGTGCATTGTGGTGTTACTCGTACCAGTGTTGTTGTTAAACAAAACAAGAACGACGAATTAAATTGTCATCAACTGGTGTCCAATCGTCTGCAAAAAACATATTTCAGTTGATCGAAAATCGATAGCCGGCTCTAGTGTTTTTTTAATATCACGCCTGTTTCTTTTTTATTAATTCGATATAGAACAGATGTTATTTGGTTTTATATTGAAATTTATCATTCAATTTTTTATCCTTTCGATGATATTGGAATTTGAAAATATCTTGATTTACATTTTATACCTAACTATATTGTAAAAATTACTAGAGTTGGTAATATTTAAGGTGATTACGTAATTAGTATTAAATTAATTTAATTCGTCTTGATATTTTGAGGGCCGCATTAACCGTGGCCATAGTACATAATTACACTATTATTCCATACCATATAGTGCATATGAAGTGATCGTATTAATTCCGTTCGCCAACTATACTTACTAGTTTACCATATGTCTTATTAGGTTTGTTTATTCGTATAATATCTACAGTACAAAACCTACTTAGTTTGTCTAGAAAGTGCTACGAAGTATATAAATTGACTGCACGGTTGGCCGAGTGGTTTCAGCGGTCGCCATGCCGCTTGCTACTGCGCCAAGTGTCTTGGGTTTAAATCCCACGCGGTACAACACTTTGTGTGATCCACAAATTGTTGTCCCGAGTCTGGATGTTCTTTGTGTCCGTTTCATGTATGTTTGTAAAGTCCCCCACGACACAGGATGTTTATTCCTAATGTGGGAGTTGTCTTTTTAAAAAATAAAAATAAAAAAATGTAAGAATGGGGCTAATACCACCCACCAATAAAACTTCTATACCAGAATCTACCCACGAACACTATGCTATATATATCTATTTCGGTTTGGGAAAGCTACAGCTATATGGTTAGTTTGTTATGCAACATCAAGCCAATAACAGGTTTTATTTTATTTATTACTTTATGCACAAATACATGCATCGGTGGACTTAATGCCTAAGGTTTTCACGAATTGCAACATAATAAGTTAACAAAAGTTCTGGCACACTAACCAACACGACACTATACCATTACAAATAATAATTATAAAAATACAAAAATGACATTTTTGAAATAAACTTAAGATTCAGCAGACTGCGTACATCATTAAAGTTGGTGTATAAGAGTAGGGGTAAGGAGTTGTAGAGAGTAACTACTCCTTGCACAACTTATTGAAGTCGTCGTTTGCTCTAATGATAAACGATTTTATGGTAGTTGAAAGAGGAAAAGTCACATGAAGGTGGATAAAATTGAACTGACCTACGACAATTTGGGAAATATTAAACTGTTTTAGAACCCACAACAAAAGTAACCGGAAGAAAACTGGGGAAGTTAGAAATATAATAAGGTGGATCTGGGTAATCTCTGTATAAAATTTATTCTTACTTTATTAGTTAGTATTTATAAAATCATCATACCTGGTATTTAAATGCCCATAACTTATGAAAGTAATAAAGGTTACCACAGCAAGTATTAATTACTACCTTAACTAAATCTCTGAAAAGTTTCAGTCGTAAATTTGAAGAAACTAAGTCCCTCAATTACAAATCAAAGTAAGCCTTACTTAAAATGCAGGTGGTGAAAGTTGTTAACTTAGTTGAAAGTACTCGGAATTTGTAACGGAGTAGATGTCGGCACACATCGCAACTTTACACCTCTAGAAAAGGGGTCCTATGAACTTTTCGCGAAGAATTTATGTTCTACCCTTTGTAATTATACTAACTTTGAAAACTGCTCTTGGCATTCAGCTTCAATTCGAATTCAATATTTCTGAAGATTTCTGGATTAAAACTTATTTGGATGTCCTTACGAAAGCTTTACTAGATGAAGGTCTTTATTGCTAGCAATATTTTGATATCATTATCTCCATAAAAATAAAATCTGATATAGTACTCATAATAGCCACGAATACTTTAGCAGTTATTTTTTATGTAGAATGATTAGTTTCAACTTTATTGTTTCCTCAAAGATTTTCATGTTTTATCCATGATGGCAGTCATCAATTACCACACCAACGGATACATCATTGTTATTTTAATGCGGGTTTCACTATACATTTTTATTTCCTGAACTTATTCATAGAAACTAAGGTAGGTACAGTTCACGATTTGAGTAAAATTTTAGTAAAGAAATTATTACATGTTTATTTTATTACCTGCCATATTTGCTATAAGCATTGTATGACTATTACTTTGTATCACTTAACTAATTGTAATTTACTGGACGTATAACCTTGCGGTTTGAGTGCTCGCTCACCTCACCACCTGTCACTGTGTGTGGCGGTTTGTTTAAGTGATGTCGTCGACCTATAATTAATTGTTTCGAGTTTTTTGTACTTTACATTAAGTGTTAATTTAATGTTTCAAAAACTTGCATGAAACAGCACAGGTTCATGAATGCGAATGTTGTCTTTGAAAACAACGGCGTGGCGACCGCTTAAACCACTAGGCCGTGCTGTCATTATTAATGTATAATAACGTTTGTTTGTACAATTTAAAATCACAGTTTTATGTTAAAGAAAAAGAAATTAATGATATCGTTGCAACGTTTGCAGAAGTTACCCCGACAGTCCAAATGGCATCTATGAGAACAACCATGAGAATGCAACGCTTGCAAATTCTTGTTCTAAATATTGACAATCAAACTACTACTTCATGAGCTTCTAACTTGAAATTAACATTTATATCGTCATAATTCAGTTATTATATATTATATATGAATATATAATTTATCCATGTTATGTATGTATTTAGGAATATATAAGTATGTTCATCAGCAGTGTGGTTACCATAGTGCAGTACTTTGTCTAGTTTGGGATGAGACGACTGTGTGTAAAATATGTAAGGATATTTTTATTATTGTAACATACATATTTATTAACACGACAACTTCATATATAATTTAGAGAAAATCTCTAAAACATATTTTTGTAGGAATACTCTTAACGTTTTTCTATTTAACAAGTATCCATGCTGAAAATAAGGCCGGACCTAAATGACTATTAAATTATGTATTATAAATGGGTGAACTTAATGCATAACATCGTTAACATGCATGAGTTGATGTTACGAAGCATATTTAGGTACATTATTTCCTCATTTTGAGGCAGTCAAACGTTTATTTACTTCTTGTATCCTTAACCCTTAAATTGATATCTCAGTTTGTACTATCGAAAAAATTGTATCGTGACCCACCTTATGCTTACTTTCTTTCAGACATTTAAATGCAGTTAGGTCGACATTTGCGTATATATACATTTCCATTGTTACGACCGAGAATTATATTTAAACAAAATTAAATATAATTCTCTGTGTAATTAAATGACAAAGAATTATATATGCAGTATCCAAAAAATAAGTATGTAATGAGTTATAGTTAAATTCAAAGGGCATGAATTCTAAATACGATTATTGCTGTTTTATCTAATTTATTATCTACTGAAGAGGTTATAAAGTGCGGCATGCACTTCAGAGGCGGAAAATCTTTTTTTATTTTTTATTTATGGGCCTGTTATAGTGACTTTAGTTTGCCTGATAGAAAGAATAAGCAGAATCCAAGACTGGTAGTCACCACACTCATTGCGAATGCAACAATCCGTCATGGTGACCATTACCATGGCGGCATAGTGATGCTACTGCATCATTGTGTTTCCGATCTCGTACTTATCAACGAAACACAACAGCACGAATGCTTTCATTTTACGTTGATCTTCTAGGCGAGGGTAGTACCACCCGAGCCGGTCTCCGTAGTCCATAGTTCGTGCTGAAATCAGCGGCTGGCTCTACTACTTTCAAACGATTTATCGGCAGTAAGTTATTATTCAAGTTTGTCGACAGTACTTTATATTTTTCAGCATTCTATTTTTATTTCTAATGTTAGCAGTACGAGTATGTTAAAAAATCAAATCTGAACCGGTATTAACTGATCCATGACTTTCTTTACTCCTTGGTTTGGCAAAGTCCACCCTTGTATTTGTTATTGGAAAAAAAATCCAAAGATCAACAGAATTCTTTTTACCGATTTTTATCCTGAAAACTGCACACGTCATTCTGTTCAAGAGCGGTTGCAATTCAACATTTAAGCTCTGTATTTAGATACGCACGACCATAAGTATTCCAACGGCTCTGTCCCAAAGTTCCGTTTAAACACTTGAGACCCTACCTCCAGGAAAACTCACTTGACGAATATTACAACGGTGTGTGAAAACATTTTACAAATGTGGTATTTGGTTGACCATTAAGTCAAATATTTTGTAAAATAATAACATTAAAAGAAAAAGATCATTATAATACCTGCTTGACTATCATTGAGTTAAATACTTATCAACCTAGACACAAAAAAAAATTGCACACACCATGAGAACAACGATCTTATTTATCATGATTTTTATTGTAAGTAGAGGTGACCTGAAAAAATTGAGATTCCAAATAAACGAAGAATTTTTATGATTCCCTTTTCATTAGCCTTAATAAATATTTATGAATGCCAACCGTTTAAAATAAATTCATCAACATTCTTTTATCATTCTTTTATTTTTAAGGCGATACTGTTATTTTCTTGCCCCAATTTTTCCCAATCCCTGTAACCATTTAAACTATTAAAACTCGGACTTAATATTAAATATTTATAGGACGTAGCAATCATTTTATTAAATTATTACATGGTTTTTGTGTAAACGGGTGCTATGTCCCTTCGACACAAAGGGTATCCTTCGACCAGGCGAGGTAATCATGCCTAGCGGGCCACGACTCCTACGGTTGATGCTGGGATGTTGTATATATGCTAATCAGCACGAGAACTTTTATATCGTGATGCAGGATTGGTAGTTTCTTCGTATTGTACATTACTCCGTAGTTTGATGTATTTTCGGTAGATGGCACTGTAGTGTGTTTTCTCGTTGCGCTGTATGTGGAAGTTGCCACCGTTTTAACATTACCCCTTAGCTAAAATGCAAGTGTTTCTTGTGGCTGTCGCCACGTTTCGATCACGTGACTTAGCGTAGAGAGAAACCATGCACATACATTTCATAGATTTCTAATGACGTTTACGGTTTTAGAATTTCAAATTGGCTAGGGGCTGGTTTTGCGAATAATTATAATAAACTTATTGGGTGTCGAAGAGAAATACGTCGATTAATTAATTAAGAAACTTCATGAACATATTTTTTAATTTTCTTCAGTTCAGTGACTTATTATTACTATTATTTATATTTATTTATTGACAAGGCTAACCCCAGAGCGTAGAGCGTAATTCTACACGCCCCCTACAGAGAGTCGCCCAATTAACTGCAATTCAAAGAATTCCTTATAGTTGGAATATGTTAACATGAACAAATTTATTTGATAAATGTTTTGGCGTTTTGCTGAGAAATCTCTAATTAAACTTGCAATAAATAAATAAAGGTTTCCAATTTACGACAGATACATGTTCATATAGTCCGGTAAACCAAAAAAGTTGTTGTAAGTTTACTTGTTAGTAATAATATACAAAAAACTAAAACAAATTGAATCCGTTTTATATAGCACCTGAGAACGGTACGTACTTTTGCCTTTTTAAGTTGTAGTGAAACTGAAAATGATATAGGTCGGGTCTAAATTTCTCAGCTGATCGGTCTTCCCATTCAAAGTTTTAAAACTTTAATATTTACAAAAAATCGTAAAGAGCTTTTCTAATGAATGCAGAGTGGCTTGTTTATACTTTGTTCGGACATCTTGTTTTGATATTTAATTTAAATGTTCACGATTATATTGCATAATCTGGATATATTTATTAGCTCTTTATAAAATGCACACACATACACATGTATTTTTTTTTGTAAACACCTAACAAATTCCACCAGGTAATTTTATACAATGAGAAAAAAGTTCTACGTCGATAATTGTACAATTTCTAGTACTTTAATTGCGACCTTAATCTTTTTGGATATCTAAAAGCGAGAGAAATAAAATCAGATAAAAACTAATTATTTATGGTTCAAGATATGTAAAATTCCTTATTTACACGCTTTGAACCATAAATAATTAGTTTAGCTGACCAGAGCGGAGCTGGAAATCATTTACCAGTTGCGCAGTTTGAGTTTTCTAAATTTGTGTGGGTGCTTATAAAACGGTATGAATTATCGCCTGCTATAAAGGAAACTATTTAGTGTAGTATACATTTGTTCAAGCTGTAGGTTCAGTATACCGTTTTATACAAGTCAATAAAAGATTTGATTTCTTAATTTGAAATAGTTGCTATAAATGCCTTTGAAATGTATTGGTAATATTGACTGAACTGTTGGCCTGTTGTTTTGAGCAGTTACCATGCTGCCATTTAACAAAACAAAGTACTATTTAAAAATAGGATTATTTATATTTTTACAAAAATTTTGGGATGTAGTTAAATTCATTCTTATTTGCATAAATATATATCGGCTAATAATAGTGTTCGGTTATATATTTGAACTAAACACTTAATATACTACACTACACTATATATATTTTTTACCGTGGGAGAGCTATGCTACGGCATGAATGGGTCGGCTCGACCGGAGTGATACCACGGCCTCACAGAAAACCGGTGTGAAATAGCGTTTGCGCTGTGTTTCACCGAGTGAGTGAGGATACCAGAGGCCCATACCCCAACCTCTCCCCCATCCCCTTTCCCATCCCCCAAAGGTCGGCAACGCACTTATTACACCTTTGGTGTTGCGGGCGTCCATGGGCGGCGGTAATCGCTTACCATCAGGTGATACGTCTGTTCGTTTGCCCACTATTCAATAAAAAAAAAAATATACCTTACAGACATTTTACACAACATGTTTATGAACTCATCATCATCTAACCGCATAATGAGATATCGTCAAACAATTTAGATCTTATGATTTTTAAATACACACTTTTTAACCCACAAAAATAAAACGATTGGTGCAATTATTTATAAAGTACTCAAAAATGGCAACCATTTTATCATGTCAATCTGTTTCATCCTCAGCGGGATAAAACGTAACAAAGTTAACCCGCTACTGCCCTGGGACATCTGAATTATAAATCGTTTCATACTGTCTCCTCGTAATACACTGAACAAAACTCTGCTATAACTTTTATATAAAAATTCAAACCGTTTCAACTTATAATTCGTGGTTTATATATACACTAGCTGATCCACGCAACCTTGTTTGCGTCTTATATAGCCCGTAGCATGACAATTTTCGCAAAATAAGTAACTTTTCTGGTTGATTTTTACACCTTTTGTCCGAAAAACCCAAATATCTTACGGAACCCTATTTTTTTCCAAAATAAAATATAGCCTATGTTACTCGTGGATAATGTAGCTTTCGAATGGTGAAAGAATTTTTAAAATCGGTCCAGTAGTTTTTGAGCCTATTCATTACAAACAAACAAAGTTTTCCTCTTTATAATATTAGTATAGATTTATTTAGTAAAGCTAAAGAATGACTTCTTGGTTATGGATTTGTTTAAACACCCTAATCATTGGAACTATAGGTTTGAAATAGAGACTATTTTAGGGAAGGAGCCAGAACAGAAATCTCTCTATTCTGAGTCCTTCCCTAAAAATAATCTCATCTCTTATGATCACCTGATCATAAGGATCAATTAAATATTCTTAAGACTTTGTCTTGACATGTTGAGTTAATATTAAAACTAAAAACTGTATTTAATCTTATTTATAGTACGTTTTAGAATCTATATGACACTATCTTTGCTGATCAAAAAATAACAACAGCCAGTTTGATATGAAAAAAATATTATCTATGAGGCTGCTTTTATGATTCTAGCTTCTATATTAAAATGTATGTGTGTATTATAATCGCAATTTACAGAAATATCGATGTAATCTTACATCGTTGATGTTACAGAGTGATTTAATGTACCAGCTGTCAATATTTACTAACAAACAGAGCTCACACTTGGGTATAGAGATTCGCATTAATCAATAGGACTTGATCACTATATCTTCTCGTTGCCATCTATGTTCACATAAGGTTGAACATACATTCTGACTGAATTCATTCATATGTTGACAGCCTCGGTGGCGTAGTGGTAGCGTATGCAACTGCTAAGCTTGAGGTCTCGCGTTCGATTCCCGGGTCGGACCAAATGTTTGTATGATCTGCAAATATTTGTTTCGGAGTTTGGGTGTTTTCTATGAACAGTATGTATGTATTTACAAAAAAAGTATATAAGTATTTATATCAGTTGTCTAGTACCCATAACACAAGCTCTGTTTAGCTTGGGACTAGATGGCGTTATGTGTTAGATGTCCGGAATACTCGTATTTATTTATTTATTCGACAAGAATCGACGATGTCATCTAAGCGATGACCACTAAACCACTAAACTATCCATATTATCGAGGTTGTGGGGGAACGGGTATCATGTTCCACCCAACACAAAGGGAGGATCCTCCGACCAGGCGAGGTGATCATGCCTGGCGGGCTACTGCCCGACAGTTGATGTTGGGATGTTGTATATATGATAATCGGCGCGGGAACTTTATTTGCGCGATTCAGGATTAGTAGACTCCGTGTAGTGTAGTGTGTAGGTACAGTGCGTTACTTCGTAGTTCAGTGTATCTTCGGTAGATGGCGCTGTATGTGGAGGTCGCCACATCACTCCCCTCCAAGACTGGAGGTCGATATATGTTGAGTCAGCTGTCTGTGCTCTGATGCGGAGCTTGCCAGTGCCAGGAGTGAGTAGTTCCAGTAAGTCGGAACTGAATGCCGCAAGTTCCAGTGAGTCGGAACTGAATGCCGCTAGTCCCAGTGAGTCGGGGCTGAAGTCCGCTGATCCTAGTGAGTCGGGATCGCATGCGGTGCGCGGTGCTGCGGTGAGGTCCCCAGTGAGTCGGGGCGATTGCTGCGTAGTGGCTGGCTGCTGCGTAGACGGGAGAGATGTGCTCTGCTTACATGGACCGTAGGTGCAGTGTGCTGTGCCTAGACGCTGTAGAGGCCGTAGGGGTTACCAGGCTGGAGCGGTCGCGTCCTGCGTGTGGTATATCCCAGTTGAGGCCGAAGTTGCTGGCTGGCTTGAGACTTGCTGTGGGAGTGAACATGATGGTGGCGCGGCTTGAAGGCTGCTTCCAATCACGTCGGGGTCACCACTGTGGGGGAACGGGTATCATGTTCCACCCAACACAAAGGGAGGATCCTCCGACCAGGCGAGGTGATCATGCCTGGCGGGCTACTGCCCGACAGTTGATGTTGGGATGTTGTATATATGATAATCGGCGCGGGAACTTTATTTGCGCGATTCAGGATTGGTAGTTACTCCGTGTAGTGTAGTTTGTAGGTACAGTGCGTTACTTCGTAGTTCAGTGTATCTTCGGTAGATGGCGCTGTATGTGGAGGTCGCCACAAGGTTATTAAAGATAGGCAAGTTGGTGGGTAATCCCTCAAAGACCAGCAATGCACTTGTGACGCCTCTGGTGTTGCGGGAGTCCAAGGGTGGCGGTAATCGCTTACAACCGAGTGATACATCTGCTCGTTAGCCCTACATAAAAAAAAGAACAAAAATATTAGCTTACGTATATGCTCGTTTGCCCTCTACACCATAAAAGAAAAGTTGGACAATTATTGATAATACTCATATGTTAATAAAAACAACATGTTGAAATAAATCTTGGCAATTTGTTTGACTTTAAACTCGATTATCCTTTACAAGCATTATATTAAATTCGTTGTACTATCAAAACATTTTAATTACCCAAATTGGGATGTTAATACCTAAAACAAATATTTTGAGAACGATAGTAAATGAAGCGTAGTCTCTCGAGCTTGTCTATTTATGTTGATGTCAGATTAGTAAAGCAATATTTCACATTTTATTTACTAAAAATAGGTATATAATATAATACTTAATATTTTATATTGCCAATGTGGGTGTGCCAGTGTGGGTGTCATGTCAGATTTCATTAAAAATTGGACTGAACTCAATTTCCATTTCACCTTTATTTTAAACGGTTCATATAATTCACATGATTGGATCAGACATTGGTAACGAACTTTCTTAATTGTACAAGGGAAGGTAAAAATGATGGATAAAAGTAAATAAAAGTCAATTATAATTTACTGTTTAGTAGAAGATGAATATATCATTGAGTAGTTGGGTTATGATAACCAAGACAAGGCTCCTTGGGGAAGACCTACGTTCAGCAGTGGACGGCAAATGGTTGAAATGATGAATGATGAACCAAGGCTTGAAATGAATGAAATAATTTCCTATTTGCCAATTATATCTTATTCTTTCAAATCTAAACCATTAAGTACAGCCACTCTTACATAATTAAGGTAAACGATGTATACTGAGCCAATTAGTGGTAACAAGCTCAATGAAACTAATACCCTTAATATTGTTTTACGCGAAGTTCTGAAAAAAACTTCCATTAGGTGAAAAAAATACTAGGTTATTTTTATGGTTCCGTACCCAAAAGGTTAACTGAAACCCTATTACTAAGATTTCACTGTTCGTCTGTCCGTTTATCACCAGGCTGTATATCATGAACCGTGATAGTTAGATCGTTGAAATTTTTAGAGATGATGTATTTCTGTTGTTATACTATAACTAAAAAACAGAGTAAAATAAATATTTAAGGGGGCTCTCATACAAAAAATTTTTAGATGATGGTACGGAACCTTCGTGCGCCAGTCCGACTCACGCTTGGCCCGTTTTTATGTTTAATTTTTTGTCACATCACATGTTTTATCACATCCCACACACGTAAACATGGTACATATTTTGTTGAGAGTTAGTGAAGTGTCAGAAAAATATGTTTTTATACAATTCTCTAGAAAAAATATAGAATCTAAATGGTAACCATAAGTGCAGCGGTAATGGAAATGTGTCATACGGTCATTGGGTGCAAAAAGATTTTAATCAAAAAAATATATACAGATCTCAAAATCGATTCAGTCTCTTCGAAATAATGGGGTCGTCATTAAATGCGGCCTCGACCTGTTGGTGATTTAGTCGTGGTATCTCGTTTTAAACCACACCCCATGGGAATAATTTTGATTTTGGAGAAGTCTGTGATCGGTTCGTTTTAGTCATTAATACCACCATGTTTGATGCGCAACAACCTGTTTATTTTGCGAGGTTATTCAGTACGATCCACAAAACGGAAAATCGTAATGTTACTTTGTTATCTGTCTAGGTATCCCTATCCAGACATTGTCTAATTGTCAGTCTTATATTATCTTTCATTTTACTGAAGGTATAATGTCCGAATTGATATTTATAAAATGATTGTAAACTAGTACGTTTTAGACCAGATCAAACTCCAGATGTTATCTGTACGTTTCAATAATTTTAATCCACTTCAAAAAAGGAGGAGGGTCTCAATTTTTTAATATTTGTTACCTCAGAACTTTCGACTAGTTGAACTGAACTTTAAAATGAGTAAGTTTAAAAAGAAGTGATTCGCTCGCATACCATCATTTTAATTTTAACCCTGAGTTTCAGACGCAGTGTTGCCAACACTCTGAATCATATTAAATATTTGCATACTTAAAGAACAAATAGTTTTAATATATCACAGATTTATTTCTTTAGTTCCAACGACTAAGAGCCTTGCCGTCCTTTGAGCCCCATCCCAATATAGAGGAAGCCCCTTCCCGATATAGAGGGAGGGGACTTGGGGTCCAGTAACTCTATTCATTTGCTAAAAATCAATAGAAGAATTGCTTGACACCCATTTTCTATGAAACTTTGGTGTCACTTCGGTCGAGTCGAGTCTAGACAAAGCATGACTCTTTCACTGTGGTTCGCACTAATGCTTAAATGATTCATTATTTTTTTTTTATATAACAAGCTGCGCCCCGTCGACCTGACCTTAAAGTAAAGCCTAAGTTACTCCTTCTATCATTAGCTATTTGCCACTATAAAGTTTCGTCTAAATCAGTCTAGCTGTTTTAAAAATTTGCTAGTACAAGCAAACAGACAGACGAAAGTTTTGATGTAAGTACTGTCTTAGAAACTTTCATTTGCATTTAGTAAAAAGATGTTAAAATAAACCTTATACAAATCGTATTTTTAGATTTATTTTTGTGTGAGCAAGCAAATGAAAAGTATTTTCACAAACACGACTTACAAAGTGCAAGCATTAGATGATAATTGCTTATGACATTTCTACATTTACAGAGTTGGTTCAAACCTAGCTAACGCCCCACTTATAATAATTGGTTTAACTACTTTGTGTTCAGGCTAGCATCTACATAATACTATTATGAGGATTAATGTACTAATACTGTTAGGAATGTAACTAGTTAATGCAATTCTTTGAATGTATTTGTAGAAAGTGAATTAAAATAAAACAATTTATGTCACATACAATGCTCTATATTTTAAGTAACACTTTTTTTAAACAGAAAACAGAACAATCCTGATATACGTAATAATAATAATAATAGATCACTTTATTGTACACCAGATGCATTACAAGGTAAGCTTAAAATTAGAGAAGTACAATTTGTTTTGTAAATACGTACCTATTTGTTTTAAAAAAATATTTAGAGAAGTTTTCAAACAGAGATTCAAATATAGCCGCGTCAATTATCAGAAAGATTATATACTCTCTATATATATTACTTACTGTCTCCTATCTCTGTAATATGGTTTGCAATTTTTTTTTTCGAACGTATAAGACTCAATGTCATCTAGTCCCAGACTAAGTGGAGCTTGTGTAATGGATACTAGACAAGTAGCAATACTCATATACTTTTTTTAAATACTTGCATATTATACATAGATAACATCCAAACTCCGAAACAAATATTTGTAGATCATACAAACATTTGGTAGCAGTTGCATACGCTACCACTGCGCCACCAAGGCAGCAATAAAGAGTTTTGCTATATATCTATCTAGAACTTATATCTTAAGTGATAATTAGCTCAACTTTTCTGTTACTAAATATTACTTTTAAATCTTTTATCTATCAAATTCTTTTTATCGAGGTTAATAATTTAATTTTTGACATTATTTTTCACTTGCATATTAATGCAAAAGCAATGAAACAAATTATTGTTTCACTTCTTCGAAACAAAGGAAGGAAAACAATTTGATTGTATGGACCATTGCTGCGTGTCATATAAGTACAAAAAAGGTAATCTATATACGAGTACATACCATTCGAAATAGATTTCATGTATGCTGACTTGTACACAATGCGCATAGATATTAGAACTTGTAAAGCCATGCACCATATCGTTATTCAGGATACCATACAATAGGTTATTTAGGCGTAGGCTGTCAGTTATTCATAACAAATCATTATTTAGGTAGTAAATTACTATTGTTATTATAATGTTATTGAAAATCAACGAGTCACATTTCATCGAAAAGTCATGGAAGTTAAAATTAATTTTACGACTAACTAATAAAGGTTCCCACAAAGCCAAAATTCTTTACTAGCTTCTACATAAATAAAAATAATATAATATATGAAATAAAAATGAGATATATGTTAACATTATGCATTTTATGCATATACCAAGCACACGCATTTCGTCCAAAATATGGATCGCAAGTAGATACACATATATGATTACACGATGTTACCAAATTAGTCACATAACTATTATATGCTGCAACATTTCCTGTACGGGTGACCCACCAATTCCAGACAGGCCGTTGCATGTTTATTTTGATACGAACACCTTTGAATTTCCTTTTAGTAGACGCCACTCAAGCATGGTTTTTGAAGACAAAACACTAAATATACCGCCGTCTCCTTTACTCACATATTGAAAACGTGATGAGCTTTTTCAATCTTGCATGGAGTTCAGAACTGAAGGAAAGCTTTCAGTCCGCGGTTGAGCGGCAGGGCGCGCGGATGTGTTACTACGCCGCCCGGCTTGTTTTGCCGCGATATTTGAAACGCATTTCCTATGGGCGCTTTATTTTGCATACCAAATTGGAGTTGCAAGTTGATAATTGAATATAACCTTAATATTCCCTACCATATTGCAACGTACTTTTATAACTGCAATTAAAAAAATAACTTATTTAATGGTGTGCGATTGTAAGTGAATGCGTTTGTGAATAACTCGATGAACAAAGTTTATTTTCGTCATCTCCTTTTGTATATAGAATGTGCATATTTCAAAATATAGGTGATAATTGGAGCAAAACTTCGTGTAGCTTTTCGCTTTAGACTGTACCCGTTGGTCCAACAAAAGTGACTTATTAGCAACCGTTGATATCAATCCTTCATATCACACTTAGTCTTGTAAATATATTTTGTAAAACTATAGTGATCAGTTAAAGGACCAAAGTTTGTACTATATACGTTAGATTTGAGTGTAGTGCATTGTGTAAATAGTAATGTAACGCGAACATATCCAGTGAACAAGTTTATAGTATTGAAGTTTATCTACAACGAACACTAATTGATATCGATTTTCACATATACAAGGTAAGACTATTTATATGTGTGAGTGTATGGCTTCACAAGTTTATTTACAGAAAATGGTGGATAAATGTATTAAACACATTCGTTACTATTCCCCAAGCGTGTTTTACTCGCGTTAAAGGGACATGGTTCGTGTTAAAAGTAATGCAAATTGACAGATAAGCGTCGCTATTTCATTATTCGGAGGTTAAATTTAGTTTTTGACTGACAAAATATATGATTGTTAGAAGACAGGAGGAAGTTATAAAGAAGTTTAAAGCTTTTTTTCGATCGAAATATGGTTTAAAATAACATTTGAGAAACTCTGAAGATTTGTCATCTAAACTTACAAATTTTTATTGTTATTTATTTAAATCGGATAACTAATAAAACTTAAATCTTTACTACCACAATGAGTTGTAAATACTTTAAAAACATAAAAAAAAATGTAATAACTAAACTGTATGGTATCGGATTGACTGAATATGAATATTGCATATTTAGGACATCTAACACACAACGCCATCTAGTCCCAAACTAAGCAGTGCTTGTATTATGGGTACTAGATAACTGCTATAAATATAAATTATATTTTTTTTTGTAAATACATACATAATATACATAGAAAACAGCCAAACTCCGAAACTAATATTTGCAGATCATACAAACAAAAGGTCCGACCCGGGAATCGCACCCAAGACCTGAAGCACAGCAGTCGCGTACTCTACCACTGCGCCAACGAGGCAGTTAAATTATATCATTTCTACAATATACAAGTATATGTATTTTAATCAACCTAGATAACTTACTTCAACTAAAAACAAGTTTATTGCTTTTAGCCAGGGTTTTAATGAAACTATGTCTAAAATTATGTGTTCGTAAGATCATATTGTATATTATCTGCAATGCAATAATAAAACAAAATTATTGTTTATGGAACTACTTTATCCAACCATCTCTCTAAAAATAATTATAACAACTTTATTTTGATTTCAAACCAGGCCTATTCTATGATGTATCTCTAAGCAATAGCTTCAACACTGACTTTTTTTTTTTTTTTTTTTTTTTAAAAAAAGACAACTCCCACATTAGGAATAAACATCCTGTGTCGTGGGGGACTTTACAGACATACATGAAACGGACACAAAGAACATCCAGACTCGGGACAACAATTCGTGGATCACACAAAGTGTTGTAGGTACCGCGTGGGATTTGAACCCACGACACTTGGCGCAGTAGCAAGCGGCATGGCGACCGCTGACACCACTCGGCCAACCGTGCAGTCAAACTTGTAATACGAATGGTATCTTGCCAACCCTGTCATTTGCCTTCTTGAACTTAGCTAGTTAGTTTATGCAGAAGGTTAAAAGTAATTTCCAACCATCGAAATTGTCCGATACATACAAAAGTCTGCTTAGTTTTGCCTCCATAAAATATGAAACGGTGGTAGCATAAAGGAATCTCTTGAGGCCATCAAACTGACCGACAAACTGCTAGTATGTATATCAAGAGCTATTCAATCAATTCCAACATTCAATCTTTGGACCTCAATCTAACTTAGAATCAGGCGGGTTGAGGTTTGCTTATAGACAAGTATAAATTTAAATAACAGGCTTAGTATGTATATTACTAGAAAATCGCTTTTAAAAGAATAATTTAGTTTAAGAGGTAACAAAAATGTATTTAAATTACTGTTCTTTCTTTTATCTAACTATTCTTTCATTATTGGTTTTAACAGCATGAGTCAACGCGTCACATTTACTAGATTGAATGTCTTTTTATATTTGATTACTCATCTGGTCTAGGCTATAACGATGATTGGTTGGTTTTTACAGATACGACGATGTAACAGTTTTATAGTTATTATTTTTATATCTTTTATTATGTTTAATCCCTCATTTTATCTTCATGTTAAGATAAATACCGTGTCTCTTTATCAGATATAAATAGCATATTTAATTAATGTTGGGTTTTCCTTCCTCCTCCTCTAGGTTCCGTGACTCCGTGACGTGAGGTTAGTCTATCATGGGTGACTATTTTTAACATATTGAGAGTCCATCGGTCTTAGTTGTCAATAGTTCGAGTTCTAAAAAGTCTGATAATGATCTATCTACAGAACTACGTCTTTTTTTAAGTCAAAAATAAAGTTCAATCATATAGTAATACAACAGTAAAGTTAGATTAACTCCTTTGGCATTGGGTCTCTCAATGTTTATAACAGAAATCATTACAATAAAAATAACATAAGTGCAAGCAGAGATTGTTAACATATTGTATGAACTATGTGTTTAGTAAAATCATACGAATTTGCTCACATGAAAGTTGCTTTGAATATACTACGTATCAGCTTCTAGAGTGTTAAACAATATCAATTCCTTGATGTAAAAAATCATTTCTGTAACATTTTTTAGACTTAGATTCTGTACTGTAATTATTTTTCATTACATTATATACGTTTGGAAGTTCATTCTACGAAATCATTTCATAACGCCGTTGAAGGCTACGTTAGGTAATGTTATGCTAAAATGCCAAGGACTTAAAAGGGTGTTAGCATTACACTGACCTTTTCCATTTCAATTGACGACGAAGACTTGCTTTTTTGTTCTGCGATGTGGATATGAAGTTGTACACTTATAAAAAAAAACGAAGAATTTAAAGTATAAACATTAAGTCATTTAAAAGCGTTAGTTTTCTCTTTAATCTTTTGAAGTTACACTATGATCGATTGCAGATTTTGTCAGAAACATTAATTATTATCTGATTAAAAAGTGTAGTTCAAAGACTAAACAGAGCATGATGTTCATAGAGAGCAAGTTCTATCAGGACACCGCCGCGTACCCACGAGACACTTTATTGGACCTGGAATTAGTAAGATAATCTAAAAATTGACATATTTGGACTGCATGGTTAGCTTAGTGGTTTAAGTAGTCGCCATGGCGCTTTCTACAGCGCCAAGTGTTGTGGTTTCAAATCCTACACTCTGTGTGATCCACAAATTGTTGTTCTGACTCTGGGTGTTCTTTGTGTCTGCGATAGAATGCGAGAGCTGTCTTTTTGAAAGAATAAAAAATAGTAGACAGTAGTTAGTATTTTCAACATTTGCGTTCATTGTCATTTTTGGATACGAGTTAGTTATATTTTAGTATCAACGTAATTACAATGCAAATTCCAGTGTCATTAGATATTGAATATCTATTATACGCTGACAATGCCATTAGTCGGGGTCAGAGACCGACTTAGGCTCACACATCATAAACACGTTGAGTAATTCAAAGTAATTATATTTTAATATTAATTATATACCACTAAATTTATCTGTAAAGGCAGACAAATTATTCGCTGATGCACTAGAGATAAAGTATCATTATCTGCAGGCATCTCCTCACCACCAGAAGGTAGTCTGCGAGAAAATTCATGACATGAAAGTCCACTATTGTAAATTGATGTACTTTCCATGAAGAATTAAATAAATACACAAAATATATGTATCAAATCCATGTATCAAATGATGATATTACGTAAATTTTGACCTGTTGTTTGGTAACCTGAAAATGTAAATGTGTGAATAAATAAAAAGAAATACATGGAATTTTCCAAAACAACTTGCATGGAAATTTTCACACCTAACAGAACTTCTATATGAATATATACATTATATTAGGTGTGTTAAACGTGATACATATCTAGAGTAGGAAACTTTACCGAAACAGTGATTATTTTCACCTGTCAGTATGTAATTTCTCAAAGTTAGAAATATTTAATGTGAAAAACAGTTTATATTACAAAGCTGAAGTAACTGTAAAGGAACTGTTTTTACACCAAAGTAGGGATCTTTTTCTTTTAACTAACAGCTTTTACTTACTGTTCAATATCGTCTATAAAGATGAAGACAAATGGTGTGACTTGTAAGTAATTTCAATGAATTATACGCATCATTTGTTACATTTATCAGTCGGTGTTCAGATACGTAGCTCAAAATTATTAACTTTTTCTTATTTAATTTTATTTGAGTGAAACTTGGTGGTTATATATCATCTAAAAGTAAATCCCTTCTAAATTTAATATCAGATAGGATTAAACAATCTAAAATCAAAAATAGGGAACAAAAAATCTATAATTTAATGATAGAAGTATCCAGTAAGGGTAGAAAAGTGTCCAGTTCCAAGAGCGGCAAGCAAATTTGCTCAACAGCACTATATTATTTTTGCACCAAAACTTTAAAACCAGCTAAATTTAATCTGTAAAACTAAAAACTTAAGCAACTTTAAAATAAAACAAATAATTAAACTGTGGCTTAATGAACTGGAATTTCATAACGTTGAAAGCCAAACAGTAAGATAAATATAAATAAATAAATATTCCGGACATCTAACACACAACGCCATCTAGTCCCAAGCTAAGCAGAGCTTGTGTTATGGGTACTAAACAACTGATATAAATACTTATCTACTTTTTTTTTGTAAATACATACATATTTTACATAGAAAACACCCAAACTCCGAAACAAATATTTGCAGATCATACAAACATTTGGTCCGACCCGGGAATCGAACGCGAGACCTCAAGCTTAGCAGTTGCAAACGCTACCACTACGCCACCGAGAGGCAGTCAAATAATGAAAACTTGAATAATGTCAAACACAACATCAGTATACATAGATCTTAACACTTAGCCTCAAATACACAGTAAATCATACTTGCTCACACACTTATACTCACACACACACTCAAACATAATATATTGTCTATATACTCTAAATATACAAGGGTAACTACTGTCTTCTAACTCTTTGCTATAGTAACTACTTGTTTGTTCTTTTTGCCTTGTAATCCATTTTTAATACAATAAAGATTTATTATTATGATTAAATTACGTTGTTAAAATAATAATGATAGTTGAAAACTATCATTAGTACACGTACGTATCAATTTTTCTGCCAGCTTTTAGGTATGGTAAAAGTAAGGTAATTATTGCAATGTAAGCTGTGCACAATATCGAAATTTCAAATGCTCACTAATCGCTGAACGAAAATAACTCATTCTCAGACCACTTCATTTTGTACAAAGATAATTAAATTAATCAAGAATAAAACTCATTCATCAATAAGAAATATAAATATCGCAGTATGCAAAATGACCAAGAAATTCCGCTATGTTGATCATTTTGAAAGGAAACTGTGGAAATGACAGGTGAGATAAGAATTCCATTAGAAAAACAATCATTTGCATCATCCAGTCAGGTGGAAGCAATTAATTATAACATCACAATGTTAACAAAATTTCAACAATAGATTAGAATAAACAATACCTTACAGTGTAACATTTGAGGGTAACAGACTATTAATCTTTTCGATTAACTTACGCAATTAAATAACTTTGTGGCCAATTAGCAATAAACTTCGTATAATAATTCATGCCAATTAAGGCCATAATAGGTACATTTTAGCTGTATTATTTATTAACACAGGTATTTTCACGTTTTTCATGCAAAATTATAAAACTATATTTAGAAAGTGTAAATAATATCAGTATTGTTAGTTTCAGTCAATTGGCAATGTTTTTCTAAAATACATTTGTTAATGAACTTTTTATAAATAAATCTAGTTCAAACAATGGCGTCAAATAAAACACTTATAACTTAACAATATTCCCAAGACTGCGAATTTCTTAACGGTTTAAAAAATAGAAGACCAACGTAATTTTCGTGGCAACTATGACAAACATAAAAAAAATATGAAAATGCTTTTCATGATAAGGACCAACTCCCAAGGGGTATTTGGTAAGTCGAGTCCTTGAGCTCTATAACAAATTTAATCAAAAACAAATGGGATATGATGCGCAAATCGAACGTGGTAAACGCTTCGCATGACAAGCGCTATATCACTTATAGAATCGATCTAGCGTAGACAAAGATAGATAATAAATCAAAAGTTTGATCACGCAAAATGTATTCAAACAGTAAAATGTTGACGATTAAATTATGTCAAATTGTTTACCGTTTCGTCTTCCTATCTTTGTTCCAATTTGTTTACAATTACTTTTGTTCATAAAATGTTTTTAGCGTTTTATTGAGTTCAGTTTTTAAAGAAACTTTTTGCACGATAAGCTTTGGTGGCATGAAATAAAAATGCAATTATATACTTTATATGAGTTGAGATCTTTCTAAATTATTATTTAAACCCTTCTCTTAACTTTAATTGATGAGACAAATAAGTTAGTTCACTTTCAGAATCACGTATTACCTTACTGAAAACTTAAAAAAAGTTGCAATGTCAAAATTGCCACTGCATCGTTTCTGAATATTAAATCTTTATAAAAGTTTATTGCATTTCTAGTTGAATTGCAAGACAATTTCTTGTTTAATTTTTGGTCCCGCCTTTCTCGAACCAAACTTTATTATCTCACTGAAATAACTAAATTCTCTACGTTTTATACAATGGTGCATAAATATAGTCTTGAACACGTACTGCTTCAATATCGAAAGTACTTTGAATTTTAAGATTCACGAGAACCACGGGACGCATGACCTGATCTTGCTTTGAATATCTTTCGAGAATTGACTCAGACTAGACGTTAACTTTCTGAAATCCGGGTGCAATAAATGATATATCAGTATATCTGCTGCAAACACTTTGCTTTTAAAGTATTTCAAATGTTGCTGTCTTTGTTTTTTCATAGAACCATTTCGCAAGTTGTAAATTATAACTATAACTTTACATTATATAAAATGAAGTTGCTTTTCGTTCCTGTAGGGTACATATATAAACAACCCAAAGAATTTAAATGCAATTTTCATCTTAATTTAGGTCATATGGTAAGAAACGTATTTATACTATGACTAGCTGACCTGGCAAACATTGTGTTGTCACAAAGATAAAAATAGTAGGAGTTGGTGACTCTCATCATTTAGGGGTATGAAAAAGAGATTTTGACCGATTCTCAGACCTACCCAAAATGCACCCAAAATTTCATAAAAATCCGTCCAGCCGATTCCGAGGAGTTTGGTAACAAACACCGCGATAAGAGAATTTTATATATTAGACAATATACCGATATTATGATACTAGAACATAAAGTCTCGATGACACTCGTCTTTATTCTACGGATGATCCACTAAAACCATTTGTATATTTCAGAGTTTTTTTTGTAGGTTATAATTTTACAGTAATGTTGGCCAATATAATCTTTATTATATTATACTTAGTTAATTATTTAATTTGACACTATATTCCACGTTTTACATTAGAAATATTGTGCGTCTTATGTAGATTTTAGCATATCATTAAAATGAATACTTTAAAGGATATCAGAGAATTAAAATGCATGGGCAGAACAGCCAGCACGATTGCACCCGTGTGAAGCCAAGTATCTACTAAATATAAGCGTCTATGTTATTATTATCCTCTAGAAGTCCATATTCATGTGTAACTAGCAAATGTTGTAATATCACTGACCTCTTTGTGATTTCTACCTAATGTGCACAAACATTTATCATCGCTCTAGAATGCTAAATATGAGTTGTACGCATTTCCTGCTTGTACAACGCGTTCAGCCGGTACATTGTTTACATACCATCTATCATTTCAATAATTGAACAGATATGAATATATTCTATCACTTATAGCACATGCATAAGTTAAAATAAAAAAAAGTTTATGTCTTGCAAATGTAGTTGAGCCAGTAAGTAAAATCATATCTTAAATTATGAATCATTATCACCTTAGTCAAAGGACGTCCAATGTTGAACATAGACCTTTCCCCAGGTTTTCAACGATAGCTAGTTTTGTCCTGACCGTATGAAACGACTTCCCGCGATCTTAAATCCATTATGTCAAATTAATGTTTCCTAATCGTTGACTGCTTCGTTGGTGTTGGCTGTGGTAGCTTATGCGACTGCTGTGCTTGAGGTCTCAGGTTCGATTCCCGGATTAGGCCAAATCTATGTATGATCTAAAAATATTTGTTTCGAAGTTTGGGGGTTTCCTATCTATAATATGTGTGTATTTACAAAAAAATACATGTATTTATTTCAGTTGTTTAGTACCCATAACACAAGCTTGGCTTGGGACTAGATGACGTTGTGTGTTAGATGTCCGAAATATTTTTTTATTTAATTATACAAATAAAGAGTGTAGGTAATTCTGAAAATACTCATGTATTAAAGTTTCTTCATGTCTTCTGTAAACCTACTTACTGTTGCTAGACATACCTGACTTTTGAGAATCGGCTTTTTAATAATAAAGGTAATTTTTGCTTTCATATACCAATATACCAATAGCTATCGGGGTCGTAAGCCACACCTGCGAAATTAGATATGTTTTTGCCTCAAAATGTTATTAAACTTAAAATAATTTTAAAGTGTCAACATTTACGTAATTAAATCTAAAGAATGTATACTGCTTTCATTTAGCAGTATGCTTAGCTTCCCAATGATTATAATTAGAAAGATTTGTGTTTTTTCTTCTTTTTCATTGTATAGGGGGCAAACGAGCAGATGTATCGTCTGATGGTAAGCGATTACTACCGCCCATGGACACCCGCAACACCAGAGACGTCATAAGTGTGTTGCCGGTCTTTTGAGAAGAAGTACTCTCTTTTCTTGAAGGTTTGAAGGTCATATTGGTCCTGGAATACCGTATTTTTTAGTTTATTTCATCACAAGACGCATTTATTTAACCAAAAATATGTAATTTATGCTAAGAATTAAGTATAACACTGTCTTTTTGTAAAAAATAAGTAATGAGTACTATAGAACACATGGTCGGTATCTCTGCCAGATTAATCATATTAAAGACTAGCTGATCCACGCAACCTCGTTTGCGTCTTATATTGTCCGTGGCGTGAAAATTTTCCCCCGTTTTTGAAACATTCTTCATTGGTGCTCCGCTCCTATTAGTAGTAGCGTAATGATATATAGCCTATAGCCTTCCTCGATAAATGGACTATCCAACACTGAAAGAATTTTTCAAATCGGACCAGTGGTTCCTGAGATTAGCCGGAACAAACAGACAGACAAAAAATTAAAAAATATATATTTTGGTATGTGTACCGTATATACATTCATATGTATGTAATAGAAAGCGGTTATTTTAATATTACACACAGACACTCCAATTTTATTTATTTGTATTGTATGTATAGATAACGACGATAATATTTATGGATGTGTACATTTTGATCTATAATATATCAATAATTATTTTCTCTTATTACTCCAATTTTAAAATGAAAGTGCCTAAGCATTATATAATTTAAGTACGTTTTTGGTTATGATTTTCAGTACAAAAACGTAAGATACATTTTGGCCCCAAGTGAATCAATTAAAGGAAGTTCCATTTGCTGCTAAATAAGTTCCTCTGACAAACAATTGAGGTTTTATATTAAATATCCATAAGCAAGCGACCTTGAAAGTTGAAATCCGTCAAGGTTCGGCATTGTCAATCTGTGTAATTTACTTGGAAGAAAAGAGAACAATACGGGTGAGAAGTAAGACCAAGAAGGTCATTTTAAAAACATTTCAAGTAAGTGTTTTTGCCACCATCGGGAGTACCATTAGACATTCTATTTGCTTGCTTGCGATTTCATTTTAGAGTACACTTGCAATCTCTATTTGTAAAGTATAGAAGTTTTTCGAATTATTAATAATAAAGAACAGATATATTATTGGATACCAGTCTCCTTTCTCAGAAATACTTGAAGTATGTTAAGTATCTGTAAATGTATCACTTTGTTGGTCAAAACATTCGAGGAATTGTTCTGTAATGAAGGTTATTTGGTAAAAATACATATACGATTCTCAACATATACATCCTTCAAAACACACGAGTAGGTACCACCAAGTAGTAAACTCTCTAAATATTGAACACACTTATGTCTTAATATATTATGAAGACACGATATTGATCGATTAACAAACAAGGATTGACGGCAAGTGCCTCTTTAATTTCTGAATGGATGATCGATATTTTTATAAGCGTTATTTTATTTCAAAAAGTGAAGAAGTTCCGATTTAAATATTTATTTTAAAGGCCAGTAGTTTTGGAAGAGATACAAAAAGCTTTTAGATATTTTCCGTCGAATTCAGTTCAGAATGACAATCATTCAAAGTGACAGGTAGCAGGGGGAGTATATTATTACTCGTTGAAAATTAAGCTAATGATGATGAACCTATTTACGCAACAGTCTATTATATTTTTGTAAAGGTTTCTGATGACATAATTAAAATAAATTACGTGAAATTTGTGTACTACTCTTTCTGTTTGCTCTTTAGAGAAATATGAAAAAATTGGGAGGTTTTGTAACGAACATTTGCTCACCCTATTTGTAATGAAATTTCTAAGATAAAACCTATCAATTCATAAGGTGTCGAAATTATCAAATAATTTTCCAAACTGAAAAATTAAAAAGCTAAATATCAAACGGAAATATGTTAAAATATATTCTAGTACTTTCAAGTGGTACGAATTGAGCTAATATTGATCATAAAACTCGTAAACGTTTTCTATGAAATATTTTTCAGAAGCTTTCAGACATCTGTACGATCATATAGACTAGTCACTATGTATACTATAATATGTGGCCCACATCATGGCGGCCTAGTGAAACTTATGCTTTATTGGGCCTCCGGTCTCGCACTCACCAACGAAACAAGATAGCGCGAATGCTGTCAATTTAGGTTGATCTTCTGTGTGAGGGTAGTACCACCCCGGTCGAACCGGCCCGTTCGTGCTGAGATCATTTTTGCTCTACCAACTATAGAAAAAATTTGTTCGTGAAGCCACATTTTATTTGTAACTAAAGTGTAATATACTTATAAAAAGGCGTACAGCTCCAACCTTCTGCACGTGACCTTCATTATGTGATAATCAACAATTTTATCTAAAGTGTTTTGTAATTTTAGATAAAGGGCTTTCCATCAACTAACAACTGATGTTATACGCTAATCTCATAATATCCGGGGGTTTGATAATGATACCACATTCATAATAAGTCACGTTTCAGCCAAAAAAAACAAAGTAGATAAGCAATTATGTTCTAATTCTTTATTTAAAAAAAGATGTTTAAAATAAAGAATGCACGGATGGCGTCATGTCGGTTATTGCTCTGAGTATTGTGGGTTTAAATCCTACATGAGACAATATTTTGTGTGAGCCACAAATTGCTCCGAAGAGTATAATCAGCCCCTGTGTCTAGCATTCGTGGACTATGAGAAGGCCTTTGACTCGATAGAGATCTGGTCTGTTCTGGAGTCCCTGCAGCGTTGCCAAGTAGATTGGCGATACATACAAGTGTTGAGATGTCTCTACAAAGCCGCCACAATGTCCGTCCAAGTACAGAATCAGCATACAAGACCCGTACCGTTGCATCGAGGAGTGAGACAAGGGGACGTTATATCCCCGAAATTGTTCACTAATGCAATGGAGGACTTCTTCAAGACGCTGCACTGGAAAGGACGCGGCATCAACATCAATGGCGAATACATCTCTCATTTGCGATTTGCAGACGACATCGTCGTCATGGCAGAGACGCTCCAGGACCTACAACAGATGCTGAACGACCTCGCTGACTCTTCTGTACGCATCGGCCTACGGATGAACTTGGACAAGACCAAGGTCATGTTCAATGAACATGTACTACCGGAACCGGTAGCGGTACACGGTGCCGTTCTCGAAGTTGTTCAAAAATACGTGTACCTCGGGCAGATTTTGCAGTTAGGAAAGAACAACTTTGAGGACGAGGTGAACAGAAGAATCCGGCTGGGTTGGGCAGCATTTGGGAAGCTTCGTCGGGTCTTCTCCTCATCGATCCCACAGTGCCTAAAGACAAAAGTCTTCAATGAGTGCGTCCTACCCGTAATGACATACGGAGGCGAAACGTGGACACTTACGGTACGGCTGGTCAGCGTGCTATGGAAAGGGCTATGCTCGGCGTTTCTCTAAGGGACCGCATTAGAAACGAGGTGATCCGGCAGAGAACCAAGGTCATCGACATAGCCCACAGGATTAGCAAGCTGAAGTGGCAGTGGGCTGGCCATATTTGCCGCAGAACCGATAACCGTTGGGGTAAACGGGTTCTCGAGTGGAGACCGCGTCTCGGCAAACGTAGTGTAGGACGTCCACAAGCCAGGAGAAGCCGAAGATCGAACTAAGTGGCGTGCAATCGGAGAGGCCTATGTCCAGCATTGGACTGCGATAGGCTGATGATGTACAAATTGCTTTTCTGGGTCTGGGTGTTCTTTGTGTCCGTTTCATGTATAATGAGAGTGGCAAAAAAAGTGTTCGAAAATGACACAACTAATGAATGATTTTTCTAAAACATTAAAAACAAAAATAATCGAATATGCCTATGCCCAGCACTGGACTACGATAGGCTCATGATGTATGTTTATTAAAAATTACAATATATCATGGTGTTATCGTACTGTACCTATTTATAGTATTCAATTTTACACCAGTTAAAACATGGTGTCATTGCATCAGTAACTTGAGCACTATTAAACAAAGAAAAGAACTGAAGACACGAATAATATATGTTATTGTAATTTGTAACTACAATTAAACATAATTTAAAAATAGGAGTCTTACATATACCATTTCATAATAGCACGATTCATTGTTAAGAAAATAAACACATTTTTAAAAAAATCTCAGTTTTCTAGTCAAACCATCTGAAGACATTTGCTTGTGAATAAAGTCAATAAGAAATGGATCATAACACACGTTTCATACACTACATGCGATGTATAAAGTAATAAATATCTAAACCACCTACTCGACTACAAACAGACTTATCCATTTTTAGACACGATTGACGTAAGAAGTAAATTTGAAGGTTACATTTTATGTTTACTTTATGCCTTTGTTTTATCAGCTTCAGCACCTGGGAGAGGCCCGTATATGCGTAGAGTACTGATTTGGTTGATATATTGTCGGACCTTATATAGACTTCTTAAGACAATTATATGAATGAGGCAAGTCTGATTAGACCAGTCCTGAAAACGTGGCTCTACGTAAACCTCATAGTAAAACGATGCCTATATCCTTACTGAGTAATTAGAAAATCTACATGCTGAATTTATTTAAATTGGTTCTGTGATTTAACCATAAAAGCAAAAGAGAAATAACCTTTCGAAATTATAGTACTACAAAAAGTATTTAATTATCATTTGAACATAAAATATCGACAGACGTTAAGAGGATTAAAAAATAGGTTTTGTTATATAAAAGTAAAGAGTTAAATACATAAGAATGTTATAAATAAATCACACATCGAAGCCTGTCAAATCATTTTTATGATGTATTCAAGCACCTACTAAATATAGCTAAATAATTAATGTCCATTCTTAGTGCTCCGAGAATGTTTATCAATCTTGTTCTTTAAATAACTAGTGATTTTTTTGATTTTTTAACTTCTTTTTATTTTCAGCAAAAAATATATTTAAAAAAAATCTCTATGATAATATAAAATTGTTACTGACAATGCATTGTATCTTTTACATTTAAATAACGAAGTAAAAATTAATATTGAAGTGAAATCAAAATTTGTTTTTTCAGAATTTTCTTATTCATTTGATAGATGTAACTCGATAAGATACACCATAGTGCTTGCACTGATTTGATTGGTCTCGATAAATACTAGCTTTAAGTAGTTTGTAAGATCTGATAATGGGGACACAAGATGGTCGCACTATCGCCTTAATTAAATCAGACAGCAGCGTTGTATGGGGTAAATCGGATTGGCTTGAAAAGTTCGAGAACAGAGATAAAAGGTTGGTAAAGGTTAACAAAAGGATTTTTATGTATTCAATAAGTGGGCGATAGTTAAATAGAAGGACTTTTCATAAAGAAAATTTATGTCGATAAAACTATGTGAACGAGGTCAATAGCTGATATATTATTGAGTAATATAATATTAATATACGTTATAAATAATGTCAGAGTGATAATGGGTTTAGTGTAGTTAACCAGCATTGCATATATTGTTAGTAACTATGAGATTGTTCATAAGTAAAGGTTTTTAATTGAATTTTCAATGTGTTTGTATGTTATATAATGTTTTTGTTTCTTTTGCACTATTGTGAAAGGTTTTACCATGAAATTTATGTTTTCAGTTTTCATGAAACTTATAGAGTTTCATGAATACTAAACATAAATTTCATTATATTATATTCATTGAACATTTATTTTTCTCCTATATTTTAGACCTGCGATCAGTCGTCTAGACTATAATCAGATGTGTTATAAGAGGTTGCGGTTCGGGGAGGTAGAGCCACTGCTCCATCTCCCCTTAATGAGGCAGCACATCGGCCCTCTTGAGTCTTCCAATTGGATTTGGCTGCAGGAGCATACTGGATAACGGTTTTGGCTGAGTTGTCAAGCAGTCCTTATAGTTGGCTGTTATAATTGAACATGAACATAAAAGTATCGCCAAAGGAATACATCAAATAAAATGCAACGCTGCTGCTATTTTATTATTTATAACAATAAGTATGCTTGCTACTCATTATATATTCCTCCAATAACTTATACATGTATATATAAATGAAAATATGTTAGGTACTTAAGTTTTTAGTAAAAGTTTTAACAATGTGAATAATTATTAATCAGTCAAAATATAAAACTTTACAGTAATGTTAGTGTAAAGTTTTATGGTTTATAACTTTACACTTCTATCCTTTTATCATTTGTTAGGATAATAACATTTTGAAAACTTTAACTAAAAGCTTAGGTACCCAACATGTTTTGAAAAAAAAAAGAGTTTTATACCTAAAAGGCAAAGAGTTTGGTTCGTTGAACGCGTTAAACTACTAGTACAATTAAAAAAATGATTGCAACATAGTCTTTTTATTGAAGAAGACATACCTATCAAATTAATTAACATCACGCCATACCTAACAGGAGCGAAGTGTCAATAAATAAATAAATATTTCGGACATCTTACACACAACACCATCTAGTCCCGAGCTAAGCAGAGCTTGTGTTATGGGTACTAGATGACTGATATAAATACATATATATATTTTTTGTAAATACATACATATGTTACATATAAAAACCCAAACTCGACTCGGGAATCGAACCCGTCTCGGGGTGAAGCACAGCAGTTGCTGCCACTGCGCCACAAAGGCAGTCAAATGAAAAAAGCGATGTGAAAATGATTTCAATTGATTATTATATTAATGAAAAAATATGGCCCACTTAACAGTTCTAAAAAAGTCTGCGACAGTATTATGTATATCTTTTAAGATTGACTCACCATAATAAATAAATATGTTCACGCTATATAATTCACGCTACGGAATATAGGAGAGCAGGTGAAGTAGTGCGCCTCAGTTAGTACATGTAATAAATATCTTAGCACCACATAGTCTACCTTTGAGACACGATGCTTGAGGCTTATGTATGATCAAATTAAGGAACAATAAAGAGAAATGTGTCAGTCTGAGGAGAGGTATGAGATATAACAAGACACGTGTTCAAGAAGAAAACCGTATTTGATATACACATTAAATGCCTAAAGGCATGATGAGTTAGTTCAACTAAAAGTACCAATTACTATTAAATGTGTCAATGTACATGAAATGTTTTCTTCAAATTGTACAGAGCGTGCGTAAGAATATGAGCAGTAACAGCTATCATGTATGTTGCTTTTTGGTAAAGTACGTGTGAAGAGTAAATTAGTGGAAGAAAGAGACTTGCTGTTACGAATACAAATTACTTTAAAAATCTAGTGCTTTAAATATATGTTGTACATGCCAGACAAATACAAAGAAAATCTTTTTGAAAAGAAAATTACATATAAAAGGAAAGCTTGCGTTTAAAAAATGACATTAATTTAAAAGTCCGACTTAAAGTAGAATTTGATCTTAAAAATAAAAAAGTGACTAAACAGAAAACATTAAAACAAACAGTAAATCAGAAATAGATATAATAAATAATAATATGTAAATATTTCGGATATTTAACACATAACGCCATCTAGTCCCAAGCTAAACAGACCTGATGTAATGGGTAATAGACAACTGATATAAATACATTTATACTGTTTTTTTTGTAAATCATACATATTATACATAGAAAACACCAAAACTCCGAAACAAATATTTACAGGTCATACAAAGATCTGTTCAGACTCGGGAACCAAACCCGAGACCTTAAGTACAGCAGTCGCATACGCTATCACTGCGCCAAGAAGACAGTATATGAGTATAATAAATGAAACATAACGTGTAAACTCGACCTCATGGAATTTATTCCTGTTTCGCATGTTGGTTAACCTACTTACTAAAAATAAACGTTTCCAGTTACTTTAAACGGCACTTTAGATAACGTTTATTGTTTATTTTAGTTATAAATTCAACTAACAGACAACACCATTCCTAGTTTAAAAATATACGAGAGTCGATTTACAGTTCATTGTGTTACATCATATGCAATGGCCAGGAGCTTTACCTAATCCAATTTTGACCGACAGTTGATCAATAATTTAATACACTGTATTTTGCGATCGGACAATAATTCCTATGTAGCCAGGACATCTATAATGTATGCTAAGATTTTAAACGTCATTAACCACTTCTTACACAGACATCAATCAATCACACACACATCAATTCACAGTTGGAAGTGGGTTATATATATATAAATTGTGATCTTAATGATACCACTTTAACAATCTGTACACACATATATTTATCTGCTAACTATTTAATGAACTGTAGATAGCTATAACTGATTTCCTGAAAAATGTATTAATAAAAAAGTTTTACTGATTTTTCGCCTAATTTATGAAAAACCAGTTTTACTCGTGTCTGTCCATTACACTTTTACGATTAAACCACTGCACTTGAAAACGACTTGTAATGAAACTAATATCGCATTGCACGTTCAAATAGCCCATAATTAATACTATATATATTTTTGGAGCTACCTTCCTTAAAAATGCTACGCACTGTCTTTGTTTGATTTATAATACTAGTATCAGTACTTGTAGAAATAAAAGTAAAAAAATACAATTCAAACAGAACAATAGTTACAGTAGAAAAAGACATTAAAAGAATATTTTTTTCTTTTTAAACTATCACAAATTTCGAAATAATGAGTGTGTATTAATTTCATGGAAAACAAAAGACTTGAAAACGATTTTACGATGTAATCCAGTGTTACTTGTACTTTAGTAGTTTCCGTGAACCCGAGGGAAGTGCTTCCTTAACAACTTTCCAGGCGTCTTAGATCAAGTTTAAATTAGCCGGGGTAACATAACTATTGCAATTTTATAATATTATCTACATAGATTAAAGGCATAAATAACGAAGTCTATAATAAATTTACCAAGCTTGCATTGATTTTTCCATAAATCATTTATTTTCAGAAAATAGTACTTCAAATACGTGTTAAACTTATAGCAATCCTATATTTATGTAAGGGGTTAGAAATGCTTGGTAACTAAAACATTTAAGTGAACTATTAACGAATTAGTTGAGGGCGAAAGGGTCCAAAAAATTCGGTCATGAATGAATATATTTTCAGTCTAATGAAGGCTACATAAATAGAGAATTAGAATTTTGGAATTAGCAATGTGTGAATTTAACACAAAGTAGGTAGCTTTATTAATTCCATCAACTTTGTTTATAAACATTTGTTAAAAGGCATACAATTATGTAAATTTTAGAACAAGTATTAAGCTGAATACTAACGATGTTTTCTTTTACATATCTATTAATAACTAGGGTTGGGTCAGATATAATGTACAAATTACATAATTATCAGCAGTACGTAGATTGTGTCAGCTGCGTAATTTTTCTTCAGATAGAAGTTATGTTTGAAATTGATCAAATAAACATTTGAATATCTGTTGTAAAATTCAATTAATCAAAGAAGCAAAATTAGGTTAAATTTTAAAAGCTTGCCTTGACTTTAAAGTTACTCAGTTTACTTTGTAAAGTTAAATTTAAAAGCAAAATTTGTCTGGCGATCTTCATTGACTCGGCTAAAAGCTCTTGTGAGTGATATTGCTCCTTACATTACATAGTAGTTTTATTTCGTTTTTTAAAATTCAATCTAATAAAAAAGTCTCAAATTCCATGCGACCTATAAACAAACACGCCTTGTTTTTACGCGGGTTGATTGTTTTCGTCAGATTTAATGGAAGTTCAAGTTAACACTAATATTTTATTCATTAATTTTGTAAAGGGGATGTCGTTTAAGAAATATTTAGGCAATTAAGATGTATTAAAGCTTTAAAATAGAATAGGTTTTGATAAGAAGTCCTTAGAAATTTTACGAGTACTTAGAAAGAGTATAAAACAATTCTTACAGTTTCAAATAAAACAAACTAGATTTTCTTGTGTGAAACATGTGTACATAACGAGATAGTCATATTATTTTCAGACGGTTGGAGATATGAGAGGGTCACTGGTTAAACGTGTTACGCAATACTATCCGGTGCGGAAAGTTGACTTCGCACCCGCATAACTTTCGTAGTTTATATTTTTGAATAATCCTATCACAAAAGGTGGAAAGACATTCAAAATCTTTCTAATCTCAAAGTATAAAAGCAACGTATGTGTTAATTTATTACCAACATAATTATGTCTTACTTTCTTAAACGAATTTTGTGAAATTTTACAAGTTCAATGATGTATAATTTATATTTGTAAGGACGAACTTTAGTAAACTAGCTAATTTGCTAGTAAGTCATCAGTACGCCGTATTAACTTGTGTTGATGTGAGATCACACTGCAAAATTTGCAGTTTTCTTCCAAAACTTTTGGGCATGAGAAAGCTCTCTGCGCGATGGGTGTCGCGTTTGGTCACTTTGAACAACGAGCGCAACCGTGAGACCACTTCAGAGCAGTGTTTGACGCTGTTTAAGCGCAAACCGAAGGAGTTTCTGCGTTGTTTCGTGACCGTTGAGGAAACATAGATTCACTGGTACACACCAGGGACCAAGGGACAGTTGAAACAGTGGCTTTCACCCGGCCGTGTTCCGAAAGAGGCGAAGACTATACTATCGGCCGGCAATGTGATGGCCACCGTTTTCTAAAATTCTGGAATTGCAAGGTGTGATCTACATCCACTACCCGGAGAAGAGCAAAACGCTTACAAGACTCTACTATGCCCAATTGTAAATAAACAATCCCATTTATCGAAGAAAAAAGTACTCTTCCACAATGACAACGCACCGGCTCACACCTTCGCCGTCGCCACGGCCAAATTGATCGAATTGAGTTATGAGCTGTAGCTCCATTCACCGTATTAATCTTTATTAAAATTCCAGTTTTTAGATATTTGTGTGTCGGTGTTAATATTATCACAATATGCAATTTAAAAAAAAACAGTTTCAGTCATTGGTCTAGAAGAATTTTAACAATAACATCCCGGGAATGTAGCCATATATTTATCTAATTACTAATGTGTATATCCG
Organism: Spilarctia lutea; assembly: GCA_916048165.1. NCBI lineage: Eukaryota > Metazoa > Arthropoda > Insecta > Lepidoptera > Erebidae > Spilarctia > Spilarctia lutea. The sequence continues at coordinate 12,446,194 of OU696487.1, forward strand.
TAAATTTTGCGATAATGTGGTGTTAATGCTTTAATGAATAATAATCTTCTTAAATACTATAAGTCTGTACAAATCATTAGATAGATTTAGACCCTCTTAAGCCTTTATAAACCTTATCTGTAAACGACATGCTGATTTAGTAGATTGATTGGCATGTCCCTTGCGATTAACCTGTGATAAACCACTACGGAGATTTGCGGTTAGTATTGTATTTCGATATATTGGGCTTTATTAATTTACTTGCATTTGAATAGAAATTCGTTTTCATTAATGTTGATGGTATTATTCAATTCGGGTATCATATATAGATGTTAACATAAAATTATGTAGATTTTTGTACCTCGCATATTATGTACCTAAGCAGAAATTTTACTGCCACAATATTTTTTTTAAGTTTAAACCCTATTTAATCATACAAATTAAAGTCTTCATATTAAAATCAGACTAGTAAATACTCAGTTTCCACTATTGATATAAAGAAAAGTAATTAAGTTAAGTATTAATTGTAATTATTTTTTAAACTGTAGAAAATTTTAATACAATTTTTATCTAAAAATCATTTTATCGACCGATTAACTTAATTTGCTTGTACATCACATATTTATCAGTACAATTCTACTAACATTATAAACGCGAAAGTTTGTGAGTATGTAAGTGAGTATATTTGTTGCTCTTTCACGCAAAAACTACTTAATGACTTTTGATGAAACTTTACAATAATATAGCTTATACATCAGAGTAACACTTAGGGTACAATTTATAAAGTTACTAGCTTCGCTTTGCGGGGTTGCCCGTGGTTATAGTCATACCGCGGGTAGCACCGCGGGATTCAACTAGTTGGTAATAAAGTACTTATAGAAATCACTGTTCCGAGATAAAACTAAAAGAAATGTAATTCATTTTATCACAAAATCGAAAAAAACAGTTAAAATGTAAATAATAAAGAAAAAACTTATTTTTAGAAAGATGCTATTGTTAGAAAACCACAGTTTACCAAATTTTGTTATTTTTTTAATCAGTGTCTACAAATTATTTTGTAATAAAATACGATAAGAATGAGCGGAAAGGTGTATAGTAGCATAAAGTCGATGGCTTATACATAGCGTGTAGTGAAACGGAAGTACTGAGTTGTAAGTAAGGTAGGTAGGTAATGGTTCATATGGTAATTTGTATTTTATGAATACGACTTAATTAACCAACACATATAATACTTGCAACAACAGTGATCTTTCTATCAACTCATAGATAGAAATATTAAGAATAAGTGCTCACGAGTAAAAAAATCGGTGCGATTTCCCTAGAGACATGTATTTTCTTAGTAGGGTGAAAGAACTCTCGAAGAATTGTGACTACTTCTTCAAATGCAATATTCAGTACAGAGTCGAGATATTTGTAACTGTGTATGATATGTATGATTGCTGTTAAACAAATTTTACTCATGATCAGTCACACGTTCATTAGTATTCATAAAACGCAAATTACTATATAAACCGTTACACATATAAATTTTATTATTTCAATTTGCAAATACGGTTATGATATCAAAGTACAGCATTTATATTATTGGAATACCACATTAACGAATATCATTTTGCAATAATTTGTTAATAAAATAACAAATTTTCGCTTCATTTTGCAACAATTAACGTGAAAACAAAATAAATGAGATGTCGTAGTAATGTGATACGATAATTAATGAATGCGTTGGATTAGTTTCGTGCCATAATACAATTTTCCGTGGGAAAGCCACGCTTTGGCATGAATGGGCCGGCTCGACCGGAGTGATACCACGGCCTCACAGAAAACCGGTGTGAAATAGCGCTTGCGCTGTGTTTCACCGAGTGAGTGAGGATACCGGAGGCTCATACCCCAACCCCTCCCCCCATTCCCTCTCCCCATCCCCCATCATCCAAAGGTCGGCAACGCACTTGTGACGCTTTTGGTGTTGCGGGTGTCCATGGGCGGCGGTAATCGCTTACCATCAGGTGATGCGTCTGCTCGTTTACTTTAATAAAAAAAAAACAATTAAAATTCATAAAATACTAACTGTTTTGTTGTGGTATAGTAGGGCCACCGATCAGACGGATTACCTGATAGTAAGTGAAGAGTCATTTGAGCTCCCCTCTGAAGATTCAGGAGCATGACATCTCCTCTGAAGAATGATAGCATTCATGCGGTCTTGTCTCATCGGTGCGAGACCGGAGGTCCTGGTATGGGTCACCATACTGCAATAGTTTGCATTCGCAATAAATACGGTGACCACTATTCTTGGAAACTAAACATGCTTTCTATCAATCACAGTCGAGTCACTTTGGGAGCCTTATTAATATGAAGAAAAAATTGCCGATATATACTAACGTATACATCACTGGTCTTATGTGAGATAGTGATATCACTTCGGTCAAGCAGTGCCATTTTCGCCAAAGCATCATTGTCGTTGCGTCATTAACCATTTCGCAAGTATAAAATTATTACACTATTTTTACATAAAATACTTTTTTTTACATTTACATTATTACAATAATTTACTAAAGGTCTAACAACATGAACCATCATTACTTTAATTTTTGTTTAAGATACACATATTCAAATATGAGTGAGAAATATTTTAGTAATAATTGGGTCAGGGTAGAAGATTTTAATGAGGTCATGTTTATTACAGATTTAATTGTATAACGTGAAGAAGAATAAACTCAATAATGTTTAAACAGATAAAATAATAGTATTGAAATCCAGAGTGGAGTTGTTTTTTCACAAAAACGTAAGTATTTGATATATCGTAGTAAATTTAAGTGAAAAATATTCTATTTAGTCTATATTTTTCACTACGCGTAGGACCTAATTCAAAATATCATTATTTATTACCATGGAGCACAAATATTGATAAATGTCACTCGGACAACCGGTCACTTGGACAACCAAAACCGTTGTCCGTGGGATATTTCAGTTGTCCTTAGGACAATAATAATAGAATCAGCATAAAGCAATGCTTTTTCTTTCAATATAATTAGTCACTGAAGACCTCTTAGAAGGACTAGAGCATTTATTATTGTTCAATATAAATTAAATTGATATTTTGACCAATTTCAACTTTGTACTTCTTGACGTGTGTTAGCTTACTTAACACATTTTTATGGTCCTCTATTCTATTTTTATTAAATTATTTTTAGATAATGGGTTTGACGGAAAAAGAAAAATCAAGACGCTATAGAGAAAGACTTAAAGCAGACAGCACCACTGGCAAATATTTGCAACGACACATTCAGCGATGTTGACGACGTACCTTTGAGCAATTTGCTGTACTTGAATAAAGACGACATTATATTCGATGAACTACACAAAGGTTTACGCAAGAACATATACAAGAGTGTATACGGATCGTCTGATAGCTCTGACAATGAAAATGACATTACAGAGGAACCACAGCCATCTGTGTCAGGACAAAACAATTTATTGCCTGGTGCAGGTGACTTTTTGCTAGTCAAAGTTTACAGCACCAAAGGTAAATCATACGATACTTATTCGTGCATTGCTGAAACCGATATCGATGAAGACGGTGATATCAGAGTTATATTCCTAAAATATGTGAAAATCAGAAAACTATTTGTATTGAACGAGAAAGATAAATCCTATGTAGCATTAGATATAATAAAACTGATAATTGTTGTCATATTGTTGTTTTTGTTTACATAAAAAGAACAAATATAGGCGATTTCAAACTTAGTATCTCCTTCGGACTCCCGAGTATGTCCTATGGACAACCGTATATGTCCACTGGACAACCATTTTGTCCCTGTCTCCGAAAGATACATTATCGTCATAAATACTTAAAAAAACAGAAAGGTTTACAAAATTTTCAATTATGAATGTAACAATTAAAAGTGAATTCATAAACTGTTAAATATTGCGCTATAAATTATTATTTTAAAAGAAAATGTAAAGTTCGTTACATTTAAAGTTTGTCGTTGTCCAGGAGACAATATTATTGGGAATAACTTATAAATTAAAAGCCACGTCATTTATTTATGGATAATAAATTGGAATCTATCCTATATTCAGTGGGAATAAAGGGACGGTTTACAATTTGACTGAATTTTAATGGTGCAGAAGCTTATTTAGTTCAGTTGTCCAAGGGACTATCTTAACTAGAGTCATGTGGATTTCGGAGTGAAATTTACTATTTTATTTAAATAAAACGTTCTGCTCTATGTGTTTTCTTAAAATATAAATAATTATCTACTGCAAATATGTGAAAAAAAATTAATTTACAAATAAAATTTAAAAAATCAAATTTATTATTGATGTACACTTAAAAGTTGATTGACCCATATATACTAGCTGACCGACGCAACCTCGTTTGCGTCTTTTATTGCCCGTAGCGAAAAATTTTCCCCCGTATAGGGTTGCTTTTTTACACCATGTGTCCGAAAAACCCCAATATCTTACGGAACCCTATTTTTTTCCAAAATAAAATATAGCCTATAGATTTACCATAGCAGCGCCATCTATTGATTACTTACTCAACCCAGTCGAAAGGTATCGACATCTGTTAGAATCATTTGGATTTAACAGATATTTGTGACTGTCAAATAATAACAGACAAATAGCTAATTATTTGTCTGTTATTATTTGACAGTCACAAATATCTGTTAACTCCAAATGATTCTAACAGATGTCGATATAATTTGATATTTAAACTATATATATATATATATATATATATATATATATATATATATATGTATATATATACATGTATATAAAACCCAGTTATATTAATAACCAGCCGATTTTCTAATATCTTTAAATTCGTGTCTGAAATTTAAAAACGAATAATTGTGTGACTAATTTTAATGGAAAAATAATTATTCAATTGTGATAAATTATTTAATTTATAGGACATTATTTATTTTTAAGTAAAACCAAAATAACAAAATATCTTTAAATTCTTATTCGAATTTGTAAAAGTTGTGTTAAAGCTCTTTTAAAATCTTTGAAAATGAAAATACAATTTATTTACAATTTGTCGATGTTCATTTGATTGAAAACAATTTTATCAAACTTTCATTTTGATATTTCTATGATGGTTATTGGTCAAAATAAGACTTGTATGAGAAATGTTATGACCTTTTTTATGACTATTAAGAACGAAAAAAGAAATCAAAACCAGACGTTTTCTTATACCTTTAAAAATCGCTTAGTACAAACTGAAAACGTTTTTAATATAAAAAAAACTGTATTGTACTTTTTGACAGCTTTCATATTCTAGTTAAAACAATGAAAACGGTTAATAAATACATGTTTAAAACTTGATTTAATGAGAGATTTTCCTTTTCGATATCTTAATGTATCTACTCGCATTTTAGTGTGCATGCAATATTATGTAAATCCATAACAAAGCTTGCCATCGGCAAATAAGTCAAAGGATATCATACTAACAGAATTAAAACCTCTGTCTAAGTAATCAAAATTAAAAAAAAATACAATACATAGATATGAAGACTTCTCGACACGTTTTTTTATTATATTGGTTTGAGCTCCACGTAGAACATACAAAAAACTCAGACAAACCTCTCTTTTATTTTATAGATATCTGAAACGAACAGGGATATGATAACAAGTGTTTATCATTGGGTGTGATGTCGTACTAAAAGTTGAACAAAACCTTGAATAATTCTATACATGCAAAACGACTGACACGTGCAACAGAAAATGTAATTTCATTGTTTTGAATACACATAGGATTGTTGTTTTCTAAATAATAATGGTTCGTGCCTAAAATGCGAGATCACCCATGATTATTAGAATTTTTGCGGAACACGCTGTAAAACCCTTCGCTCGATGTAGCTTTTGGCAAGAAAAATATTAGACTGAGAATAATATTTTATACATGTTTATTATTGTGAACATAATAGGTTTGTACCCTTTTATATTTGTGTTTTCTTGGAAAGAGTTATTTACTTTAACGTTTAACTACAAATAATACTGTTCTATGAATATGTACAAGTATATTTAGTGACACATTAATTTTTCAATAGTTGAATCTCTAATTTCTTAGAAACTGACTCTAATTTTCATCAAATGAAAAATATTAATATCAAAAGCAAATCTTTGATATTAACATTAAACTACAAATTAAGATAAAACAGAAAATATACAGTTGGAAATTTTCAGTGAAGCGTAAAATGTTAAAAAAAACCTTTTAGCTTCATTCAAAGTCTGATGAATAAAAATTACATTTATGTTTTTACTGCAAGTTGCACGAACTAAGTATATTAGTCTGTTAGTAGTTTATACTTATTACTTGATGGCATGATTTTCGACCTTACACCAAATTAAAATATGGGTTATTATTAAACGAAGCAACTTTTAAAAAATTGGCAATGGAACCCACTTGAACATTTTAGTTTTATCATTTTAGGTTAAACTACAACAACAAAAATCTGTTTCGATTGCAATAATTATGTTAGTGTGAATTCTTTTGCATCAATCAATTACAGACATCTGGGTTTTATGAGCAAATATTTATTGAGCTCGCTAAAAATAAAACCTCTCATGGCATGCATTGCTTAATAACGAGTTCGCTTAGCAACAGGATATTGTAAAAATAATAAATTTAAGGTGAAAGGTATATTCAATGTCTTCGTAATTGCGATGAAAGCGTCATGAAAACTTTATTTAAATTCTGATGTTATTCGCTATATTGTCTTTACTAAAAATATAGTTCAGAAAGGAGGATATATTTAAAACCACTGAATATTTTTACGAGTATGATCATTACATATCAAAGTGACAGCCCTTAACTGTCCACAGATGGACATAGGCCTCTTCTTAGTAAAGTGCTTTTGGCCTATTATATCACGCTGGCGAGAGCTTAGTTTGCTTGCTTAGACGCCTCCTCCGACACGCATGGGATTGTGACGACTTCTTCCTCCGACATACAATGCAAACAGAAACAGCGCCATCTACCGAAGATACGTCGAACTACGGAGTAACAAAAGAAACAAAGAAACCACCAATTCTGAATCGCGCATTAGAAGTTTTCACGTCGATTAGCACATATACAACATCCCAAAATCAACCGTTGGGCATGAGCACCTCGCCCGGCCGGAGGATCCTCCCTTTTGTATTGGAGGGGCACGACACCCTGTTCCTCCACAGGATGAATGAATAATGGTGTCACTCAGTATTCTTAATCTGTCAACACGGAGGATGTCACGTAGCTTCAAACATCATGCGACATTTTTAATAAAATAGTTTTACGTTTATAAAATAGGTTGATGAGGCATTCAGTTGCTTTTTCACGTTACTATGTAACGTGTATATCTATCTGAATCCGCTTAAGCCTTACTGTGAACTTAAGCTGACGGTGAAAGAGACTTATTCATACAACACAGTATATCCTATACCTACAGACAGGATTCAGTTCTTTAATTCCCATCCATGTCTCTTTATTTCTATATGTCAATAATGCTTACTAATAATATATTTAATATTTACATGACAACTTAATAATATAAAAACATATAATAAACTTATATCGAGGTAAAGCTTGTGAGTTTTTATAGGGTGATCCCTAGCTCTACTGACATGATTTTGAAAATTAATTTATCAATAGAAGGCCATGTTGTATGTGAGTATCATAGGCTACATATAAAGCCAAAAAATATTACTGCGATTGCCGACATACACGCGGGAGGAGCCTCGGGTATAAGTTACTTACATATAAAATGGTTATGGCTCCGAAATTTATAAAAAACATAATTTCGTTTTCACAATTTGACAAAGAATATTGCTTTTCAAATTCATAATCCATATACATAACAACCGTTGTATAGGTCAGTCTATTATTATCCTTGGGGATAAGTCATATCACTTTTATGAAATGAGATCCTTTGAGGAGATTGGATAGGGTTGGTGGACGATGTGACAATTGAACCGTTTATACACGCCCGACTGGACAATATGTGTATAATATATATAAAAAATTTTTATACACAAGGAATTAAAGATCAAACCACGGTACCAATAATATTGATATTTGTACGACAGTTCGCGATTCAGAACCAAAAATTAAACAAGAATCTACAATTTTTACCTATTACCTCTTCGAAGGCAAGTCAAAAATAACAATATCATTATTTAAAAGAGATGAATAATGTTCTCTGATCTTTTAATAAAAGGTCGTAAGAGTACCTACATCTTTTGATAAAATACAGTCAAAGCTAACTTACTTAGCCATTTTCAATAGCATTTAATAAAACACCTTTTAAAATAAAAAATTGCAAAAACAAAGTAACTCAAAAGAACCTGAGTTTACTCTTACCATCTACCCTCTTGGGTCAGATCATTCGTACTTGGTAGTACTTGAGATATTTCAGAGTCTGCCAGAATTATAACAAGGGTTTGTAAAGGGTCTTGACCGCGTTGTTTAGTAATGAAGACGTCTGTTACGTGACGCTAAACAAATTTAAAGTTTACCGTGTACACGAATGATGTATCTGATGATGTCATTTATTTAGATTAATGATGTTCATGTAATTTCAAAAATAGTGTTTTAGTTAGTGTTTTTATTATCGAAACTAGTAAAAAAAACAAACCTAACATTATCGCAAGCGCTTTTGTCATTGCTGGATAAAAGTTGCATGAAAAAATCGTTCTTTTTCTCAATTCGACTGTTTTTCTTAAAGTTTGTTAGCTCAGAACTTTCGACTGGGTGAACTGATTTTCATGATTGTTGTTTTATTTCAAAGCAGGTGCTTCCCGTGTGGCTCATTTTAATTTGGTACAGTTCTTGAAGTCGGTTTTTTTTTGTTAAAGTCTTATTATTTACTTTACGAATGTGATTTCTTTACGAAATCACAAATTATGGTACCATGTTTATACTCGGATGTAGAAAGCGATAAATAGATTTAATAGATGTGTGTCAATTCTTACTCATCGGTTGTGAATAAATCGGCTAAATCTAAGAATATGTACGAAAACTAAGTGACAAGTGCTTCTCAATTGTTTGGTGAAATCAATTCTTAGGGAATCTAGTTTCTTTAAACTTTCTAGACTTTTTAAAGTTGTCGTTAATATTGCACATATAGTATATGTATATAGTTGACCAGTGTTAAAAATATTTGAAGTAGTATGCTATAAAGCAGTGCTACATTTTGTATACTAATCTTTGCCCGCAGCTCCACACGTATGTATGTAAGTTATCGCAGTATAAAGTAGACATGCCCATCTTAAGCATCGAATTTTAGAAAATTTCATCCAAATCACTTCAAAGGTTTAGCCTAAAGTTTAGAAAGCGTAACACATAAACAGATGTCGGAGAACTTTGTCTAGTAATATGGGTACTACAGCTAATAGCTTAAGTGAACACTCTTAGTAAACACTTTTAAATAAAATAATACATAAACATTAAACATATAATACATAAAAGTGCTGTTTACAGTACTAGGTTAACTGAGGTTGCAGAAGCTCTTTAACAATATGGGTATGCCTTTATTAACAAAGAAGCTTTTGAAATGCTGACACCATTATTAAAGGTGACGTCATCTTAATAGCTGAACGAAAATAGTATTTCCTAAGTGATTAATTGTTTTCCCTTGAGGGATAGTGACTTGTTATAATTAATGTACTAAAATATAATGGATATTTTAAATAACTACCAGTAGGAACTTAATTTAATTAAAATTGTTCATTTTTTTTTAAATGTGGGTGGTTTGACAAAATGTGTCTGACTGGCTCGAAAAAGATAAAAATCCAGATTGAACTTTGAAAAAAAACTTTAACGGCTTAGATAACTTTGTTGGTTCAGGAGTTAAAGAGGCCTAACTTGTAATTTGTACAGTCATAATGAAATAATTAGTAATCATGTAAAATATAAAAATAAAATCATGAAAAATATCTATTTAACACGATTTTATTTCAATTTGTGGACATGGGTTACTACGGAACCATAGTCTATGCTTGACGTGCCACGGTCTTCGTTAGTTTTTTTTAATGAAATAGTACTGTGCGACACCTAGTGACGTTTTAGTAACCAACATTATTACTCGTGTGACACATATTATTCGGTATTCCAATGACAAATATATTACAAAAGAAACATAACGCTGTATGCTTCTTACACTTATAATTATTGTTACTAGTGTTTAGCAATGAAAATAACATGATCAGAAAAAGCTGTCATAAGTTATTATATTCAACGTATGATTTTTTTTATGGAACTAGGGCATACGAGAAAACGTACCACCTGATGATAAACAACACCAGAGTTGTCGCAAGTGCGTTGCCGGCCTGGGGTATGGGCCTCCGGTAAACCTCACTCACTCGGTGAAATACAGCGCGAGCGCTGTTTCACATCGATTTTCTGTGAGGCTGTGGCCCGTAGCGGTAATGTATGTTCATAGTATCTATTTGTTCCTAATCACGAAATCTAATGAACATAAAATCAATCTGGAATTATTTTGCAATGATCAGAGTAGAAATAGAAACATAAATCGACATACGATTATGGTACCTAAAGATTATCAACGTAATCATTAGTTAGCTTTGACCGGCTTTACCTTGAGTTGAAGACGGCGTAAGCTCGATTTAATTAACTACGAATTGTACTTACCTCGAATCTCGTCAACTTATTATTAAGGCCACGCTCTACACGCTCTAGCAACAAGTGACGTATCTAAATAAACTATTAATATGTTTAGTTAAAGGACAATAAAATCGATTATACGGCTTTACATGTCACATGCCACGTAATGTCAGAAGGTGATTAATATAATCCAATAAATGATAGGTTAAGTAGTCACCTGTTTTATTTACTTTGTGTGAGTAACTGTGATAGTAGTAGTATATATTCACACATACATAGTATATATTTAAATCACTGAGCTTTTTACCAGTTCTCTTAATCTAAGAACACTTAACTTCTTATAGAAATAGCAGATCACAACATATATATATATATAATATCTCTTTATTGTACACCAGATAATTAAATAAATAAACATATGTACTTAAAAAACACTTGTGACAAAGTTGCGTGGTGACCCATGTCTGTCTGCGTCCCTTCTCAATCATGTTCAGCTCCTATAATTGGTCTAAGCGTGCTGTTAACTGTTCTATCTTAGGCACGCTATTAAAACATGTTTTTAAAAAAAACATGAAAATCGGTTATATAGTTTCGGAGTTTATCGAGAGCAACAACGTGACACGAGATTCTGTATAATAGAGTATGTCTTATCCTAACAAACCGCGATAATGGTATAATACATAAACACTATTCATATGGTTAGCTAAGAAGATTATGGGAATGGATTTATCAGCTTCTGGGAACCAGTTAATACCGTTTGGTACAAAAGACATAAGGAGTTCCTTGGTACTGAAATAAACAAAAAGACGTATGATGTTTGTTGTTTCAAGAACCACAAGTAATTTTCAAATTGAGAAAGCTTTCATGTAATTTTTGGGTAAGTAACATAAACAGCATAAGTATGGTGACCATTACTCTTGGATTCCGCTTATTCTTTCCATCAGGTAGAGTAGAGTCACATTGGAAGGCCCAAATAAAAAAATGCATATAAGTACAAGTATAAAATGATTATAAACGCGTTTGTATATGGTTACAATTAGAATTCATCAAAAAAAAGTTCGAGTACTTACGAAAAAGTACGTTTTAAGCATCAGAATTATTAAAATCTTAGGATCCTTCTTACAATGTAATTACAGAACATTTCGTACATTGTTATGTCCTTACGTTAAGCAACTTTTAATAAGTTTTATGCTACCTGAGGTGAAGCTAAGTGATATAAAAGCCTCGTACCTAACACGAGTATAATAAATATTGTGTATGCGGCTGCTTTGAATTTTTATGTTTAATATACATGGAGTGCAGATAACATTGTGCAGGCAGCATAATTTTGCAACTGAATGTAAGTAGAATTATTTCTTTGTTAAATAGGTTCAAACCTTCAACGATATAACTGAGTGCTTTTCTCTTTTTTTGTTAGTACGTTAGTTTTTGAGAATCTTAATAAAATGAAATTCAGGTGGCAACAGCTCGCATACTGTTTACCTTTCATGTAATACTAATACTATTGTACCTGAAAATCTGACTATAAAAAATGGCCATACGTACCATACATAGCTAATACGGCTATACGCAATTCGGAAACTCAAAGTTATAGATCGTCACAAGCAAGCACATTTTGTACGTTACGCACTTATGCTACGCTGAAGGAAACACGTAAGTGCCATTTAATTTTCAATGCTTACCTCATTTTCGTCGAGAGAAAACTATCTATAATGATAATCGTTGTAGTGCTGTTTGTTTTAACAGTTTGTTAAGCGACATAACTAAAGCGTAGCGCCTCACTTTTAATTAACAATCGTTTTTAATTTTCATACAATTTTCGTACTGCGAACTAAATTTGAAAATCGTTTATTAGAGAGTAAACTCAAAAACTATCCGTTAATTACGTCACTAATGTTTATCATAACAATTTGATATTACTACATATAATTTACATTATATACTTGCGTATACAATCAACAAGATTTATAGCTTTGGACTGTGTGACTATCCAATATGTTTAACCACTATCAGACCTGTCACCAAGCACAATGTATGGGACTCATTAATATAACCGTAGTTAAGTAGTAGTAGTAACAAGTAGTTTTTGAAATATAGGAACTGGGCATAAGATGAAAATAATCTAAATAAAAATAACGTGTGGCACTCGAGGACTGCCGCGGTAAAGCTATTGCATAGCATTTTTTATCAACTTATGTAAATATACACTATATTTATTATAATATATTTATTTATTTTTAAGAATATATTTATTTATTTATGCATTTTTTTATATTAATTCAAGTTTTTTCTTTGATATTAATTCAAGTTACACTTTTTGAGCGTTGTGACCGATAAGAAAACAATTTATTTTCTTTTATTCAATAAATGAGGAGTTAATATCGAGTATATCGGAGTAATTTTTTTTTTTAATTATCTTACAACATCAACAATAAAATCCATAATATTTTCTCCAATTCGATATTCTCTATCAATCTCAATTTCTTTACATGTATACTTACGGGGCGCATGTGCGGTGAGTGTGGCATTATAAAGATATGATAGATACACTACTATACACTTTTATACTTTCTCACAAACAGCTGCTTACGTATTAGTCCCATTTCGGAGCAGCTCGTTTCTATCTGTGCTAACTTCGTACAGTCGTACCATATACATATACGTTAAGCGAACGCTTGGCCGAGCTACATGGTAGGTGGAGTGGGGGGTGTTAGGTTTTATTTTCGTTACGGAATTTCTTGATTCGGTCGCCGCACTCAAAGCCCGCGATAAAACCTATGCAATAGCTTAAAATAATAAAAATGTCAAGTGTTCACATTTAAAATCTTAAAGTAAGTCATCTTATATGTGATGCAATTGTCAATCCGTTATGATCATGTTAAGTCATTACATTCTATGCATCTATAAATATAAAAAAGTTATGTTGGTTTGTGTACGCTTCAAAAACTCAAAAAGTTCTGCACCGATCGAGCTGAAATTTTAGAATGATATATAATCCGCATCAAAGATTGTTTTTATCTAATTTTTGCATCAGTCACATATCCGCGACCGCGAAAAAACACGAAAAAACCGACATAAACGCGGGCGGAGCCGCGGGCAACAGCTAGTATATTCATAAATTCATTGATGATATTAAACAATTTTTAATTAGCCATAGTTTCAATTCTTTTTGGAACATCGTATAATGTATTTTTCAATTGATCAAAGTCCTATTTCTGTATCTTAAATTGATTTGACATTTAAACGTAGTTGGAAATCGGCTGCCAAGATATGCTTTCATGGAAATGAAGCATATATGTATACATAAACCGAATGAAAACTTTAATTGTAACATTTTGGAATTTATCTGAGAAGTCGATCATTTAGGGACTTTTCATTAATATACAAGTATATTTATTGATATGTAGTCAATTTGTACTTAAAAACTGAAGTAAATATATTTTTATTTTTTATTTATAATATAGTACCTGATAATGATGAAAAGGAATAGATATTTAACGAAACTATTAAACTTTTATTTGCCATTGCCATTATTTGACTGCCTCCGTGGCGTAGTGGTAGCGTATGCGACTGCTAAGCTTGAGGTCTCGGGTTCGATTCCCGGGTCGGACCAAATTTTTATATGATCTGCAAATATTTGTTTCTGAGTTTGGGTGTTTTCTATGTACGTATTTACAAAAAAAAGTATATAAGTATTTATATCAGTTGTCTAGTACCCATAACACAAGCTCTGCTTAGCTTGGGACTAGATGGCGTTGTGTGTTAGATGTCCGGAATATTTATTTTACTATCTATCTATATATATAAAAATGTTATGTTGGTTTGTGTACGCTTCAAAAACTCAAAAAGTTCTGCACCGATCGAGCTGAAATTTTAGAATGATATGTAATCCGCATCAAGGATTGTTTTTATCTAATTTTTGCATCAGTCACATATCCACGACCGCGAAGAAACACGAAAAAAACGACATAAACGCGGGCGACAGCTAGTATATTATATATATATGTTCTATCATTTTCTACGGGAATACTGTCAACTGCTGTCTTGGGTTCAAACACAGGAACGGTGCACGTTTAATATTAAACAAAGTAAAACATGCAAAGCTCATTTCAAAGCTTAAATACTAATGACTTTGAATTGAGTTTGCAGACAGAAATGTACATTTAGTTATTCAGTAAAATATATAATAGTTGTTTTAATTACTTAATATAGTATATTAATTAATAGTAAGCATAGTTATTTCATATAAATTTAACACATACACTAGCTTTTCCCACGGTACTTTTTCTTATGCGTAGCTTAAATCTTTCCTTATAAATCAAGGTACCTTAATGCCAAACATTAAAATCGATGCAGTGATTTAGCCCTCAAAGCAGATAGATAGATAGCGGCAAAGTCACATTTGAATTTATAATATTAGAATGAATCTGACATTTAGGTACTTAGTTTGGTGCAAATGGTCTTATAGTAAAAATACTTATTCGACGCTGCCAAAGACCCGGTAATCGAAAAATCTAAATTGTTAGGCGAAAATGTTTACTGATTTAATCGAATATCTTTTCAGCAAATTTCATTATTCAAGTAGATGTATCAAACAAAAGCAATTTTTTCATAAAATATTACTGTGCTATAAATATGAAACTCCTTTTATTCAGAACTTAGTAATTTATGTTATGCCAATAAACAATACAAAAAATTGTATACACAAACTTTTTTAAAGACAACGATATCTAGCCCCAAGCTAAGAAGAGCTTGTTATATGGTTACTAGACAACTGATATAAATACATATATACTTTTTTTTGTAATTACATACATATTACACATAGAAAACACCCAAACTCCGAAACAAATATTTGCTGATCGTAGAAACATTTGATACGACACAGAAATCGAACCCCAGACCACCAGCACAGCAGTCGCTTACGCTACCACTACGCCACCGAGGCAGTCAGTATAATGAGAATTTGTGATTAAAAACAAAACATCTTTAATTAAACAGCTGATTTTTCTTCTAGTATTAGATTCTTTTTTTCATCTAATTAGATGCTTAAACAACACAATTAGTTCCTTAATATTTTATACGATTTGAAGTAACTTATATTTAGGCATAATGATTTTCTTCCTTGTTTTTAGTTTTTTAACGTGAGTTCGAGAATGAACATAAATTTACAAAACCCTACTACCATCAATATTACTTAACAATTCATTACATTCAAATATGTTTAGATAACATTAAAACACTTTTGATATATTTTCATTCAATATGTATGGGGAGGAGGGGTTCACACTATTTTCTTTTTCAATAAAATTTATTCAATCACAAAATAGAAATAATTAATGTATAAACAAAATGTATGAAATAATAAGAATAGTAAATAATATAAATGTAATTTTAATTATTTTTTTAATAGTGTATATAATTTAATTGTAATGCATGATGTATTTTGTTAGTTATTTGTTTAAACTGTAATATTTATACACTAAAAATCAAATATGAATACTGAATGAGTGATGAATGATTTAACTTATTTGGTGTGAAATAAAAGGCTTTTTATTAATTATTTATTATGTATGGGGAGTGCTCCGAGGCATTGTTCGGACTGATTCCGCCACTTTCCGCCATCGTCCTACGTGACAGCAGTTTTATCCCCATCACTTCTATGGCTGGCAGTCCACAACTGTGCGGTTTTCTAGGAACTTTCTGCTGAGCTCAACGAAACTGTGGAATGAACTGTCGCTTGCGGTATTATCGGAATAATACGACCTTCAAGACTTCAAGATAAGAGCCTACTCCCTCTTAAAGGGTCCTTAACGCACTTGTCATAGCCATAATTTAGGTCACATTTTGTTATTGGTTATAATCTCTCCTGAGGGTTTCCTTTACATCCAATTATTTTAAATTAATAGAAAAAGTTGAGATTCTTTTAAAATGATGACCGTTTCATTTGTTTATTAACAAAGACTTTAAATCTTTTGACAATCACGTAGCTCGACTCATCACATTTTGGTTAAGTAGATATAAATATTGTTATAATACCCACATAGAAACTTAATATAAAGCCAATAATTGAAATTGAATATTTATGATTACTTCTTCATTCATACGTTTACTCAATGCGTTTCATGAATCATTATTTCCATACATAATTACTCAGCACGCATATTACGCCATGCTGATAGTGTACTGAACAACATTATTTGCCATTATGTACGTGGGTTTACAAAGGCTAACTGATCGATATGTGGTGTTTGATCAATATTGTTTGTACAATTTCGGTCACGTATTGTAGCTTTTAATTAGATATCATTTTAGATACTACGCAAAGAACGTACTGCATTCAGATAACTAGATGCGGTTTAATTTTTGTTTAGGTTTCGTATTTGTGATTTGATCTTTCTCATATTTGTGAATTATTCATTATTTTTTAGATATTATATATTTTTTGTGGATTATTGTACAAGCACAATTAATTAAAGTAATTAGTACTATGACAACATTATTAATGAAATGTATGAAAACAATAAACGGAGTTACTATAATATGCTTCTATAAAATTTACTTTGTTTATAAACATATTTCATAATTGATAGCTTAAGAGATATGTTTTTAACGTACTACACGAATAGTACCATAGAGAGCATAACGATTTGAACATGCTTGGCGGGACACGCCTCAATGGTTTCTTCCATTTAACTTGAGAACTTTCATTGCAATGTGTATAAAGAATAGGTCGGACTGAAAAACAATTGACGTTGAGAAATTCTATAAAACATGAATTCAGTTGTTACAAATAACATTATTTTTCTTACAATATTCAATTTCTATTTAAATTGTGGCAACTTCCACATATAGCGGCAACAAAACATATGACAGTGTCATCTACAGAAGATACACTGAACTACGAAGTAACACAATACACGGAGTAACTACCAATCCTGAATCACGCAACAGAAGTTCTTGCGCCGATTATCACATATCCAACAACAACCCAACATGAACCGCTGGGCAGAGGCCCTTCAGGCATGACCTCGCCTGGTCGGCAGATCCTCCATTTATGTTAGAGGGACATGATGATGATGAACTATAGAACCGTTTATATATAGTTTACTTTATAACAACTTAAATTTTAGTGGATTAACCTCTACAAAAGCCACAAATAAAAAGTCCTTATGGTTTCTATAATATGTCCATAGAAAAAAGGAGCGAGCTTAATTCATAAATTTTCCACTTCAAAATAAGGTAGAAAAACGTCCATCCCGTTGTACATAATAATAACGTGTCGACTTTGTTGAGAGTTTTAGGTTAAGAGCTTTAAGGTTCGTGAAGAGAGAAAGGGATGAACTCGAAACACGTACGAAATATGTTTTATATACGTAACTGGAACGAATTTAAACAACGTGAATATACAGTCATCAGTATCAACCATCGGGTTTAGATGAGAGTATGGTTTATAAGACTACATAAGTCTAGAAAATATTCCCTTGTCACTGATTTAATATATTTAATATTTATTTTTAAACTTTATTAAAAAGGAGAAGCAATAACAGTGCAATTCTCCTGTTGAAAAAATTGTTTGAGTGTTAGAATACCAGTGTATTGTTTACTAATTTCAGAAAAGGCACATACAGTTATTTTTTCTTGAAAACTGCGCAATGACAGATGCTGTATTATTGAGTATTTCCACCATTAGAATTGTATCCAAGCACATGGTTTAGACACACCTACTTGGTTCTATTAAATAAATGACATGGCAAGTATTTCGGGAGATAATCGATTCCGACCTACATTTCTGAAATAGGAGCGCACCGTAAATAAACCGCTCACTATTAAGCATAATTGTTGACAATTTGGCTTACCCAATTGAAACTAGGCAACTGTTGTAGTACATCAATCCTAGGTTACGGCCTCATTCCTCCAATTAGACTAAGAGAAACTATGTGTTCAAGTAACTAATTGCACTACCTACATTCTCTTAGAAGCGTCCCTGAAGATTAACTGTTTTAGAGCTTTATATGGGTAGCAATCACGCTATTATTGTGAAGGTAGAAACTAATAAATTATTCGTTTAACATCTCAGGAGGTAAAAGATTGGGAATGGAAATATTTGTTGCTCTAGACTAAGGGAACTAGGTATTTTGAACGGATAGGGTCATAATTTGTAAAGTTTATGTTCATACGAAAACGGCAGTAGTGTAGGGTATAGTAGCTAGGCAAACGTAGTGTTAAACGGCCTGCGACACTATAGACCAACGATTTGAAGACAGTGGCATGCAAGGATGAATGCTGACTGCTCAAGACAAGTTGACGCTGCTTAGGGGATGTGTTGAGTAGACGGCGATTTGCCTATTTGATGTTCATACGCAATACTTATAGAGCTTAGTTTATCTAATTAATTATCATTGAATATACATATACTCATCATCAGGCTGCTCTTATCATTAGTATTTTAGAGTCATTGAAATAAACATATTATAATTTCTTTTTAAATACTAAGTACAGTTTACACTAGTTTAGAGGCCAGAAAAATCACTAAAATGTGTTAACTAAATTACAGCTTCCTCATCTTTGTCCTTTTGTTTCTTTCTGCAACTTTTTTCATAATCACTTTCAGACAGTAAATTTAATTAAAAATTTAGGCTTACTATTAGAAATCGCCTAATCGGTCACAGAGCGATCGATATATACACTGTACCTGTATCATGAGCCCTTATAAATATTGCTAGCACCTACTAATAGAAATGCAGTGTGCATTGACTGGCTGTCAATAAGTACACCTGATATTTAAACTTCTCAAAACGTTATATTGTAATATTGAAACCTGGAAAATCTCATAAGCAAAACCATAACAGGTATGTACTAATCACATAATACTGATAAAAGGCATCGATTTAGAAATTGACGATAACGACAGATAACGGTGATGGCAGAGTTAACACAATATTAGTTTAATTGAAGGGCGAAAGTTTGTGTATGTTTATGGGTTGAACATTGTTGACAGAATCTAATTTGACATCTAGAGTAAAGAGCATTGTATGTCGTTCATAGACACTAAATAACCTCTATACCACTTAAGCTTGAGTTTGACCTTTAAAAATGTTTGCTTTTATTGCCCCATTATATTCACGAGGTATTTTTCCATTTGTGATCATTTATGTTAGAATAAGTTGTCAAAGCTGAATAATTAAAAAATAAGTAAGTCTCGCAAACTTTACACTTATGTTTAAGACTATGTAACATATCCCACAAATCTATTTCTACTATCGTGTCTGAAGACATATTTATAGCAGCACCACTAATGTGATTTCTATTAATTGACATGTATTCAACGAAATAAAACGAAATCATTTATTCTGCAATTAAATTACATGAACATTTTCAAGTTAACTTTTTTCGAGTAGCTTTGTGTTGCCTTTCTTAACTGAACTAGCCTTGAAAAGAAAGGACGAAACTAACTCACTACCATATGAAAACAGACACTCAACTACCAAATTAAAATCTATTTATAAAAATAATTTATGACCTTGTTATGAGGATTAAATAGTTCTAATATGAGAATATTTAATGGTGGCACATTTATATTTCAATTCATTTATAACCTAAAATAACTTTAAGTAAAACTACATTTTCTGATTCTCAGACCGCTAAATTAGTGGATGGAGATGAGCAAGCACTGCAGAGCGCACACAATGGCTCTAGTAGTCTAACTGCCTTTATACTGTACGAAATTAGCACTTAGCGCTCTCTAAGCGACCTGCAAAATTAAATAATACTCGTACAAAGCGACCTTAATGGTACGTGATTAGTCAAAATTTGTTGAACCGAAACGATTATCAACCAAGTAATATTTAATTCTACAAAGTAATTATGTCCTTAAGACAACAATAAAACGGTTCAAGATTTTCATTTCAGTGAAAGTATTACTTCAAAACCACTCTATGATTTTCATTAAATTGTAAACCGAATGATTACACTCTTACGTTTAAGAATATAATAACACGATACATTTCAAATTAACAAGGGTTAGTAGGCATTATTTAAATCATAACTAAAACGTACCTTTTCTCTTGAAGATAAGATTAAAAATCGTATGCTATACACAAAATTATGAATGAAATTGTACTATACCAATCTTGTACTCTACCAAAATTGTGCTCTCATCTTGCTGTCACAAGCTTATTCATACAGGAAGTTGTTTGGATGTAAATAATAATTAATCTTTCGATATATTTATTTTGTAGGTTCTTATTGAAGATAACCTGTTTTTAATTAAAGATAAGTAGACAAAATCTTTATGTTAAAAATTTGTTGGTAAGTCAAAAACTCGAGAACCGCTCGATCAATTCGGTATTTTTTTAAACTATTTTTGGTAAGATACAAGGACAGGTTGTTATGGAGAAAAAAAAACATTAAAACTGCTAGGAAAATAGTAGAAATAACACTTGCTATTTTTTTCTTACAGAATAATTTAATAACTTTTGACAGAACGAAGTCTGTCGGGCAGATAGTTATTAATAACAGCTGAAAATAATACACAATATTGAGAAATAATAAAGATGAAGTCATTTTTTTATGCAATAGGGGGCAAACGAGCAGACATACCGCCTGATGGTAAGCGATTACCGCCGCGCATGGACACACGCAACACCAGATGCATCACAAGTGCGTTGCTGGCCTTTTGGGGAATGGAAAGGGGGATAAGGGAAGGGGTTAGGTATGGGCCTCAGTTTCCTCACTTACTCGGCAAGACACAGCGCAGGCGCTGTTTCACACCGGTTTTTTGTGAGGCCGTGGTATCACTCCGGTCGAGCCGGCCCATGCATATCGAATTGTGGCTCTCCCACGATAAGAGTAGCTTTGATTTAGTTATCAAATTACTATATTTTGCATAATGAATAAAATTTTTTTTTGCAATTCATTAGTTTAGCATTTTATTTCTTATTGCTCTTAACTTTAGCTATAGCGGCAAAGTGTAGCCTATTTCATCACTCAAGAATCAAAGATTTTGTTTTAAAATTTACATGAAATCCACGTGTCCTACAGCCTGTAAGCATGACAGGCAAAATTACTTTCGAATTTATAATATTAGTATAGATAGTGTGGATTATCGTATTTTTAATCTTCAACAAGAAGTAAAAAAGTAATGGTATATTTTCGAGTTGTCTAAAATATATAAACAATTTTAGGACTGTAATCCTATAGAACTAATGGCCAAGCATAATCTAAAGGAATAAACCTGTGCAAATCTGATGTTCGATAATGGTATTACGTTCCATTGTAAGTGAGGCGAACCTCGACATTTATTGGACGTAATTTCAATTCCCGGTATACCCTTCACTGAGAATATTATACCAAGATTATTATTATCTAGCAGTATGATCTTTTACTTCGGACAACAATACGTATAATACGACATTATTCTTATACCTACTATAAATTTTGCATATATATACTTATTGTGTGTGTGTATGTCATTGCCTAAGAACAAATAGTTACGTTTGTTTGTGGGTAGCAGAAGTAATTAACTGACGGATGACTTAAGACTTTTCTTCTAATTACGAGCTGTCGCCTGCGGTGTTCCCGGACCAATACGACCTTCAAACCTTCAAGAAAAGAGCGTACTCCTACTTAAAAGGCCGGCAACGCACTTGTAACGCCTCTGGTGTTGCGGGTGTCCATGGGCGACGGTAATCGCTTACCATCAGGCGATACGTCTGCTCGTTTGACCCTATATAATAAAAAAAATCTAGTTCCACTTACTTAAGTGGACGCAAGCCTATTAACATCTACTGGGCACTCCTAACATGAGATAAACGATTGTATATTGAAACCAAAGGTAGTTAAGAAGAGAAGTAACGGTAGGAGAGGATGTTGCCTATTAGGAGAATAGAAGACTATAAGCAATAATTGGAGCCGGACGAAGTCCTTCTCTCCTCTTTCTGTTTTAGTGCTATTGCTCAGCATGTACCCCTTATATAAAGTCAAAATCGAAGATTCATGGTTAATTGTAAACAATTTTGGTTCTTAAAACATGAAATTCTGCTTGGGTAGCAATTTGCTGCCGATCAAGAGGTCTCGGGTGCGATGCCCGGGTCGGACTGCTGTTGGGTTTTTCTTACAAGAAATTCTTAGGGTTGCGGAGGTTCGGTGCCAGTCGCTCCGTGGAAAAATTGATATTCATATAAATCCGGCTGAACTAGTAGCTGACCCCAATTAATCTTAAAAATAATAAAAGCTAAGGAGATGATGAGTTCAATAATAATAGTTTACAGTAACTCATAGGCATAGTATTTACTATTGCTGAAAACATCGTAAGTTTTTGTTGGAGTTAAGACTTTTGAGAGTTGTGACTTTTAATCCTAAATGGTAAGATATAAGTAGTTGTAAATACTTAGTATATATTTCTTATCAGCTGTGTAAGACTATACGTCAAATTTACTTCATTCTAAAACTTGCGATGTTTTAGGAATAGCAAAGATTATGTGTATGCTAAAAAAACTTTTACCCACTCCTGTTATCATCGTTTTCATACTGTACTGTGAACAATACACAAAACATTGCTTTATTGCTAGAATCGTAAATAACAGGTAAATTATAGAATGTGAAAGTTTACACATTAGACATATTGTGTGAGATTTATGATGTACCCAGGTGGTCCAGATATTTATGTAGGTCCCATTACTTGGGAAACGTAATAGCGGATAACAATAGCATATAAGAATTTCAAATTATTGGATACGGCACCTGCAGGTAAATGATTGTCCGAACACAATATAAGAAATTCCCTTTTGGGAAATGTAACGCCGAAATTCCAACGGAAATAAAAAGATTTTATCAGAAAATGGTTTGTGAATGAAGTAAAAGTATCTTTTACGTTGGTTGGATTTTCTGTTTATGATGATGAAAACTTGTCTAAGCTCTGACGGCTTTACTTTAAGATTCGTTTTAAATTACATAATAGTAAACGAAATAAGAGTTTGAGACTTTAAGCCAGATCCGACCTTCGAGGCTTACAATTTAATTATTTAACAATCAATTTATGTAGTTCTCCACTTTAAGTGGTGTATTATATTAGCTTTTACAGAAGTAGATATTGCAATGCATTCCAATACATAGTGTGATATGTATATTTGAAGCAAATCTAATATAAAACACGTTAGTCATTTTTATCTATTTATTTTATGTTTACATTCACACAGAAATTATATTAAAATCTGTAGCAAACAGTTTTATTTTCGGTCTTTCTCATCAATTATTTATAAAATCGGCTTTTGCGTTTCACGAAAGCAATTAAATTTTCATCTTTTTCCGGTTGGTTGTGGCAGTCGTAACACAATATATATTATTAAAGCTATTTGAGGCTATCTTAACGTATTAAAATGGTAAAAAAGAATGCATAACATACTTATATTTTCGGTCTAAATCTGCAGTACTTTTTCAGTAAAACAAAGTTAGCAAGACTACCAACATCTCGCAATCAGTGTTCGAAGCGAGATTTTTTTGTAGCTCTAATTTTATGTGAACTGGCCTAAGCTATATATGTAACCTAGTTGTAATTATACTATGATTTCTTGAAACTAATATATGCATTTCTATAATTTAAAGAGTTTTTTTAAACTTGATGAACTAAGTTCGTATGATCTTTTGGAGAAACTTTAAACACTGGACCAACAATGTGTTGTTTTTTTTCCCGTTTTTTACAAATATTTATTTGATTTAAAATGAGAAGTTTCCTAAATGGCGAGAAAAAACTGTGAAATGTAGCATATTTATTTCTTAACAAGCTGAACCCCGCGGTGCAATCGCGCGCGAGGCGAATCTATATCTTTATAAATTGAAGCCTACGTGTTATTCTGATGTTTAAGCTATATATTGTAAATTTTCACCAAAATCCATTTAGTAGTTTTTGTGTGAAAGAGTAACAAACATCCATCCATTTATACTTAAAAACTTTCGCGTTTATAATATTAATAGGACATACGATAAACAGAAAT
The DNA here is from genome assembly GCA_916048165.1 of Spilarctia lutea. Classification (NCBI taxonomy): domain Eukaryota; kingdom Metazoa; phylum Arthropoda; class Insecta; order Lepidoptera; family Erebidae; genus Spilarctia; species Spilarctia lutea. The sequence goes on from OU696487.1 coordinate 12,470,776, forward strand.
GTACACATGTAATGTAAATATACTAATAAGTTTATAAATATGAGAAAATCCAGTTCTTATTTGACTATTTAGCTCTTTTTAAACATGTAAAAATCATATGAAAATAAGTAAATGACAATAATATAATGTTTTTAAACAAAATACGACATGCAAACGTGGGCGTGATACAGTTGATATTAAACTTTCGTTAAAGTAGTATTAATGATGACAGTGAATGTGTATCACACACTATATCACATCCGATACCAAACCGATCCGCTAGTAATGTAATGTTGGTTCAATCAGATACCTGACGTGCACCATTTCCTCTGATTATAGACATTATTGCTACAACTACATCGAGCTACAATAGAATAACAAATCGAATGATTGTAAGCCCACGTGGAATATATACCAAAGAAGGAAGAAAAAAGTACATATTATTGCATACTAGCTGACCCACGCAATCTTGTTTGCGTCTTCTATTGCCCGTAGCGTGAAAATTTTCCCCCGTTTCTGAAACATTCTTCATTGGTACTCCGCTCCTATTGGTATTAGCGCGATTATATATAGCCTAGAGCCTTCCTCGATAAATGGACTATCCGACACTGAAAGAATTGTTCAAATCGGACCAGCGGTTCCTGAGATTAGCGCGTTCATACAAATAAACAAACACCAAACAAATAAACTTTTCAGCTTTAATGTAGGTAAGATATAAAACTAACAGATTTAAGTCAAGTAAGAAAAATTACAAACTAAGATTTTACTTCAATTAAGCAACAACCACACAATATGATGCGTATAAAACACATTCACAAATATGCGTATACAAAAATGTATTTATGTCAAAGTCAAACTTAAAAAATATTATTGTTTGTATATGATAATGATGATGTCCTCCTCGACGAATCCACTAAAGGATACCCATACGGTTTTTTCCTGGCGTGTGCACGGATGTGACTGGCAAAACCAAGTATTGTCCTAAAAGTGCGGTTACAGGTAACACAGCAAAGTCGTCCGCTTTCATTTTGAGTATAAATGTAGAAAGGCACTAGTAAATATCAAATATTAAAACCTAGCTTGTATTACTCGAAACAATAATCCCAACTTTATGGTATCTAAAATATTAAACAATAATAGTTTAGAGGAGAAAAAAAATCGACGGGTTGCCCTCCGGGAGTGCCAGCAGAAGTGAAAACTTGAATATTAACGTTGTGCATTTTTGATATTTTGGAATGGTTAGAGAATAATTTTGTACGAATTGCTTTCATTATCAGTATAAAAGTACTATTATTTATGTGGTGGAATACAGTATTCATTTATTGCGCTATCGTACACAAACATGACAATTTATATTACATACACACACGAACATTCGCGCAAGCGCCCTGCGCCGCCTGTCCTCTCTCCATCCGTCTTACGAATTTTCGATCAGGTCACGTGACCTGACGCGAGTTTATACATTTTTACCCATTCCAAAAAAGTACACAGCGCCGCTAAAGAAGTTTTCCCTTCAAAAATATTGTGACTGCTAAAAGGTCCTATTAATATAGTTCGCGAGTCATATTTATTGGAACGAATCTATGTAAATAAAAATGAATTGGTGAAATATATGTACGCGCATAACTGCAAATTGACTGCACGAAATTGGATAATTCTTTTTTTATGTGTTCGTTTTGTTAGGACAAGGTTGAAGGGAAGCTGAGGCGGGCACCTCAGCTTCCCACGTGCACTCACTTCCCAACATAAATGTGTACACATGTAGTGTACCTAATAAATAAAACAAGTTTTTCAGAAATTTAGAATATATTTATGGAAGAAAGATATTATGGCGGTATGAAGTTCGCCGCGTCAGCTTGTCTATACATCTATACAAATAAATCAAATTGGAGTATCTGTTTGTAATATTAAAATAATCGCTTTTTACTATATGTATGTATACACGGTATATATAACAATATAACATTATTTATAATTTTTGTCTGTGTGAGTAAGAGTAACTTACGCTACTTTTTAAACTAGCTTCGCGGTTTTACCCGCGGTACGACAATTACTACGGGTAACACCGCGGGGTTCAGATAGTTTAAAATAATAATGGAACAGTAAAACAAATCGTATTCAAGAAAACAACAACATTTAACAGTCTGTATTTACTGTTGTTTATTATTTGTTGGAATTCTTGTTTTCACATGTCTCATTCTAATGCTTTTAGAACGTATCTCGTGGTTTTTACCAAAACAGCTGTGACTGAAAAAAGCGGGCGAGAATTGTTACAGACGTGGGTTGGATGGAAATAAATTAGATTAATGATAGCACGTTCGTGATCCGAGTCAGACAGATGGACTTTATCTGCCGCGATGGTCCCAATCAGTAAAAGCCTCTGTATCGTGCTTACTTTGATCGAGGCGCTATAGTCAGATGTAATCACTTTAAGATGCCAATATAAATGCCTTATTTAGGTATTTCTATTACTTAATCAACATTCTGTTAATGTTATATTTTTACACTAGCATTTTCATTGTTTTCATATAAATTTTACCGTGGGAGAGCCACGCTTTGGCATGAATGGGCTGGCTCGACCGGAGTGATACCACGACTTCACAAAAAACCGGTGTGAAAGAGCGCTTACACTGTGTTTCACTGAGTGAGTGAGGACACCAGAAGCTCATAACCTAAACCCTCTCCCCTTCCCAATTCCATCCCGCAAAGGGCGGCCACGCACTTGTGAAGCCTCTATTCCTATAACTACATACAAGAAAAGGTAAACGAACGAACAGACACAAATATACATAATTAACTAAGTTTTTTTTTTAATAATAAAGGGGGCAAACGAGTAGACGTATTGCCTGATGGTAAGCAATTACCGCCGCCCATGGACATCCGCAACACCAGAGGCGTTACAAGTGCGTTGCCGGCCTTTTAGGAAGGAGTACGCTTTTTTCTTGAAAGTTTGAAGGTCGTATTGGTCCGGGAACACCGCAGGCGACAGCTCATTTCACAGTTTTGCTGTGTGCGACATAAAGTTTCGGGAAAATCGTACAGTAAAGGTTTTTTTGTTTAAAATGTAAATCCCTCTTGATTTTATTGTTGAGTTGAGTATTGTATGTTTTGACTATGTTGTATTTACTAATATTTTTATTTACAAGGATAATTATCTCTATTAATCTATAAATGGAAATTGATTTATTTTATGTTAAAAAGGCAAAATGATAGAATATGAAGAATACTTCAAACTAGCTAAAATAGAATTTTTCACAGAATTTCGTTTTATGTTGACATAATATTCGAGTAAACACATAAAAAGAAAAAAGGTTCAATAAAGCCTTTGTTGATCGTATCTGCAGGACGTTCATTTTGTAGTCTTTGTTTGTCCTGTCCAGTTTGTTCAAGAGTTAAGTGACGCGTGCTCAGAGGGTAAGAAATTGTATTTTGTTGCTTTGTTTATTATTCTATTTAAGTTTATTATGTTATCAGAAACTCAAATCAAGAATTGTACCTTCTACATAGTTATTAATGTCAATTATATATATTATATATACGTTTTAAATACGAAAGAAGAAAGGGTATTTTACAATTTAAATTTATTATTAAACTAGCTTGCGGTTATTGTTATACTTTAACAAAAAGCACAAGTAACACCGTACTCTAGTCTACTCTAGACTACTCTAGTCTCTAGTTGCTTCTTATATCATTAGCTATCTGCCAGTTATAGTCCCGATTAAATAAATATTCAAAAGTTTGTTAGTTAGTTTGTTAAAAATAATTAGTTTATAGGCTAATTTTTATGTCCATTCTAACATCATAAATGTGAATGTAAGTTAGATTGTTACGCTTTACGAAAACTATTTAACCGATCATCATGAAACTTTTTACACATATTCGTGGAGGTATTAGAAGTAACATAGGATAATTTTAATAAATATTTCAGACATCTCATCTAGCTTCAAACTTCGCAGAACTGTACTTTGAAAGCTAGATTGACTGATAGCATGCTTATAACCTTTGCTTTGTGAATATTTACATTTTTAAATAGAGAAACACCCAAATGCCGAAACAAAATTCGCAGATCTTACAAACATTTAACTCCGAAACAAAAATTCGTAAATGTTACAAACATTTAGGCCGGGAAGTGAATTCGAAACCTCATGCACAGCAGACACGTACGCTACCACACGCCAATGACGCAGTCTTATAGAAACACATAGTATAATGATCTCATTCTTAGTTTCAAAATGTACACACTGCAACAACTAAATACAGCAGATATAAGTTAAACAAATACTCTCTTCATGATGCATACGTTCTATACGTTGGACTTTGACATGACTTATGCAAATCCTATAAGCAAACAGGCTGTTCCAATACGGATTTGCCAACTTTCTGTTGAATCGAACAAAGTTTAAGCAGTGAATTTGTAAAGTAAATAAGTGGAACTCCAAAAACCATATAATTTAGTTAAATAACATGTTCCAAGTATTGATTTAAATTTTGTTGGCTTCTCCAACTAGATTATGAAAATAATAAAGCATTACTCAAATTCTTAGAATAAGTACACACAAACACATACACACACACACACACATGCAAACACACACCAACCCACTCACACACTCATTTTCCTTTGATTTTGTTTCATTCGAATACCCTGCTTATTTCTTGTAAATTATATTATAAGCTGCAACTGACTGACTACTACACTACTACTACTGACTGCGGTAAACTGTGTGTTTCAATTTGTAAACTGACTCCCAAAATACAGACTCCAGCCTAGTTACCTGATGTAAAGCTCAGATGTTATTAATTCCTAGGTTCAAATACACTGGGGACAGTAAAGGGAACATCGGGGTTCCCACACGTATGCGACTGCCAACCAAGAGGTTTCGGGTTCGAATCCTGGGTCGGAACAAAAGTGTTATAGAGTTTTTCTGATTATAGAAATATTTAATAACAGCTCTTTTGGAATTGTTGGGGTCTGAACCCCCTTGCCTCAGAGAGCACGTAAAGCTGTCGGTCCTGCGCCTGATCCCTCGGTCATGTCGGTTAACCGTCCCACCGGTTTATGAGAGGGAGGGAACAGAGAGTGCACCTGTTTTTGTGCACTATAATATCTCCTGCATTGTTTGCTGGTCTCCTTTGAGTCTGACTGCCGTGGCCGTAAATCGGCTAGGAGAGACACCGATTCCAATGAAGTTTGGTATGGAGATACTTAGATTTTCGTTTTAAACTTTTTTGTACTTTTGCTCACAATATATATGTTTTTCAGCTTTTAATTTAAACCAGTAACTACTTTTAGTAGCATTGATACTATTCGGTGTTTAAATATTAAAAAGTCAAGGTGTTACACTAAATATAGAAGGTACAAAATTATTCGATAGAACGGATACTAAAGGGTAATTGAAATAAATTGTTAGTACGTATGTTCTGTAGAGGGAACAATAAAAGATGTAAAACCTTAGTCTAGTGGGATTGTATTCATGTGGTGACCTTTTAGAATAACTATTATAGAAGTACGTGATGTTAAGATTAAACTCACTGTGACCGACTGAATAAACTCTACGAGTTAATGGTTTTCTTTAGCTTAAACAGTTTTAAATGTGTGTATTGAAATTTTTATCGAACATCTAGCTGAATAGAAAATGTAATATGTATTTTACTAATTTGGTGAAAAGGTGCATTAAGGAATTGTTTTAAATGCAAATATAAATGTTAACTTAAAAAATAAGGTTTCACCCCGTTTATTAAGTTTATGAAAGTTAAATATATACCTAATAATGTATGCAAAAACTTTGCATAAAAAAAAACTTTTTTTTTTAACACTATATCTTGTAACTACGTCATTACGTACTACAATATAATATCATAAGTCTATTGTTACAACTCATTTACTAGCTAAATATTTATTTGGACAACTTACTGATTCCAACAAAACAGAATAAATATATATTTGAACTGATAACCAAGTTTTACCGGTAATTGTGCGGTCAGGCAACAATGAGAAAACAATTGATGCTTGAAAACATTGTTGAATAAAATATATCCAATATTGTGGAAGGTTTGAGCTTTGTTTGCGGTTTGATCATTAAAGAGTAACGATGTTGTTCGTTCGAAATCAATGCCATCTGATTGAATTCTTCAACATATTAGACCATTGACAACAACAATAGATTATCCCCGTTTCTTGCGAGTTTGAACATAATTTCAGTAATTTGTTTTCCGTCTTGAACAAAACTCAATCTTTAACAACGCACTTTTGTTTACAAGTCGTCTTTTGATGAACAGGAATTGCTACCGATAAACAGAAAATACTGAAAAATTACGACTTATCTCATCCTGTTAAGCATGAGTTCATGTAGAATCTAAAAGTAAAAAAAGTTATGCGTGATCAATACATAAAAATGCACGTCGACTTGAGAACCTCCTCCGTTTTTACATCGGTTAATTATAAACGCAACTTTTGTTTCCTACTATGAATATTCAAGTGGCACTTTATAGAAAAAAAATGTTTAATGACTCCTAACTGGAATGTAAGTCCAGATATCTGTAGAAATAGACTGACTCATAACAACCTAAAACCTTTTTCTGTCTGATAGGATTCCGAACGAGGTTATTCGACAGAGAACTAGAGTAACCGACATCGCACGGAGAATCAGTACGCTGAAGTGGAAATAGGCCGGGCATGTCTCTAGACGTAAGACGTCGGTGGAGCAAACATAGTGTAGGATGCCCTTTTTTTTTTATTTTCCGTGCGGAAATCCACTCCGATACCACCTACTAGTGGCATGTCGGACTCGAACCGACTAAAATCGCACGCCGTCTTGGGTACTAGGAGCCGGGGAACCAGGTACACCCTATTAAGGAAAACCTTGGAACACCGACGTACCTTGGCCCACCTACCAGTTTGCAGGTGGCCCCCGACTGTGTGGGAACCCCGATGTTCCCTTTACTGTCTCCTAGGGCGCGCACGATCCGCAGCGTCCGGGCCGTCACCTGGGTCTGCTTCTGCTGTGACCATCTGTCACCCCAAGGCTTGCGCTTATGGAGGATGGAGATAATTTTGCGATCTCCGGCGCCTGAGTAGCCTGCGGTACCTGGCCCGTTCTCGGGCCCGGTGGTCCGGGAGAGTTCTAAACCTCTCCCGGTCCCGCTCCGAGTGTAGGATGCCCTGTGGCACGGTGGACTGACGATTTAAAGATAGTGTTCTGTAATATTATGGTACCAATAATTGTCACTACCATATAATGAAATTACTTAATAGGAAACTTAAATTTTGTGTGTGTAATTAAATTGGTGCCTATTACACAGGTTTTCCTTTTTAGGCGCCAGTTGGAAAAAACTTACATAGACTGTGGCATGTAGTAGAAACTGTTTGTGAAACTGTATGAAATGTGAAATGTATTTTTTTGCTAATAAATTATTATTATTAAATTATTATTATTAAACTGTACATTTTCGGGTTGAAAAAAGCACACTTATTTATTGTTATAATTTTGTTGCAGGTAATTATATTATGGAGATAAGCAATCTGCCAAAGTAAGTATACTTCCCCATTCGTCAAAAGACAACTACCGCTTAAGGAATTTTCATCCTGTATCGAAAAGGAATTTAAAAGCATACATGAAAGGGACACAAAGAACACCCAAGCTTAGGAAAATAATTTGTGGATCACACAAAGAGTTTGAAGTGCAAACCCTTTCTATTGCAGTTTTCTAATGCGTTATCGAGTATTGCAAATATTATTTACTCAGCGCAATAGAAAGTGGCGTAGGGATCACTTAAACCACTAGGCCCGCCGTGTAGTCAAGTTCATATTACGAGTATGTGGATGACTGAGCTTGGCTCGATATTTTTTTTTAAATATATAAAAAAAAATTGTTCCTAGGTCGATTTATCGCCCTCGAAACAACAAATAAATTGCTCATTTAAAGTATAACATTAAGACGCATGATGGGTGTTTAAAAATATATAATGTGGTTTTCTAAATAGAACACTGCTTCCGAACATCTAAGACTATAAGGAGGTAATTTTAGGACCTCGTAAGCGGTGTTCGATTTCTAGGGATACAGTGTTATCACCATAAATTTACTAGTAATAAGGGAGTGTAAGCCAAGTTTTATCGGAAATCTTAGGCTGTACTATGAGCAAATAGCTATGAATACTCATAACGAATCAATATGATTTGACTCAGTCTTAACTACATAAGTATCACCTAGAGAAATATTCGGTGTGCAGGGTCTACGGCAATCTTGACATAATGTAGTATTGAACCATTTTTTTCTTTCTTGACACAACACCATCTAGTCCCAATCTAAGCAGAGCATATGTTACGGGTGCTAGACACCGGTATTATATGCTAGACACCTAGATAAATACATGTAAACTTTTTTTGTAAATACATATTTAGAAAACACTCAAACTCCGAAACAAATATTTGCAGATCATACAAACATTTGTTCCGACACAGGAATTGAACTCGAGACCTCAAGCAACTCAACTAGATTACTTTCGAGAGTGAAGCAATAAAACTGTGAAACTGCTATCTCATTTCTATTCTTTAATAGTGTATTCTGCAATCTCAACATACAAGTAACTCGTTCCCCGGGTCTTTTAATTCAATATCATCAGTTGGAAATGCGCTTGGAACACTTTTGTACGCTACTAATTTAATTGTGAATTTCCTTAATCTTATCTCTTACAATTTATATGGTCTTAAAACTCAAACTGAAAACAGATGTTTTGTGTTCATTATATCGTAAAAGCCATTGTGCTTGAGCATAACTTTGTTGGAATATTAAAACGATGATAGAGCGCTTCTCGAGCACTAACTAAAATGTTAATTCAAGAACCTTTGTTTTTGGAATAATTCAATGACTATAAATTAGAAATAATTTATTTAAATTTTCTCTTTCATGAATGTCAATATTGGTTTTAGATGCAATAGAAAATGTATGAAAAAATATGCATGAGCTCGCCAAACGACGCACGCGACAATTTCTTTTTCTTATATTTCTGGATGCGAAAAGCTTAAGGTCGAACTAAGTGACGAGCAATAGGAGTCGTCTATGTCCAGCAGATGATTATGATGATGATAAATAACAATTTGATTTTTTGGTAACCTCACTCCTAAAAAAGAACAGATAATGTATTTACGCCTTAACGCTGTAACATTACTTCAGTCAAGGCGGCTTTCAAAGGTGTCAACTTCTTTGGATATAACGTTCTATCATACAGACCTTGATATATAAATTACACTTATGTTCTTTTTCTTAAATTTAATACTACTACTACAGCGTTTTCTTAAATAAATCAATCTTATAAATGTTTAAAATAAATTCAGAAGATCTACTCCTAATTCTCTCTTGATTTACATCGTTGCTATCAAACACTATGCCAAGAAATTTGTTTTCACATTAAAACTTTATTGTTACTCAGATCTTTGTTTAACAATGTATACGCATTTGTATGTTTTGTTTATAATTTACTGCTCAAAGTACACATTTCAATCTAGTAATGAAATTTAAGAAATTGTAAGCTACACACAATAACGGAGGATTTTGTAAGCATAACATTAAAAATTCTACTAATTTAATGTTACAAACTTAACAACAGTAGTTATTGTCATAATGTCCCACTGCTGGCCTCGGATCTTTTTTTAAGAGAGGGTTAAGGCCATATGTCTCCACGCTGACCGAGTGCGGGTTGGGGACTAGCAAGACAACGTTGTGGCTACGTAATCTTGCCGTTAGATGTTTTTAAGCCATTCAAAGGCCTCTAACTAAGCTTCACGACTGTGATAACAACCGGGACCGACAGTGACCTTTCAATCACGGAGACGCTCATGGTATCGTGCCACCAGCGATCATCTATCCTGGTACTGTCCGCTCCGTCGTTGCTTGGTGATTGGTTCTAATCATCGAGTGCAACTTTTTAAAATAATTAGTATAATAACAAATTCAAAGTATAAAATATTGTTGTACCTTAACCTGTCTTAAAATATAGCAAACCCCTTAACATAAAAGTCTAAGAATATCGAAGCTTCACAAAGCTTAATGGTACTTCTAAAGACGGTTGTTGGGAAATCGCTGTTTTAAGTAATAAATGTATTCCGTGTTAGCTCGAGGCTTAAACATGGGTATATAACCATTTAATGTATACCATATTAAACATTTTTTTCATTATATCTTAGGATTGTATTTTGTCTAAATTAAAGGCGATGATAACAAAAACAATAGTATACCTGTCGGATAGTGTAAAGGTTAGTGAACTACGTGACTGCCTTGGTGGCGTAGTGGTAGCATAAGCGACTGCTGTGCTTGAGGTCTCCGATTTTATTTCCGGTCATAAAACAGCAAATTTTTGAGTTTTTGTCTGTCTGACTATACAGTCAGACAGACAAAAACTCCCAAAGCCGTTCCAGAGATTAACCAAAACAAACATACGTTTGTTTCGGTTAATTTCTGGAACGGCTGAATGGATATTAATGGGGCTTTCACTGCTAAGTAACTGGTGATATAAGGAGAATTTTTTTTTCGGTAAATCCCTTAGCTACCGTTGTACCGTGGGTAACACCGCGTGACACAACTAGTCATTTAGGTATATTTTTACATAACTTTTTAACTGTCTATGTATATTATGTAGGTTGGTTTGTAATTCACTTGGTTCTTGCAGTTTAGAATATTATCAATAAAAGAAAATCGCAATTACTATAAAAATTCTATAAAGCCCTAAATTATATATAACTGAGAACCCAAATTTTTGCAAAGGTTTTGGCACTCTAATGTCGTGTCACCAATAAAAAAATATTTACAGGTTTAAAGTTACTAATTGACAATAACTAATCTTTAACTTCATTACAAAATTAATTATTCGTAGTATGTTAGTAACCAAGCTTCTAATTAAATCATTTGAAACTCATTCATTCACTCAGAATTAAATCACTCATTCAACCATTGAAATTTGTTCATGCAGAATCAAAACATTCAATTTATCAATGGTAAGATAAGCTTTTTGCACTCGGTTATTTCTAACTCAAATGATAATTTTGAAACCGAAATTAATTTATAATGAAAATATTGAATTAACTGCTAACAGAAAATCAAAATTAATTTCATTTTCGTAAAATATCTGTGAACACTGTTAATTATTGTAAAATGTACGACTTGCCACAATTGTAATTAAAAACATTTATTTATCAAGACAAAAATATAATCCATTTGAGAAATCAGGATAACATTTCACCCGACTAAACCAAAATAGACTTCTAAACTTATGATGGTAAATTATTCGAACCTCCATAATTTTAGCAACACCTAAGCAGCCACGAATATGTCTATGTGAAAATATTAGAAAAGCTCACGATCGGCGTACGAAATTATTTTAAAGTTACAAAGTTTCTGCATTTCACGGCAATAAATATTATGACTATCGCGAAACTTCAACGATAATTTTCAGGCAAGCGATGTGCTGTAGAAAGTTGTTGGACTTCTTTTCACACTGATGAATATGATGAGAGCATATAAATCTAAAATGTTTAACTTTTGTTAATGAGATTGAAGGTAATTTTCTTTTACTATATCAGTTTACTCGATAAAACTTCTTAAATATTTGTTACTTATCAATTAGCGATATATATCGTTTTTTATACTTTTAACTCAGGCAATCCAATTTGTGAGTAGTTTAGTCTAACTATTTCTTCTTCACTTTTACACTGTTTAATCTCTTCTAAACCGATATTATAAATGCAAGTGTAAGTATTTTTTGTTCACTTTTAAGCCTTTAGGACTTAATTAACTATCTTGAAATATTATATATAAAACGACACCAGTCTTATTCATCTAGAAACAAAAAAAATGTATTACGGAACAAACCAATATTTTTTATATGATCGTACGTTATGATAGCGTCTACATGAATGCAAGTAAAGCTGTATTCAAAACCTGGTACTTACGACTTCGTTGTACAAGATATAAAAAAAATGTAAAACAGTTTTTAATTCTTCCCGTGGGTGTCTTAAAAGTCGACTAAGCGATAACATAACATTCCAGAGGATGGGCAGCAGCATCCTGCTGTATGCAATATCATTTCACTGCGATCACCAACACGCATGCCAAGCGTGGCGATTACGGCCAATCTTTTCCAAGGTGGTGTCGGGTTCCTGGTACACAAGTCCCTTGTAAATAATGTGATCAAAATTGGGAGTGTGCCTCCAACAGTTGCGTACCTTATACTTAAAGTAACCAGAAGGAGTACCTTTTGGTTACTTTGAGTATAAGGTACGCAACTGTATATCTTTATAACCTTCAGCTAGTAAGCTGAAGGTTATACAGGTATACGCTCCGACCACAACACACTCTGATAATGATGTGGAGACTAGGAATGAGACTATGCCCATAAGTAGAGCAATGCATATGTCTAATACTCACTACACCGTTCTTACGGGGAATTTCAACGCAAGGTTTAGTAAATTACTCAGTGAAGAACTGCGAATGGGGCCATTTGGAATTGGTCGACGGAACTATCGACTTCATAGAGTAGAAGGGACTACATGATGAACGCCTTCTTCTGAAAAAGAGTGCACAGAAAATGGACTTGGATAAGTCCCAACGGCAAAATTAAAAATTAGATTGACTTCATCCTATCAACGAATAAGCAAGTATTCAATTATCAAGATGGTGAAAACGGGCAACGATCATCGACTACTTAGAGGCACATTGAATATCTTGTTAGGCAGTTTAATGGAAACTGTCTATACGGTGGGGTCACAGCTATTCAAGACCCGCCAGATCATTAGAACTCTCACACTCTTAAGCTAATGAAAGAAAGGCGCAATATGACTCTGTGGTCTCCAGAAGAAGTGTCCAATTTTCGTCAGTTCAATAGACGAATCTCAAAATGTCAGATAAAGGATGTATGCCAATTTAACGCCATATATGTTGAAGGGGCTAGGCACAAAAGTGTTCGCAAGAATTCTTTCTGTCTATTCACTCACAATGGGCATAATAAGAAGGCTCAAAGTAATACAGAGAGCAATGGAGAGATCAATGCCCGGCGTGATCGAATCAGGATTTAGAAGATCCGCAGACAAACCAAGATCACCGATATTGCCAGCTTTAAGTGGCTGTGGGTGGGGCATATTGACAGACAAGATGGCCGATGGGGCCAAAGAGTTTTAGAGTGGCGACCATGTACTGGAAAACGTAGCGTGGGTAGGTCCCCTACAAGATGGTCCGATGACCTGGTGAAGGTCGCAGGAAACCGCTGGTTGCAAGCAGCACAGTACCGATTGTTATGGGAAGCCTTGGGGCAGGGCTATGTCCAGCAGTAGATGTCTTTTGGCTGAAATGATGATGATGATGACATTATTTTCAATAAAACCGTTAAAGTTTTATTTATATAACTTTTTATTTTCAAGTTTTGAATTTTTCATAGCGAACTGTATTCTACTAGTCAATCCCTTTCATTTGATTCCCATATTAAGGCTGTAGTGACAAAATTTGTAAACCGCCATTTTGTAGCGACGACCATCTTGGATTTACAATATAACTTAATTGTATTCTCATCAGAACCAAAGATGGGTACTAAATTTCAGATCAATCTGTCAACAGAAAGGGTTTCAAATTTCCATTAACCCAAACAAACAAATAAATAAACAAACAGGGTAAGCTAAATAAACGTTTAAAAACATTTATATTGGAATTACAATTAAAATTAAGTACCTACCGAAATCTTAATACCTTATTATAAATGGAAATCAGCAACTTAAATACTAGAGATTTAAAGAAAAGTTAACCACACTGCGGGCAGTTGATGTTATTATAAAATAAACCAGCGTGTGACCCTATTTTCAGTTCAACGAAACAGAAAATTGGACAGGACACAGACTTGTCTCCCTCAAAGGACGTGTAGTAAAATTAAGTTATAGATTTGTTTATACTAGCTTTCTTTTACAAATTGTTACTGTTATTGTACTTCAAATTATGGTCAAATCTGTAGATAAGGATACTAATGTGCATGAATTAAGATCGTTTCTTCGCGTAAAGATGCGTTGTTTAAACTAAAATAAATTATTCTATGATCTGCCGGATTCTTCAATACATTGCCTTTAAGCCGAAACATGGTACAAGCAGCCCAAGTTTCGAACTTAGTAAGAAGTTACTATCGAACACTTTGCATACGAACTTGAAGCTGTTTAAAAATCCAGTATCGAAAAAGAATAACTCTAATGAATTTTTTTCTATACTTGAGGCATGCAAAAGAATAAAGATATTTTATGTAAAGAAAAGTAGCACTTATTCCTGAAGAATATCGTTGTACACGAGCAAAACTGTGAACTAGTTTTCAATAATAGTATAGTTATTATTTCCACAATGATTAATCTAACTATAAACAAAAATCAAATAACAAAGTAGAACCACACAACAAAGTAACGAGCAACTTTATTTTGTCCATTTCACCTCCAGACAAAGTGCCAACCCTAAGTTAAAATTGCAAGACTTCCTAACATCTATACGAAAACAGGGTCCGTTCGATTAAATAATTCATTTGATTGAAACTTCTCCTTTGGCGAAGAATGGACCATTGTTCTTTAAAGTCTCCATTTTTAAATGTTTGAACGGTAGTCGATTGAGACTAAAATTATTATAGAAGCAGCAACTTATGAAGATATAACTAAGTGTTCCAAAAAAGCATAAGCTTAAATTGCCAATAACTTATAATTGGAGCGAGATCGTATTTTCTGCACTGAAGGAAATATTTTATGTTAAGTACTACAAGAAGTATAAGATTCATTGTTATAATACAAATATGAAATGTCGTAAACCAGTTGTTGTTTAATGTGTAAATGTAATTTGAAATTATCTGCCATTTCAATTAAACATTTAGCTTTGTTAAATAGGGTTTTGAAACTTTTTGTTTTTTTCATACTTGTTTATGTAAGTTACTTATACCAACGCGAATTCCCCTGTTACAATTCTTCTTGTTATGATCTTGTCTTCTACAGACTTCTCATTTGGATGGTTATTAGGTTTCTATTGAATTCCAAATTCACGTTATTGCCTGATCGATAGTATAATGCTACTCATGATTGAGCTGTCTACATAATTTATTTATCTTACACAGATGGACTGAAATAAGATGCAAGCTAGTTTGGAAGACGCAACAATGCAAAGAAGTTGAATTTATACACAGTCGGGTATAACTATAGATAAAATCAACTTCGTTGTTATCATGCCATCGATGATTTCATTGTGATGCTTCAGGGTTGGCTCTTCATTTCATCCTCTTTAATTCCAATTGGTGGTCCATAATAAATATATTGATTTAATTAATTCTGCAATACCATTCTGTTTCTCTTATATCAAAATGAATTACAATTTTGTTTTAATTCCTTGGTTTTTCATAGTTCAATAATGTCAGTGCCAAGTGTCAATAAAACTACTTCCTTTTTTGTTTTCAGATTTATCTATTATATTTTTTTAGGTTGAGTTAGAGATATACCTGACATCATTATGACTGACACAAAATGTGGAGACAGCTTCTTTCAACTTATATAACTCTCAGTTATCTCAACGACACTCTTGAGAGGTAGAAGCACGCTTTAATACTACGTGACACAGTACACTGTACATTCTGAATGTGCCATACTTTTGTGATATGCGTAGCTAACGTTAATGATGGTACTGCGTAGAATTTTGCACTCACCAAATTAGTATACCTGATGTTTCCTGTACACATTTTAAAAGGAAATGACACCTTTTTAGAGATATAGACATATATACAACACCATTGTCATTGCTGTTAGTAAAATAATTCCCTTGATTAATTCCCTATTCTATAAATTAGTCATGTGATCTTGAATTTTATTAGTATTTACGTTGTCAAGGTGTTATGGTACGTTTCTATATAGCGTGTGACTTATCCCAAATTAATTTTTAAACTCAGTATTTTATGAACACTAGAGGGCGCCACACGTCAAATAGCCTATAACGGCGGACGATCAAGATGCTTCTAAGGATATCTCATTTGTCCAGTTCTAATAAGTAGTTGAGGAGCTATGAGGGAACAGATGAACACATATACACTATGCCTGTCAAAATCATAACCCTCTTTTGGCTTTGGCGTAGTACGATCATAAAATTCTTTTAGTTATTTTTCTAAAATTGGGGTGTTATTGTGTACTTTTTTTAGAAATAGTATTTAAATTGATAAATATTCTTTTATAAGATACTAGCTGTTGCCCGCGGCACCGCCTTAGTTTATGTCGGTCTTTTCGTGTTTTTTCGTGTTTTTTCACGGTCGCGGATATGTGACTGATGCAAAAATTAGATAAAAACAATCCTTGATGCGGATTATATATCATTATAAAATTTCAGCTCGATCGGTGCAAATTTTTTGAGTTTTTGAAGCGTACACAAACCAACACAACATTTATATATATTTATATATATATATATATATAGATATTAAATGTTTTTTACACTGTCCTTTGATATTTTTATTTACGATACAAAAAATATAGCAATAGTTTTATTCTAAACCTCTAGGAAACTTTACAAACATAGAATTCACATATACTTCAAATACAGTAAAGTCTTTTATTGGCCAATCTTTTGTGCCTTGTGAGAATTGAATTCGAGAGACGCGTGAAGTTGTATTTGGCATCAGGCCCACTACACCAAACGTGTTGTTATATTATTAAAGATTCTGATCACTTCAGTAACATAATTATATTATGAGTTTCCCCTTATGTTTTTGTATTAAAAGTCGGGAATGAGTAAAATATGCTGAATTAATATCTTTCAAACATGACTCTCTATCGGGAAAAAAGAATTTGCTTCCTTATTCTTAAATATAAAATGCACATATTAGATACATAAAAAACATGTTAAAAGTAATCTTGAAAATTTAACTTCGTTTTAATAATCATTACTTAAAAATGAATGTTTTCTACCTTATTATATTTGTCATGATTCAATCCAATTGAAAGTTAAATCAACTAGCTTAACCATTAAACGATCATTAACATATATTTACAACAACAATGGAAGATTCTGAATAGTAACTCTCTTGAATTATTGAAGGCGGAAAATGTTAGATTTGCATAGTATTCAGTGAACGACACGAATGATCAAAGTAAAGGAACGGCACGGTTGAAAGGTTGATGGGACTATTGATCTTTATCGAACAGTAGAAAAAAACGATTTATAGAAATTGAAAGAACCGTTTTCGAACATTTGTCAATGTGACTTTATACCAAACGGTGGTGGTATGAAGAAGTACAGTACTGTAGGCGGGTAGACATAAGATACGTAATTTATCTAAATATAAAATACATATTAGCCCTTGGCAACATACATTACTATGCAGTCGATATCACAATCCATGGGACATATATTGAACACCATCCACGTCCAACATCGCAGACGTCAAGGAAAAACATCAGGAGCTTGTCGCCGAACTCAAACGGGTTCTAAGCACACTAGTGCGCTGAGAATCTGGTCGAGTTCATGGCAAAAAAACAAAGATGTGTGTGCGAGCTTACTATCAAAAAGTCTCCGTTCCTGTTCCTTCCCCTTCCCACTTTTTAGACCTCGGTATCATCCTGGAGATGGATATTTCGCAGGACATTAACCCGTAGAAGTATATTGAGAGCGTCACTAAGGCGGCCTCACGGAAACTTGGTATACTGAACAAGGTAAGGCGGTTCTTCTGGCTTTTGCTTGACGCTCTCAATCGGTTGTAGAGGAAAACGGCCCACATCACCTCTTGATGCCATTGAGACCTTTAAGCCTTTTAGCCCATTTGCGGAGAGATATTGCCTCTATGGCAGTCCTTTACCGCCTTTATCATAAAGAATGTTCCGAAGAGTGCCAACTGGTCCAACCTTCTCCCTTTATCTATAGGTTTACTGGTCTTAGTAGACACTGTTTTAGAGTCATAGAAATACACTCTTGATCTTAAACAGTTCGGCTCTTCTGGAACTCACTATCAGCGCACATGATTTTTTTAAACAGGGCGTGAAATCATCTCACTAGGCCGCCATAGTTTGAGTCACTTTAGCAGGTCTTTATATATATATTAAAAAGACTTTTGTAAAAAGACCTGTACATAATTAACACATTTGTCTTTTGTGAAATGTATTAAATTGAATGTAAACTGCTGATGATTCTTCTTGTTGTGCTATTTTTGTTCCGAAAGTTGATTATCATCAATAGTATCTAGATTTAGATATCTTGTACTTGAGAAAAGATAATTTAAAAGCAATTTGACTGCGCTTGTTAATTCTGCAGCCAAATATATTGTATTTCGCGAACACCCTTTTTTTCTTAAATTTTATTTTGCATCGTCAACAGGTCAGGTAATATAAATCTGTTTTTAGTAACGCTGTTAATGTTCGTTTAAGAAATGTTTAAAAAACATACCTCATTTTAAATTTTATGTAAGGTATATTTTGTAAGAATTTTGGTAGTTATAAACATAGTAATAAAATTTAAAAAAGCTTTTAATCGCTAGTGTCCCCTGTCGTGTTTCTAGCCAGTGTTCCAATACTTCCACAACAAAAATAAGGTTCTCAACTCACCTAGCATGCAAACGATTCTTGGCACGAACACTTTTGTTTTGATTGTATAAAAGCGTTTGTGTATAAACGAGACATTTATGAAGAAAGCTTTCCTAAAGGTAGCAACGTAATGATAACATTTATACATACTTTCGTAAGTGATATTTGCGGTTATTAAAAACGCATGTCTTTTATTTTTCCGGTTCATGTCTTATATTTTTACATGGTTTTATGTCTTTATTTCTGGAATGACTTACAAATACATAGTAAGGAAAACTAGAATCAAACCCTGTACCAACCCGTCTGCCCTCCTTTCTAAGTAGAGACCAGCATTGGACTCTTAAAGGCTGTTGATGATATTGATAACTAACAACTGACACAGTTTTATTATATTTATGGTCTAATTTTGTATGTTGTTCATATGTAGTCATCTAGGAAAAATCGTGTGACTAAAAATAAATCTGCATGTGTGTGTGTGTGTGTGTGTTGGTCTAACTATATAAAACTAGTTAAGTTGCCCCACGCAGCCTTGTTTGGGCCCCTATTGCCCGTAGTGTGATAATTTTCAGCAGTTTTTGAAACATTCGTCATTGGTTCTCCGCTCCTATTGGTCTTAGCGTGATTATACATAACTTATTACCTTCGTCGGTAAATGGGCTATATAAGACTGAAATATTTTTTCTAATCAGACCAGCAGTTCATTAGCGCGTTCAAGCAAACAAACTCTTCAGTTTTATATATTAGTATAGATGTATATTTCACTCTCCGAATATTTGTAGGTATTTAAGTTTCTTGTATTTAGAATAATATACGAGTACACTAAAATTTATGCTCAGTACAAGTTTCTCTGGGTTTACCTTGCTGAATTAAGCGTATTTGCTTGGGTTATTAGAGTTAGGCAAATTAATAGGCAGAGTTTCAAGCCCATTGTTCCGATTTGAATAAGTTTAACTTAAAGTTTACTGGGAGACCAGCAAACTTAACGTGAAACTATTTTGAATACTATGTAATTAAAAAGACAACTCCCACATTAGGAATAAACATCCTGTGTCGTGGGGGACTTTACAAACATACATGAAACGGACACAAAGAACATCCAGACTCGGGACAACAATTCGTGGATCACACAAAGTGTTGTAGGTACCGCGTAGGATTTGAACCCACGACACTTGGCGCAGTAGCAAGCGGCATGGCGACCGCTGACACCACTCGGCCAACCGTGCAGTCAGTCAGTAATGTTACAAAGTTATTGTTGTTGTATAGTTTGAATTGATCTGTCACATGGTACATACTTGAAATTTACAGACACATAGCAAATATTACCATTATTTGACTCTTTTTACTACCAATAATTACTACTATCTACTGACGTATTTCTTATTTAATTCTAATAATAACAATAGTTTAATGTTTAAGTCTGGTTCACTGCATCAATTTTATTAGATTTATGATACAAAGATAATAATAAATTTATACTAGCCTCAAAATAAACGCGTTTCTAATTATACCTATAGCAGTCCCCTGCGCACGGGTTCTTTGCGGCAAATATAATATCTAATAGCCTACGATACTCTAAGAAGGTGGGCGGCTTAATTATTTCCGTTGTCTTTAACAAATATCGTTATATCTTAGATAATTTATCTGAAAAAATAACAAATAATATACGAATAGTAGTAGCTTTTGAGTTTATTGCGAACAGATAGACTATATGATATAAAGATAACTCCTAATAAATTTCTACTCTACTAAAAATAAACTCGTTTCTAAAATTACCTTAAGTTGAATGTTTTAGTCTCAGTACCAATGTTAACATATTAAGGTTTAGGGTGTAAAAATAACTCCTAATAACTACTACTCTCCACCAAAATAAACATGTTTCTAATAACACTTTTATTTTAAATTTTAAGTCTAGTCATTGCACCAATTTTTACATATTAGAATTGTAAAGATGACTTTTATACGGCACCGGTTCCACGTCGAGTAGTCAACGTAGCTTAGTAACTCCTCCGCACGTAAAGTATTTCAAGCAATATGTCGTAAAACCAAAGAGTCACTTAAAATGCACTTACTTAATATAATTTATTTAAAACTTTATGTTAGTACTATTTATATTTTATACTTTTGCAGTAATGATCGTCAAAGACTTAATAGCGTTCAACTGGCTCATAATATCATGTTTTAGTATAATCACTTTAGTTAGTCACGAGCTCTGCTTAGCTTGGGACTAGATGGCGTTGTGTGTTAGATGTCTGGAATATTTATTTATTTATTCTTATCGCTATTTAAAAGAAAATTTATATCGCAAAGGAAATACTTTCATTGTTTCTCTATTATTTGATAATCATGTCTGGAAATATATATTTATTTGTTATGATCAATAAAAGCATTTATGCAATTGTATATTATCGGTTATTTTTGATAATTATTCACGTACAGTTATTATATTCTTACTTAGTCGTGGTTAAGTAAAAAAATTGAAAGTAAATTAAATTTTCTATAAAATTCGAATATATTAGAATACAATATTTTATCAACAGATTTTTAATCAGGATACAGATTAATAAACTGTTGATAAAATATTGTAACTAGATATGAAAAAACTAAAATGAAATTTATCAATAAACAAAGATAATTCAAATTTTAGCATCTTATCAACACAATATGCAGCCGTTTACAATAACCTATCTTTAGTTAAATCTTTATATTGAAATCGGCCCATTATGGTGAAAGAAACTTCGTTTCATTTAGGGTTTCTACCCAAAAAGTAAAATGGGACCCTATTGTTAAGACTCCGCTGTCCTTTGTCTGTCTGTACGTCGATCACCAAGCTGTATCACATGAACCGTGATAGTTAGACAGTTGAAATTTTATATATGATGTGTTTTTGTTGCCGCTATAGCAACACATACTAATATAGTAAAATAAATATTTAAGAGGCTCCGATACAACACATGTGCTTTTTTTCTGGTTGCTGTTTTTATAGATAATGGTACGGAACTCTTTGTGCGTGAGTCCCAATTTCACTTAGCCGGTTGTTATATTAAAATCTACTTTAAATAAATAATACAGTGTTTGTTCAATATAATAAAATATGTTTTTTTTTGTATTTGCAGTTAAACTCTTAAGGGAACGAATTCCAAAACAAGTTACATTTATCAGTAAATACAATACCTATATGATATAGGGAAAAAAAAGGGAAGAGAGACTAGAAATATAAGAACTTTCGTCGATTTAATTGTATTCCACTATCCTTTACGTGAGTAAGATTGACTCCAGATAGATCTGGCAACTAACTATCTCCATGACTTGAATGTGTAATGAAGACAAAGTTAGGAGAAAATATATTCTAATTTGTATTATTTTAAAATAAACTTTCATTTGAATACTAAACGCATATTTAGAAAATAACGATACTGAAAACACCATAGCTACAAAGTACCGTCTAGTTTTAGTATTGAATCTGATATAATTACTTCACTTAAACAGTACCGAAGAAGACAATTGGTAAAACTAATAAACATCAAATTTATCAAATGAATCAATATTTCATAAGTAATAATAAATAGATATTTCGGACATCTTACACACAACGCCATCTAGTTCCAAGCTAAGCAGAGCTTGTGTTATGGGTACTAGACAACTGATATAAATACAAATATACTTTTTTTTTGTAAATATATACATATTATACATAGAAAACACCCAAACTCCGAAACAAATATTTGCAAGTCATACAAACATTTGATCCAACCCGGGAATCGAACCCGAGACCTCAAGCACAGCAGTCGCATAAACTACCATTGCGCCACAGAGGCAGTCAAAAAATGATTAGCAGCAGATGATTTTTTTTACCTAATTGCTTGTCACAATCGGTAGTATTATGTATTCTGAGCTTCAAAATATTAATTGGATGTGTAAGGGAACGGGTATCATGCTCCACCAACACAAAGGGAGGATCCTTCGACCAGGCGAGGTGATCATGCCTGGCGGGCTACTGCCCAACATTTGATTTTGGGATGTTGTACATATAATGATTGGCGCGAGAACTTCTATTGCGCGATTCAGGATTGGTAGTTACTTCGTGTAGTGCGTTACTTCGTAGTTCAGTGTATCTTCGGTAGATGGCGCTGTAGTAGGTTACAGTTGTGTTGTATGTGGCAGTCGCCACAAATGCAAATATACCACTATAAATAATATGACTAATAAACCATTGAGTCTACTGTTGCATTCTATGCCTGAAATTTGCTAAAATTGACATCAAACCACTTCATTAAGGGACTAAGTTGCGACAATATTTAATAAAACACTTTCGGTAGACTCTCAAAATCCACTGCTCTATATAAGTATACTCATTGACAATATAATAATATAGATATAACAAAATGAAGACAAGAAATACCTATATATATATATTTATTTCTAAGGAAGAATGCCCGTTCTTAAATTCATTATTCTAACATTCTTATGCAGAGTGCTAATCATTTAATATTTAAGTTCCAACTCGGCTTTCTATTACAGGGCTTTTAAATCAAAACAATCGTTTAAACGTAGACATTGTTTTAACGGGACCCACTTCTTGTTCATCGTGATCTGAATAACAATCAGTATCAAATTTGAAGAAACAGTGATTCCCCGTTTATTAGCTTCTTTTATTTCCAAGTTTATTTTAATGGAAATGTTTAAGCACCGTTTCCTTAGCTGAATGTAATTGAGACTAAATTATCAGTAATCAATACATGTTGGTAAATAGGTTTATTTAAAGACTTTAAAAATAAAAATGAATGAATTTATATTTGAAGGTTCAACTATATATTATACTAGGTGACCCACGACACTTCGTTTACGTCTCTTATTGCCTGTAGCGTAATAATTTTCCCCCGGTTTTGTAACATTCTTCATTGGTGCTCCGCTCCTTTTGATTTCAGCGTGATGATATATAACCTACCTCCTTCCTGACACTGAAAATCTGTATTATTTAATTTGAAAAAGTTTTCAAATAGGACTAGTAGTTCCTGAGATTAGCGCGTTCAAGAAAACAAACTCTTCAGCTTTATATATTAGAATAGAAAGAGATACAAAAAAGATTGTTCACAATTGGATCTATGTTTTTTATGATATTTGAAACTATTTTATCCATCTGCAGTTTATAAATCTATTCATTAATAGACGCTTCTAAAAAAACAAGTTTCATCAAAATGAAAAGATATGTAATAACTTTTGTTTTCTTAAAGTGTTTTTACTTCATGAATACATACTACCGTAGAAAATTTTATTTTCACAAACAATACTGAACGTGATGTTTTTTATGTCTTTCAAGTAGGTTTAATCACTTTTGTAATGTAATGAAAAAATGATAGAGTTTTTTAAATGTATTGACAATAAAATTATAGTGAATTGAAAACCTGTACTTAGTCTACAAACATATTAAGAATATTTTTCAACAAAACGACGTCCGGCCTCAAGCGCTTTATTCTGGACTAAGACGCCGACTATACAACTTAAGGTACTCCCAAGATTGACACTACACCTTTTCTGGCCCTATCCTGTAGGACATATATAATGTATCTAGTGATTACTACAATAGCAATTCTGTCAACATAAAATTATCCTACCGGCCTACTGCTGCTCTTATCTGACTACTGAATCAGTGAGTGATACAGAATCATTCTAACTGCATTACAAGCACGATTGCTTCTTCTTTGTCTAAAAATAAATAGAAAAGGATAACAATATGTCTCTTTTAGAATTAGACGGCCGCCTGTGAGGTGTTTCAAGTAATTATTATCAAAGAAGTTCTTAAGTTGCTTTACTAGTTACACTATTGTTCAAAGTAAAGTTCATGTACGATACTTTCGAACGCAATGCGGTCTTATGAAGTTTCCTGCTCGAAGTAAGTGTGACAATGAGTGACAAAGTCTTAAGTATGAGGTAACTGGTGTCAAAGGTGGTGGATAATTTGTCGTAACTTAGAGGGAAACTTTGTAATTTCGACGAGAGGACAAATTTTCTTAACTTGATAATAATGTTCTCCTAGCCGATTACGGCCACGGCGGTCAGTCTCTACAGAGACCAGCCCACTACGCAGGATATATTATAGTGCACAAGTGTGTGCGCAAACACAGGTGCACTCTCTGTTCCCGGTCTCAAATAATCCGATGGGATGGTTAACCGACACGACAAGGGAGAGATCAGGAGCAGGACCGACAGCTTTACATGCTCTCCGAGGTACAGGGGTTCAGACCCCAAATTCCAAACTTCGAGCTGTTATTAAGTATTTCTATAATCAGAAAAACTCAATAACATTTTTGGCCCGACCGGAGTTTCGAACCCGAGACCTCTTGTTTGGCAATCGTATACGTCAACCGCTAGAACAATAAGCCAGTTGCTTTACTTGATATGTGAAAATTAATGGAACTTTTGGGACATAATACAAAATTTTAAGTCAAATGGTTTTTGTTCTTTTATTTTTAAATAGGTTAAAAACTTAATAATTAAGGAAGAGGTTTTTTCTAAATTCGTTTACCATACTATATATTATAACTATTCAGTTATTTCCATTATCATCAAGGGATCATCATTATCACTAGCCCATCGCAATCCACTGTTGGACATAACCATCGCCAATCGCACGACACTTTATCCAATAGGTATATCAAAATAAATACATGGGTGGCAATTCGTTACTTTGTAAACTACTAAACTGAATAATTGTGAAAAATGCGATTTTTATCATTTATCACTATTTATTTTACTCTATTTTAAATCGCTGTGTTGTAAAAAAATAATTTAACACCTACACCTATACTAATATTATAAATTCGAAAGTAACTCTGTGCGTTACGCACTCACGGCTACTGGTTGCCATCACCGCTGCACCAATTTCATTAAAATTAACAATGGAAATACTTTGATTCATGAGGTAGAACTAGGGTTACTCTTTACTGAAATAACCGATATACATGCGGGCATTGGGCAAAAGTTTTATAAAACTTCATCCGACAGCACATTGTGCTCCTTAAGGCTGAACTAAATATTAGACTTTCTATTGTAATTTAAGCACGTTATATATGTATTTTATTTGTAAAGCAGCCATGCTTACAATATTCATTTCACATTCGGCCTAAGACTGTAGAAAAAGAGAAAAAAAAAACTAATCTCTTCATTGACATTTGAAAAGTAATTTTTAGACATTAAAAAAATCAGATTTTAATTTTACTTCTGTCTTGCGTAACCAAACTCTACATTAACATTTTAAAAGTCATTTTAAGACATTTTAAATGTCAGATTTTTAATTTAACTTCTGTCTTACGTTACGTCTTATCTCTCAATTGATGTATCTCACATCGTACACTAGACGACATTCTTAGGAATATTTTTTTATAAAACAATTATCTTTGTAATAAAGTACTTTAGATAAAGTTTTCAATTCGTGAATATTTTTTTTCGACGTGTGACTTTCGACTGCTAACTATATTGAATTGATTAACTATATTCTTCTAAAATGATTTTAGTAAATTCTAGTCTAGACTCTGATGACGCTTGGAGATTATCGTTTAACAAAATTAATTCATGAATTTTTTGCAGTAAAATATTCTTAGATATTTGTTTCAACAGAATCTAATGTATCAGTCAATGCTTTATAATACATCTTACTTATTCGTAAGTACATTAATTAAGTATCACTAAGTACTGACGTAATTTCTTTGATCAATCTTATATAATTATTTTATTAATAATAAAAAAAACATGTTTACAATGATATGCAGTTATATTATTTAATTTTAACATTTTTCAATTAATGCCGCTATGAATTAATGGAATTAATTGAAAAATAATAAATTTGTAAACATAAAACTTTCTGGGTTCAAGAAAGAAATATATTTTATACATACATTTTACATAATCCAATTTACACATACTCGTTATACATTACATTCAAGCCTGTTTCCTGACCGACGCGAATTAAACGACCTCATTTTACCGACTATAAATTTAACCCACTTACGTAAAAGGGAGCGAGTCGATTGTCGTTAACCCGATAGTTTGGGAATTAAATAAGAAGATTGGCAGTATTTTGGAAGACAAAGGCATGTGAAAAGGAAAGACAGTAGAAGAAGGGGGGTAATAGTTACGAGTATGAGCTGGGGATTGTAAACGGCGACTTGAACAGATGATTGCATACGTGTAAATCGAACTAGTTGTTTCTTCAAAGTGCGATCTTGAATCAATGCAATAATCGGTAGTAAATATTACGTTAAATTTTGTCATGATTCTGAACGTAATTAATCATGAAATTATATTATAAAACAAATCAATTATATGATAACAATATCAAAATAAAAAAAACGTGTTTGTATAAGAAATACGTCACGCAGTAGGCGTCAATAATCACAAACAATTACTTTCATAAAGAAGAGCACGAAGAAAAACGTAACATTCAACGAAGTAGTTTAGAACTTTTGATAAATAAATAAATAATTCGGACATTTTACACACAACATATTATATACATATTATACATAGAAAACACGCAAACTCCGAAACAAATATTGTAGATCACACAAACATTTGGTTCGACCCGGAAATCGAACCCGAGACCTCAAGAACAGCAGTCGCATATGCTACCATTGCACTACAGAGGAAGTCAAATACAAACATGTATATGACACATAACGGGTTATCTATAATTAAAATCTTTCTATAATATGGACAAACTGGATTCTCGAAAGACAAATGATATCTCAGTATTTAATTAAATCGAAGATTTTAACCCTCTTCTTTTAAATTGGAATATATCTTCATTTTTAATCCTGTTTTTATCAAAGAACTAACAAAAGCCACTGCAAAAATCATAAGAAGAAATTATTACAAAAATCTAGGCACGTAATATGTCAATATAAATTAAACCAATACTGGTTATTTATGAACTACAATTAATTTCTCTCAAAAATCTCATTTTAGTTAGTTGCCATAACTTTTAAACTTCGTAATTAATTAACAAACCTCAACGAAATTGTTGAGTTTTTCGCTTAAAGCTTTCAGATAACTAAATTCTCAATTAAAACAGTAACATTACACTTTTGTTGAAGGCTTAAATAGTTTACAAAACCATATTGTTTTTCTTGACTTTAAGTATTTTAAACTAAATAGTAAGATATACTTGTCTGTATGTTTTCATTACTTTTAATTCAATTCTTCATACATTTTCTTCAATCAAAGTAAAATGTAAACTTCATTTCAGACGATCTAGAAATGAATCACTAAAGCTTCGAGTTAATTTATTGAATCAGTTTATTTTATTTAATTTATTTTATAATTGAACCGTGTATAATTGACATTGGAAATAAGATAATAGTAATATTATCTACGCTTTTCAGTTTTACACAATATTATCAATACTCTTATTCTTCAACAAAAATTTTATATCTAGTATAGAAGTTTAGTAGATAGTTTGTATACTTTTCGAAAACTCAATAAGTGCGCTTTAAATATGGTTTTTATTTATTTTTTGAATCACAGTATGCATAATCACAGCCAAATGTAGCAGGGTTAGTTATATGCTTTATACATTAACATTATATGTATATTAAAATCTATACTAATATATAAAGCTGAAAAGTTTGTTTGTTTGCTTAAACGCGCTAATCTCAAACCTAGTAGTCCGACTTAAGAAATTCTTTCAGTTTTAGAAAGCCCATTAATCAACTAATGCTATAAGCTATATGTAATCACGTTAAGACCAATAGGAGTAGAGCACCAGCGATGAATGTTTAAAAAACGGGAGAAAAATATCACGCTACGAATAATTATAATAGAAGACGCAAACGAAGTTACGTGGGTTAGCTAGTATCTTAATATGATATAAATTTAGTGACAAAGTAGATCTTAACTGTTACCACTGTTACTGTAAAAATAATACTTATTCGCTGGTACTTATAATTAAGATAAATATATATACTTAAATGACAATTGTTAGTATTCAATTCTGCATCGAGATAAACCAGTTCTAAAATTATCAGTGCTTCCGCCATTTCAATTGCAGATATTTTTAACTTACTGACTCAGATGTCGTGCGTATTAAGAGTGCACTGCACTTGCATTTAAAATAGGTTCACATTTATTTTCAGACTGAAATAAATTCAAGATTGACACAAATGTTACTGTGGTACAAACATACGTAGGTTAAGGTAACATTTGAATACGTAGGTTAATTTAGCATTCACTGGATTCGAATTTGATATTTCAAAATGATTTCTTGTGTTTTTCTTTTGAAATGAACAATAGATGCTGTTAAGCACACTCACCACATTCAATGAAACCTAATTTTTAGGTCATTAGTTTGCATTTTTATAGAGTGTACCGCTGTGTATGGCTGTTCAGATCTTTTTTTTCATTTGTTAATAAATAGTACTACTACTAGTACAAGTCCTTTCATTTGATACCTCTATAGTGGTAGTCGTGACAAAATGTACAAACCACCATTTTGTAGCGGCGGTTATCATAGATTTAACTTTTCACAGTGAACTGTGTTCTACTAGTCAAGCCCTTTCATTTAAAATCCATATTGAGGTAGTCTTGAAAAAAAATTATAAATCGCCTTTTTGTAGCGGCGGCCATCTTTGATTCACAATGAAACAGAATTTATTTTATTTTGTTGTCATCAAAACTAAAAGAGTATACCAAATTTCAGATCAATCTATCAACAGGAAGGAGGTTAAATTTCAGTTACTAGAGATAAACAAACAAATAAATAGACAGGGTAAGCTAAATAAAACCATTTAAAAAAATAAAAACGGTAGTACTTTTAGGAATAACTGCTGCCGGTCAGTTAGAACGTCATAGTCGTTATTATCATGTCAGATACCAGCTACAGGTTGTGTAGCTGAATTTCCTGCTAATACTACATAGTGTGTCTTAATGTCACAAAGTAAAAACACATAAGTTATAATAGGTACCGACGTATATTTTTGTTTACTCACTTTATGAATTACACCAAAAAAAAAAAAACAATTCTACAATATGCTAAGAAGATGGTAAACATATAACTACGTTATATATATTTAATGCCACTTATTTTATTTACCTTGAACACGAAATGAAACACGAATATTATTTTATTTACGGCTGGCCTCCTGGCTAAGTGTGGAAGATATTTATCCATAAATATTTAAAAGTCATAGTGATATACTTACTCATGATGAAACATGCTTACATAATATTTTTATTAGAGCAGACAAATATTATTTTATTAAATTAAATACACCGTTTGACACTATTAATAACTTGTATTTAATTTAAACACTATTAGGCCTGTTACGAAATAGGCAGTGTTAGGGACATACATAAGTTACAAAATTTTTGTAGTATTTTAATTTATCTTCTATCAAGTGGTTATGTTTCATCCATAAAGCGTGGGAGAGCCACGCTACCGTGGGACAGACACGCTTCGGCGTGAATGGGCCTGCTCGACCAGAATGATCCTACGGCTTCACAGAAAACCAGTGTGAAATGGCGCTTGCGCTGTGTTTCACCGAGTTAGTAAGGATACCGGGGACTCATCCCCCAATACTTCCCCTCATTCCTCTCCCCATCCCCCAAAAGTCGGCAACGCACTTGTGACGCCTCTGGTGTTGCGGGTGTCCATGGGCGGTAAAAAAAAAACCATAAAAGTCAAACTTGTCTGGGCTTCACGTTGAAGTAGTGTATCAGAATCAAACCAAATAAAGCCAAAAGCCAAACGGTGTTCCATGACCAATGACAATTTCAAAAAGAATTTAAATGTACCAGAGAAAGAAAGTTAAACCCATGATTGCCCATGATTAAGTGCAAAGATACTAAGTATGAAATGGGATATATCCCATTTCACACTTACAGAGCACTTCACGTCATTACAGTTTTTTTTGACGTCATGTCCATAAGCATTTACATGAATCGTTGTATTTTAGTAGTTACTTCAAAATTTATTACTTTAATAACGTGAAGTTTAAACTTTTAGCGAAGTAACCGAAGTATACAAACCGTGGGAGAGCTATGCTTCGGCATGAATGGGTCGGCTCGACCGGAGTGATACCACGGCCTCACAGGAAACCGGTGTGAAATAGCGTTTACGCTGTGTTTCATCGAGTGAGTGAGGATACCGGAGGCCCATACCCCAACCCCTCCCCCCATCCCCTTACCCATCCCCCAAAGGTTGGCAACGCACTTGTGACGCCTTTGGTGTTGCGGGTGTCCATGGGCGGCGGTAATCGCTTACCATCAGGTGATACGTCTGCTCGTTTGCCCACAATTCAATAAAAAAAAAAAAAAAAAAAAAGTAAGGCAAACTTGTAGTACACCAAATTTATGAAACACAATTTAGTTTAATCATGGTATAGTAAGTATATATCCACTACGAAGAGCGAGCAATTTAATCTTATAAAGTATAATCCAAACAAATTACTCAAGTAATTTCATTAAAAGCGGTCTCGTGTAGAGTGATGGCGAGGACATTATGCCAACAATACTCCGCATATTGCCAGTACGTCCGTTTCAAATGCAAATCTAATACTAAGCCAGTAATCAACAGTCGTGAATTATATCTTGCTGTTTCTGATTATGTAGCAATAGACTTTTTAATTTTGTGCTTTTTTAAATTATACCGTTATTTACAACCCTCTGTATAGATTAAAAGAGTCAGTTTAGATGATTGCATTGTTCTTATTTAAAGACCAAGTGTGCTTTATAAAAAAAAATAAAAACAATTTAAATTTTATTTTAAACAAAGATTGTCCGTGGTTTTACAGTTTGTAAGGTTTTAAAAGCCAGGTAGCTACTAATATATAAGCTAATTAGTTAGTTTTACTTTTATATCGTTGTAACTCAATCGATCATCACGTAATGTAAACGATTTTGAAAGGCACATAGTCCACCATTCTTTTTAACCCATAGGCACAGTGTTATTGTTCTGGATACGAGATATTCTATTTATTTTATTATACTCCTGAATATTTAATAATGGTTCTGGAGCTATTATTTAAAAACTTCATGGTAACATAATATCGAAAATATGAGGTTGTCTTCAATATGCATTTTCTAAATCTCTTTAAATTTCAGGAAAGGAGTACTGTTTTCCTTTGAAGCCCATATTATAAAAACTAAGTCTTATTTTCTCATTTCTTTATTTACCGTTTCGCAAACCATTACATATCCTCAATCGAGATTTCGTGATTAATCAATTACTGTCACTCACGCGAGTAAGTAGTTTATTCTTTTTGCTTTCATGTGTTTAGATAGGTATATGTGTGTAGTTTTTGTTATACTGAAATAGGTAATAGTAAGAAAATTTTTATAAACCAAATTCATGAAAATTAATTTTTTTCTTTTACCTTGATGGGTAAATTGATTGATAGTAAAAAGTATGAAATTGTGACATCACTATTAAAGCTGCATGTCGTAAAATCAAGTAAATTACTGAATTATATTTCATTAAAGTTGATTGAAATAGTATCTAATAACTTATTATTAGGTAATATTTGAATTAATTTCGATGATGAAAGCACCTAAATACAATAATAATATTTAACTGTAAATATGATATCAACTAGGCTAAAGTTTGTATAACTTTGATCCTCGATTTTGCTACCTTGATTATTTCTTGCTGAAAAATAGCTTAAGTCCCTCTTGTTTATCTCGACTAAATTATAATCAGTAAGATTACTTTCCAGCGAATCCGTAGTCAACCTTATTATATCTCTAGAAAAGATACAATTTTGATATTCAAATATTAATCTATTAAAGCCTCTTGGTATCTACGAGATACTAATGAATACCAGGCTATCACAAAAGTTTATTAAACTTTATTAGACTTTACGAATCGAGATAGTGTATTTTTGGGAGAAGTGTAAAGTTACCTTTTTGAAATATTGTAAATGCTCTTCACCAACATTAGAGCTCAAAGAACATAAAACTGACAGAACAATTTTCTATCTGGAAATGTTTTACGATTGATGCTATTATTTTGTTGGCATCTCGTAAAGAGTACAGTTTATGGCTGTACATTCGGTTTTTATAGTTTTTTGTTACGTAAAATGTACTAAGAGGAGTATTAGTATGTCCACTTTTATTATTCTTGTAACACTGACGTCGACAACAATCATTCCTCTTACTATACCAGTGGTAAACTCTAATTATTTGGATTTACGTGTATTTTCAGTTAATAGCAACAACAGAGCTAAACACGAAGTAGATTTTGATAAAAACCCTTTTCAATACTCGAAAAACATTTTCAATGAACAAAAAGGTAAGCTTCTCTTGACCAACCAACAGATTTACGACCACTTTAAAAGCACTTACCAAGTGCCAAAGCGCGGGAGACGGTATGAGGATCCAAACATCCAAAAACCTCATTATCCTCTTGTCAATTTTGAAAGTTGTCCACCTACCCTAGAGGAAGTTGACCATCAAATTAAAAAGAAAACATCCAAGTCAGCTCCAGGACCTGACGGTATTCCTTATATAGTGTACAAAAAATGTCCGTCGGTTCGTAAACACCTCTTAAACGTATTTTGTAAAATCTGGTCAAAGAAGCAAATACCAACATCATTTGGCGAAGCAGTTTTTGTCCTCATTCCA
The DNA here is from genome assembly GCA_916048165.1 of Spilarctia lutea. Lineage (NCBI taxonomy): Eukaryota > Metazoa > Arthropoda > Insecta > Lepidoptera > Erebidae > Spilarctia > Spilarctia lutea. The sequence continues at coordinate 12,503,918 of OU696487.1, forward strand.
AAAAAAGACGAAGTAACTCATCCAAAAGATACTAGACCGATAGCACTAACCAATACAATTTCCAAAATTTTCTTTAGCGTACTACAAACAAAAATGACAAAATTTATGATCAGCAATAGGTATTTCAGGCCAAACCACCAGAAAGGGTTCTTGCCCGGTATTTCTGGCTGCCTGGAACATAACACATTATTAGCGGAAAGTTTGAAAGATGCCAGAATGCATGAGAGGCAAATTACGGTCTGTTGGATAGACCTTGAAAACGCATTTGGTTCTGTACAGCATGAACTAATGATCTTCGCCCTGAAGTGGTATAACTTTCCTACTGTGGTTATCGACATAATCACATCTTATTATTCTCAACTACAATTTGCCATAGCAGCAGACAAGGAACACACAGAAACATTGCATTATAATGTAGGGTTGTTCCAAGGCTGCTGCTTGTCACCAATAGCTTTTAATATAATTATAAATATTCTTATAGATAAGTTAATAAGTCATGAGAAAAAATGGGGCTATCGGTTTAAAATAAACAACAAATACACAGAGTCCATCTTAGCCTTTGCAGACGACCTTGCCATACTGACACGTAATCCAAAACAATGTCAGAAGTTATTAATTGAAGTGGATGAGTTTTGTACATGGACTGACGGACTGAGGGCAAAACCAAGTAAATGCCACTGTTTATGTCTGGGTAGACGGAATACCAAATATACCTCATATGATCCGGGACTCTCAATAGGAGGACAATGTGTAACCACGATTGCTGAAGCAGTGCCTTTCAAATTTCTTGGTAGAAAGATTGATTACAAAGGACGTACACCATCCTTAGAGGTAACTGTCGAAAATTTTCTTAGTGACTTGAATAAGGTAGACCAACAACCATTAAACAATATTAAAAAAGTTTGGATATACGACAATTATCTTACGTCGCGTCTGGCTTGGCCTTTCCTTGTATATGACATCGGTAAAAGCCTCCTGGCAAAACTAGATGCAAATGTCAAGAAGATATTGAAGTCATGGCTCGGAATTGCACACTCAGCTGACCCCTCAACTCTATTTAGGGATCAAAACAGTTTTGGGATGAAATTAAAGAAGCCATCTGAACTCTATAAACACCTCAGAGTGACCAAAATTCATGTCTTGGGACAATCCCAGGATGAAATAGTCTCATCACTCCCAAAAGATAAATATGTTACAGAGCTTGAGTCAAGACTTCAATTCCATAAACAATTTATGGCTGGTGCACAGTTTAATAAAGTCGGGCTGGGTTTCGCAAAGAGGAAGGGAGACCGAGAAATAATAAAATCCTTTATACAACAAGATGAAAATGATAAATATAAAGTGCATGCAATGAATCTAGAAATGCAAAGTGAGTGGTTAACTATAGGTGAGTTCTGCATCCCGTTAGCCCTGAAATGGCGCACCTTGCTATATGATTGGTCTCCTGCCCTATTAAAATTCTATCTGAATGCCTTCCAAATGACCCTCCCAGACCAAAGTAACCTAGTGAGATGGGGGAAAGCATCTGAAAAATCTTGCTATACGTGTGGTGAGGCAGTAGGTACTGCTAGGCACTTACTGGTAGGTTGCAGGGTGCTGCTTGATAGGGGTTATTACTCACGCCGACATGATAGAGTACTAGAAATCATACGTGAAGCAGTAAGTCTTTCAGTAGCTAGAGCCCAAAAAGGATTGACTACAAATAAACGAGAAATTAACTTTATAAAGAATGGCTCAAATACCAAATCTAAAAGCAAGCCTTTCTCAATCCTAGGTACTGCACCTGACTGGACTATTTTGATGGATACGTATGATAAGCACTATAAAATCCCAGAGGATGTTGGTGCTTCGTCATCCAGACCGGACATATTCCTTTTCTCTAGACAAATTAAACACATAATATTAGTAGAGCTTACTGTTCCGTGGGAAACTAATATTCCTAAAGACCATAGAATAAAATTAAATAAATATTACGATCTAACAACTGAACTTAACAAAAATGGCTATGTGGTTAATTTATACGCGGTAGAAGTGGGAGCGAGAGGTATACCAGCTAAATCTCTCTATAACCTTTTGAAAGACCTTGGCCTGTCGAGATCTGCAGTAAGTTCTATTTTAGAACGAGTATCCAAGGCTGCACTAACAGGTTCCTACCAAATTTGGCTAGGTAGGGCGGGAAACTCGAGCAGTGAAGGTGACCGTTGATGCGTATCTTAAAGGGGGCCTCCTTAAACCTACACCTAGGTCGTAAGTCCTGGGAACTGCTTTGAGTTTCTCCCTCTGCCACACGATGGACCCGGCACCCGCACGGTGAATCCATGGAGTGCTAAGAAGTTTGTCTCGGTACTGGTACAATACCAGACGCAAAATTTAAAGCAATTTTGTAGACAATCCTCACAGGTAATATAAAATATCGTGAGAATAGTGGATAAACACGTAAAATTTAATTGAGAACAGCCCAAAAATTTCTACAAATAACTTTTCCTGATTTTTGCATAGGAATACCGTTTAATCGGTTTTTTATTTTGGTCTTCAGGTAAGCCTAAAAACATATTTACACATATTTGGTTATTTTTACCGTAAATAAGTACCGATTTATGCTGATTTTAGATTCTAATCGAGTATAATATGGTTAATTAATCGGTCCCTACCATGAGCGAAACTAGTACTTAAATTTAATTTATAGAATTACTACAACATATATAAAAAAATGGAATTTTGAATGTTCCTATCATCTAAATAAGACTAAGTTTTTTTCTGTAAGAAACCGCGTGAGAAATATCCATCAACTTATGTTAGATATGAATTCAATTTGAATATTGCGGTACGTGTATTTTATTTTAAACTTTTTACTGAATACCTAAACTACAGTATTTTACCGACCTTCTTGAAATCTTATTTACAAGACTTTAAACTTTTCAATACGGACTTGAATATATGAACACATAAATTTTAAAAAACTTTTATTAGTATAATATAACGTTTTCATTGTGATACTTCACGTCAATTTAATAGTCATATCGCGTGTGACCTCGGCATAGTTTCAAGTTTCGAGCACATCGAACAGTTTTGATACAATGATGGGTACTTTATCGATTGAAGTAATAAATGTTTTCGGTATTTAAAAACCAAATGTTATATAATATTTAAGGACCAAGTTTTACTTGTTTCTTAGGTAAAGTAACAGACATAGAAAATTTCTTCTTAAAAAGAAAATACAACTAATTGTAATTGTAAACTCGGCCCAACCCCCTAACTAGATTTTTATATCACCAAGAGGTTGGCTGGTACAGAATGCATAGGGCATTGAAACCGGTGATGAACAATGTTAAGTTCAAAGATATACAAAGGTTATAAGTTCATAATGTTGTAAATAATACAGAAATATATATATTATCACGTGAAAATAGAATTGGTAAATACTTTTATACTATTAACAGGAAGTAATTGTGTTCTCGAGTTAAGTAATAAAAATCTTATGCAAGATATCTTGTTTAAAGTAATGTAATTTAAATACGACTTTATTTACTTTTTAGAATAAAAGTAAGAAAGAAATTGCAGTAGCCCGTTTTGTTCCTTAATTAAGTTCTGAATGAAGCACAGGTGTACAAACTGTACAAGGCGTATCCAGTTTTTATTCCAGGATGAAATAACAATTAACTGTTACTAACTAAATATACGAAATGGAGCAAAGTGTCTATGGCTTTAATAGAACTGTAATAGTGGTCAATAAAAATTTCTCAAACTTAAAATTATTAATATATTTAAAAATTTGCTACTTATGAGATTTGAGGTCTGGTTGAATTATAATTTCTTTTTTTAGAATAAAATTGGAGTTACAAAATAAATGTAAACTTTAATGTTATATTAGCATTGTATATAACTATGACTGTGCTTATATAGTACCAAAAGATCGCATAGCAGTCGAATGCCGACCGTTTTCGTCATTATTTATTATTTATATTTATTTATATATATATCCATAGTAAAATTCCAGAACTAATCACGTCAAAGAAAATAAATCGATCCGATAATTCAATATATATTATAATGACTAAAAATAATGTCATGCTTGAAGGTACGAGTATGTATCCTGAAAATGAAGTATCTCACATAAAGCTTGAGAGTTTAAATAAAGAACATATTTATTTAACTTATTTCTAATCTGACTGGTGATAATTTCGTTTGATATTTTGAATTTTAGAACTGTAATTAAGTAACATCATCGTAGATTATATATGTCTATATGTATGTAATGTTCGATATGAATAATAATGCGATCACGGAACTCACTGTTTATAGGACAACACTATGACTGTGCGCTCTGAGCAGGACAAAGTTATCAAAAAGTCAGGTAATTCATAAGTATATAAATATTACATGATCAAGCTAGTTTCCGTTGAAATATAAAATTTAATTTTCATGTTTTCTTCTGACATCAGTCATATTAATTTAATCAGTAAAATCTTATAGGTACATAATCATATGGTTTTTCCCACTCCATTGAGCACGATTTAATTGAATGAAGATGTGACTATATTGAATTAAATTACTTGGTACTACGAGACGTTTGTCAGAAGTTAAGGTATAACATATGTATTGGCTTCAGACATACATCAACATCATCTGGCGTAGACAAGCTGAACCAGATTGTAGCCACCAATCCTGTACGGTGTAATGAAAGTTCTCGTGTTCTTCTATATATATAACCTGTCAGTACAAGTTCACGTACCCTTTGTGTCGGAGAGAAATATAACACCCGTTCCTCCACACAGGATTAGTCTTGAACTCGTAGCACACTTGTGCCGCCCGCCTGTCAAAAGTCCCAAATTGGTGTAATCCGCTGCTGATTTAGAGGGGTGTTGACCAGTTTTTTGCCAGATGTTGTTTTTTTTTTATAAAAACAATACGCATATAATTTTTTTCCTCATGTTTTAACCGCACTTCGTAGTCTCAGGTTACATTTTTAATACTTTATATATTTGATTCTATTTAAATTTTGCTATTTAGCTTTTTTAAACTGGTATTCAGTATGGTCAGAATATCAATCAATATTTAAGTATTTAGATGTACGTAAGCATGTTTAATTAGTAATTTACATGTATTTGCCCTGTTTATCATGATGTAAAATATAAAATTTTGACTTGCATCTCTATACCTTCTGTTATAGAAAGTATCGGTATATGTATTTTCACAGAAATATAAAACAATAAAACATATCTTGTATCTAATTTGTTATTGTTTTTTTATTTAATCCATTGAGTTACGAACAATTGTTGGTTATTGTACTGATTTAGAAAACCATCCCGAGTAGGTACATAAAAACAAAAAAAATCAACAACTTCTTGAATATAAATGATGTTGTTTAAGACTACTATATTTTGGAAAGTTATTCATTATGAATAATTTTAAATATAAATTATAGAAAGGTTGTCGTATGCAAAGAATGGATTGATGGCATATATATGTGAAAACAGCTCATCGACACATATAATACGGAGTATTGCACTTTATGGCTAACTTGGAACCCAAAGAATAGGTTGGCAGCATTTGAAATGTGGTGATGGAGGAAAACAATGAACACCAGTCAGATGGAGAGAATAACCAATGACGGAGTCCTACTGATGGCAAATGAAGAGAGGCAGCTGTTGAATGATATTGAAGACAGAAGAGGCAAAATTGCTGGCCACTTGATAAGACACGATAATTTAATCTGAATAATACTGGAAGGAAAAATAGAAGGTAAGAGAAAAAGAGTACGGCTAAGATTGAGATATTTACAGCAAATGAAGGAGGAAGTAAGAGTCGTGTCCTATTAAGAGGTTATGCAAATAACCAAAAATACACAAAGGAATGGTGATTGCTCTACCGACAAGGGTTTGGCTATTAAATTGAGAGAGAGAGAGATATGTGAAAAGGTGTGATGAGGTTGCTAATCAATAGTATTGTATGAAGAATTAAATATTTAATTACTAATTGAGGTACTTTAAAAGAAATCATTCTTAGGTATTTAACAATATTTGAAAGGTGAAATGCAACAGTTTTATGGATTAAATTTAAAAGAAACACTTTTGTTTTAAAGTAGGCAGATGATTAGGCATCCATCAAAAGTGAAACCCGTCTATAAATTAAGTTACTAACCTTTATTAAAAATAAGAATGTATACCGAACAATACCTATGCAAATAATTACATAAATAAAAAAAATACAGTTGGATTTAAAAACCCCTTCTTTTTTAAGTCGAGTAAAAATATTTAATGAATTAAAATTTAATAACAACACGTGGACAGCAGAGGACTGCTTATTGTGGGGGGCTTTGAATGAGGCCTATGTTTAGCAGTGGACTACGAACTGCGTTGATGATGATATGAAATGAAAAGGTTGAAAGAGAAAATGAAAGAGATGGAAACGTATGCCTTTAAAAGTCTCAATGATCATCAGCATGTAATATAATTTTATAAAGGAAAATCAAATCGTAAGATTTTGTTATTGCTTAGTCTTAAAATAAATATGCGTAAGCAGAGATTTATAACAGGAACACTCATAAGCATTGTTCGTAACAACCGTAATAAAATACTTGAAAACACAATTGTTTATGCTTATATTATGCGTAAAAATGATACTAAAATAAACTCAAACATGGCAATATGGGATCTACAGGTGATAGAAAGGGAATAAGAATTTATTTTATCTCAAAAGTTGGAGCGTAAAACACGATAAACTCTACAACGGCAATTCCTATTGGGTATTTGATTTCGCATCTAGATGCTTAAGTTTCAGAATAACTTTGCGTTTGCGTTATTTAGTATCACACCACATTTTTATATTGCTATGATAATTTATAAAATAATTTTAAATCATGGAATGCTAAATTTTATAACGCTTGGAATGACATGATAATATTATTAATACTTTTCCTGGAAAAAAAAACAAAGAAGTAGTTGAAGGGATTTTAGATCAAATTATTATTCCGTCACAAGAGAACCTATTGCATGAGGCTCCATCATATTCTAAAAAGGAAGACACTTAACCAAATTAACCGTGGTAATCTTATCTATGCATTTTATTGATAAGTATAAACTATCATTGTAAGCCTAAACCGTAGGATACCCTACCTTTGGTACCGTCTTTTTAATATGCAAAAGGATGGTGGAATGCAATCTGTGAGTCAGTGCAGAGTTGTGGGTTCAAATACCATACGGGACAATACTTTGTGTGATCAATAAATTGTTGTTGTGAGTGTAGGTGTTCTTTGTGTTCGTTTCATGTATATTTGTAAAGTGCCCCGCGCCACAACTTGTATATTTTATTTATTTATTTATAAAACTTTATTGCACACTATAAGTAATCATTTTTATAGAGATACATATTCCTAATACGGGACTTGTCTTTAGCTATTATCGCCGCCCATGGACACCCGCAGTACCAGAGACGTACTTATAAACTTGCTCACATCAATTATTCAATAAATTTGAATAATTGATGTGATCAAGTTCTACTGTAAATTTCGTTACATTACTTTATTTAATGTACTTTAAAGCACTGAGGTTGTGCGAATTTTAATCTAAGTAGTGTCATTGCTGTGCACAAAAGATAATGTCTCAATTTAGTCTCCCATGTGCAAATGACATGTTTGTTGACTGATCCTATTGTCTTTCTCTTGAATAGATCCTTTGGGCTTAATTTTCTCATAGTGTGATGAATGAGATAGACAATTGCTATTTGGTTTGGTAACTGTTCTTTTGTTTGGCCGGGTAATTCATTTATCATTACTATTTTGTAGGTATTTGTTTTTATTATGATTTGCTTGAAATCTATGTTAGTTACTGTTATAATTCAAATAATTTTAACTGCCTTGATGGCACAGTGGTAGCGTATGCCACTGCTGTACTTGAGGTCTCGGGTTCGATTCTTGGGTCGAACCAAATGAGTGTATGATCTACAAATATGCATAATATGTATGTATTTACAAAAAAAACAAAAGTTTAAATGTATTTATAGCAGTTGTCTATTACCTATAACACAGGCTCTGCTTAGCTTGGGACTAGATGGCGTTGTGTGTAATATTTATTTGTTATTGTTAAATATATTTTGTTTTTTTTATATCCTGCAATTTAGCAATCTGTTTGATTCAAACAATAATCTTATAGTTTGTTAGGTTTCCCTCGTAAAATTTGTCACAACTGAGCTCCACATTCAGTGACACTACTCTCATCAACTATCAGAATCTTATCGCGGTATCCGGTATCTGATATCCGGAGACGTAAAAAAGTTAAATTGCCCTTGCCTTGTTAAATAAAATAAAAAAATATGTAACGGCTATAAACGCCTATCAGTTTCTTCATTTAGTAGAACACATATGAATAAAGTATTTAGTTATTTTTGCTTTTTTTTTGTATGGCCCTGCCAAAATGACTACTCTACCTGAAAGCATAAGCAGAATCCAAGAGTGGTGATCGCCATATTTATTGCGAATGCAGATAATGCGACATGTAACCCACACTATGGGGGCCTAGTAATTCCTCTGCATCATTGGACCTCCGGTCTCACACTCACCAACGAAACACGACAGCATGAACGCTGTTATTTTACGTTGGTTTTCTGTCCGAGTGTAGTAAGGCCCCGGTCGAGGTTGCCCGTTCGTGCTGAAATCAGCTTGGTTCTACTACCTTACTTAGTATACCGTATTTAGATTATACTTAAATTAAGATATAGCACACGAAATTATTTGTTTAATATTAATCATCAGTAAATAAATAAAATAAAAATAAAATAAAAAAGCCTTTAATTTCTTGCCATAGTACAAATTGACAATTTAAAACATGCAAAATCTATTCTACCTTCTAATACCTATTTTACTTATTTAATAAAATTAAGTTTTAATGGAATTTTAATTATTCGTTGTATTCAAGCAAAATATTATTTTTTATTTTCCTAGTAAATTTCCTAAAATACTAATCATCAGTAGTATTACTTAAATTATATTCGTAATTTTATACCATTTTATTTTAAAATAAATCTATTTTTTAGCTGAGCAGATAAAAGAGAGTCTTATAAAAACAAAACATCCAATGTTACTGTTTTAGATTATTTATTAAATTTTATAAGATTATACATTTGACATTGTATTGATTTTAATACTTTCAGTTTCAATCGGCACTTAATACGTCAAAAAACTTTAAAACTGTTTTATTTGTGCCATTCGATCATAAATAAAATCATTGATGTCTGATCACCCTAGAAAGGACTATAAAATTCTAAGCTTTAAGAATTCTAGTCAATTTTAAAAGACTCTAACATGTTCAATCTTTTTCTAAGAATACCTAGTCGTATTTGAACAAATCTTTATATATTATTTGTCGTAATAAGGTAAATAATTTCAGTTATTATATTAGCACATCCCATCTATACTCTAATGGAATTACTTGGAAATCTCAAGGCAAATATATATTTTCCGACGATGCGAAGGGAAAAGGTTCTGGGAACTGGAGTTGCAATAAAGATAACTTTTGGTGACAAAACTGATTTGTCTCGGAAACAAACACAAAACGTTACTTATGTCATACCTAAATAGAAAAGCAAATAATACTTGAACGGTACAGAAACATATGAAAATATACATTTTGAAACACATGTATGATGTTTTGTTTACTGTTAGCTAAATAAATTGGCTTTCATTAATTTATGAAGTAATCTTAACTAATGTTGTTGATGCGAAAATAAAATTTTGCTTGCTAATTATGGCAATTACCTACCAGTTATTCTTAAAAAGGATTGGACCTGACCTAACACTGCGTGGTTCAGAGTTTTCTTTTTCTGGATTACTTTTGTACGTTTGTATTTAAGAAGACTGAACATTACAAAATATATTTAATTACAAGATTAAGGAAATATTAACGAGTATTAAAGATTTGTGCTATTTCTAATATTCTTAAAAATATAATGGAACCGTTAACAATCAATGTTAAAGCTACCTTAACACCACTTCTTTTGATTAAAATATATAATAAATATACGAGTGAAATTCAACAATTTCAGTGTGATCATGATAACTTTCGCTGTTGGAAGACATTAATTTTAAATAACAATGAAGTCACGCATGTCATTGAATTTTAACAATAAAAACTTTCCTCATTTATATTGAATGAGTGATGAGCACGATTTTCACAATATATTTAGGAAAAATACCAACTGAATTTTTATTCATCCGAAAATCATTCTGGTTTTATAACCTTGTTTAACTTTAAGTAGTCTGGGCTCTGAATTATTTATGAAGTTATATCTTCAGAAATTGAGATAGTATATTTGTTCAATAGTCTATTAGTTTTTTGACCAAGATAAATTCAAAAACAATTTATTTTGAATTAAATGAACGTTTTCACAAATTTATTTATTGATTAACATACAAATATCCAGATTTGTATACATTTTAATTTTTTTTTAAATCTTTTTTCTTAAATGACAATATCGGCATTAGGATTAAATCCTGCGACACGAGGGACTTTCCATACATTATTTTTATTTAATTAATTTATTTTTCTTCACTGCATCAGAACAATCATTTGAGTCAGAACAACAATTTGTGGTCACAAGAAGTATCCTCTTTGGGATTCGAACCATCAACTCTCAGAACAGTCTGAGGCAATGCAACGACAGTTTAGCTCACTAAGCCGTCTTTGCAATTTTTTACTAATCGTGGCCAGATTTTTACCGGGCAAATAACCCTTCGATTTATGTTTAATAATGAATAGTTTTATGCAAATATCGAAATTAAAAGGGTATTTTTTGCATAAATTTCTTCTAAATAAACACTAAAATAAAAAATAACTCCTTTTAATGCTGTATTTTATTAATCTTTTGTGTGTAGCATCAAAAATATTTATGGAAAATTTTAAAATATCTATACATTTAAGCTTGCGTGATATCTAACTCAAATAAACTTTAACGTTTCAAAGCACTGAAATATAAAATTGTCTACGTTCTAACATTGTACATCAATAGTCTATACAAAGTAGCAAATCTACTCGACTTCGATAAAATTTATGAGCGTGGATACGTGGTAAAGAAAGCTCTAACACGCGTATTTAGAAACAATAAATATTGTGAACGTATCGTGTCCCATCTATACAGTACGATGCTAGATGAAAAATGGAAGCCAAGCATTGAGATTTATTCAAGGCATTCATCAGTTTGACGAATCTATGTAAGTGGTGAAATGCTTTACCGTGTGCGTGATATATAATAGCAGTTAAGTAATTAATCTCGTCGTAAGCGAGTGGATTCCTACACTGCTAATAATTGAAACTAACAACAAGCTTTCCGTCTAAGAATGTTCTTTGTTTTAAGACATAGATTTATATCAGTGGCTGTATTTTGAATTACGCAAATAAATTTATGGTAGACGTGTAGTAATTATGAAAATAATAAAGGTGAAAACTTTGATTTCTTAATAACTTTTGACAATTCTCTACTGAACACGGGTTTAGCCTTAAACAGTAGGTTTAAGATCAGATTAGTTGGTATACAGTTTCTTTCAAGGTTTCTTTCTTAATACGGTGCTATAATTATTGTTTTTAATAAACCGTCACCATCCTACTAAAAGATGATGATTATGACGAAAAGATTTTCGTAATAATAAAATTTATAAAAAAAATATACACCTCAATCATGGTGAACACGTATCTTATAAATATAGAACTATTTTAATATGTGATACTCGTAGATACCTTGAGGTTTCTTAGCAACGTGTTTAAAGAATTATGTTTATTTTTCTATCAATACTGAACTTGCGTGAAGAACATTACTTATAACTACGAGTATATAATGCATATGTAGAGTGCATGTTCAAGGTTTTATTGTTATATATATAGGTTTATATTGCTACATGATATTTTACATTAAACATACATGGAAAATATTTTATATGATTATTTCAGTAGTGTTTTACTTGTATCTTTCAAATGTAAAAGACTAAAAGATTTGATTGTAGTATTGTTGATTTACCAAATTAAATTTTATAAAATTGTAATTAACTATTTAAACATTAGGTACTATTTATTGTACATCATGTGTCTGACGCATTAAGAATAAGAATGTTACTACTCCTATTAATCCCATGGGTGTTGTAATAGGCTACTAAGGGAGCAAATTACGCAGGACAACATCAGGGGAAATGGAAAGAAAACTTCAAAACAAACCTTATAACAACTCGTCTGCCCAAAGTGGTATACCTGGATAAAAATTCTCCTTTTGAAGGAGGGACTTTATACATTTTTTTTATCTACCTATTAGATAAAAAAAAATGTAAGTAAAGGGCAAACGAACAGACGTATCTCCTGATGGTAAGCGATTACCGCCGCCCATGAACACCCGCAACATCAGAGGCGTCCAAAGTGTGTTGCCGGTCTTTGGAGGATGAGGAGAGGCATTGGGGAGGGGTTGGGGTATGGGCCTTCGGTATCCTCACTCACTAGGTGAAACACAGTGCAGGCGCAGTTTCACATCTGTTTTTTGTGAGGCCGTGGTATCACTCCGGTCGAACCGGCCCATGCATGTCGATACGTGGCTCTCTTACGGTAATTTATAGACACAATGAGTGGATTAATCGTAGTCTACGATCTCCTTCAGGCATCTTTTAAATAGATTGCACCTATATACCTACGCATCAGAATTTGAAGCAGTTACTTAAAATATAGAAAGTACTTTGAAAAATAACTAGTTAAAAAAAAAACTACACAAATTAGTTATCTCATCAGCATGAGTGCTATAAAATAAAATTGCTTACAAAAATGTAATCGTATTTCTTACTTTTCTAAACAAAATCTCGCACAGTTGTTAACTGCCTTCGTGCAAATCTATACAAACTCACGCCACACTTTGTAGTCCTAATTTTAAATATTTATGAAAACTAAGAGTATTAAAAATAATCGCTCATTCAATTTCTTGTAAAAATAAATGCGTCGATTTTAACTTCATAATAAGAGGTTGGAATTTCGTTTAGATGTTTTTAGAATTCTTGTTCGTTTATGCTTCAAGAACAGTATTTTATTTTTATAGATGTTATTAAATTATTATTAAATTAAATTTAACTGTTTGTAATTTTAAATATCAATTCTTAAATGAATGCAAGTACGATACTTACAACACAAAAAAAAAACATCGCGAGTTATACCGCGTCGCGCAGCTAATGTGTTAAAAATAAATACTTTTGCCAAAGTTATTTAATGAATACGAATAATTTAACCAATAAAAATGGTTTATTTTACTTTTTTTTTTTATTTTTTTTTTTTTATTTCATTATTTAAATTATTTTGACAGTGTATTCATAGTATATTTAAGTAATTAATTAAGTTTCGCTTAGTTATTTTTGTAACATTATGATTTTACTCGTAATATTGTATTGTTAAGTGTTATCTCATATAGGGTTGTTGTGTGTCATGTGCATGCATGCCTGGTAGTATTTGCCTTATATAACGAAGCATTCTTCCTTGCCATCCTTACGTAATATTTATATGGTCGCAGTAATTTGATTTGTTGTCTTATTATATTTTATTAGCTCTGGCGACATGGTGGCAACGTAATTGTATTGATAGAAGTAAATAAAGGCTTCTAATAGCTAATTTATAGCGACGCATCTCTTGCTAGGCTTTGATGTTATAGAACCTCGTTGACACAACTGTTTACCGGTTTATATATTTAAATAAACGATCTAGTACAATTATAACTCATGTACTAAGGGCTCCGTACAATTGTGTGTAAATCTTGATAACTATAATATAATTACTTACTACTTACTACTATAAATACTGTGCTATATGAGGTATACTTATAAATTTGCAAGGGAAAGCTCTACGTAAGAATCTAAAAATATATATATATATATATATTTATGTTGTGACTATCACGTTATGACATATACAGAGATTGTGTGATCCACGAATTGTTGTCCCGAGTCTGGATGTTCTTTGTGTCCGTTTCATGTATGTTTGTAAAGTGCCCCACGACACAGGATGTTTATTCCTAATGTGGGAGTTGTCTTTTTAAAAGAAAGAAAACCTCTTACATAAAATAAATATTATTTGAAATCTAAACAAAGGTAGAGTTGCATACGAGTGTAACCACAAACAGGTTAATAGTATTTTTTTTTTTATATTTCAAAGAACATCCAATTTCAATTGACATATCCAAGTAGCAACACATTTGATATGTTAGTTCACTGTTCTATTTTCTACCACATCGCTGTATTATAATCTTGATGACATTGCATTATATCGTCATCCAATTTACGCTGACACTTCTACCTACCTACATCGACATGTAGTAGTAGACCAGTAAAATTGTAAACCCTATTTTATTGCTAGTACTCGAAACTAGTAGTAGTAAAATAGAGTTTTAAATTTTACTACTTTCTAATTTTTCTTATAGTTGTTGAATAGACAAATGTCTTTTCTTTTAAAACTTTTCTCTGTCTGCCTGTTTTGTTCTGACTGATCTCTGGAACGGATGGATCTAGCTTTAACTTTTTCCAGAAATGGAAAGCAAAATGACGTTGATATCCTTGACCTTGAACTGCTCAAGCAATTGCTAACATTTCTTAACCCATGAGCATAAGGCTTCATTTCTTATATACAATTTCTCTCATTGCATACTTAGTTATTCTATTTAATTCCTAAGGTGTTAAATTTCCGGTTGACAATATTAGGTTTGCGTTAATTCATAGCCTAATTCGCGTCCAACTAATTTTTCAGGCAATAGGATTAAGTGCATGATGATATTTATATGCGAACCAATGTCTGGATGTCGGAAAGATTTTTTAGTACAAAATTGGAACCAAATATAGAAAAATTAAGCCAGTTCCAAAAAGTAGGTCGGACAGTCATTATCTACCCCAGTTTAAGTAGAAGAGTTTTATCACGCCAAGGGCCAGGTTAATACGAGTAATCATAATCCATTAAGGTAATTTCTAAATACTTTTATTTATCATACTACTCACCGAATAGATATTATTTTCTTCGAAACTATGGTAAAACATTAGCAATAACAATCGTTTGAAAAGGAAACGAACAACATAACTGTAGAAGACCCATTAAGTTCTTAAATTAAATTTGAGCACCCTTTTATATCAAATATGGAATATTTATCGAATTGAACTAAGAGTAGTTGAAGTAAGAGTCAGAATTTGACGACAGTTCTACCGTGGGAGAGCCACACTTCGGCCGGCCGGCTCGACCGAAGTGATACCACAGCCTCAGAGAAAACTGGTTTGAAGCGGTGCCTGCACCAGAGGCCCATTTTTTTTTGCGTGTGGATACCCCCTCGGGCCGTCACCCCACCGGGGTTCGCGGCGGGGCGGTGTGTGGGAATCGAACCGACTAAAACCACACGGTGTGCCAACTCTGCGCCTGAGAAGGGAAGGGTCTGGGAACTGCTGATATTACCACGACCGGACCCCTGCACCGGAGGCCCATACTCCAAACCCTCCCCCGATCCCCCAAAGGCCGGCAACACACTTGTAACGCCTCTGGTGTTACGGGTGTCCATGTGCGGCATCAGGCAATACGTCTGCTCGTTTGGCCCATGTTCCATAAAAAAAAGTTTGTCTTATTTTTCAAGCTACATTATACTTGTAGTTGTTTTTTTTTATGTTGTTAGTAGTAGTAGTATATAAACAAGCATACAGTACAAAGAAAATAGATGTGTAAACATAACTTAATTCATTAAAATCATACCCTCTTTTCAAATTTTCTGAAAAAATATTTTGATCTCGTTTTAATAACCTCTCAAGACGCTTATTCTCTAGAAAACTGGCTACTAACTGATAGTCGTCATACATAAGTAAATGTCAATTAGTTTCATCTTAAGTTGAATTGGAAGATTAACTGATGTTTCACTTTCTTGCTTCGGCTTTTAATATTAAATTTTCGTTAAATGTTTTGTTTATCTTAGATATATAAATCATTTTACACTTTGATAGGTACGAATTTCAGTTTCTCTTGACTTCAAGTTGTAAAATATTTCACCTGACAAGATATCTGCGTCATGAAGTGATCACTCCAGGAAGAGTGGCTGGAGCTCAGGTGGCATCTTCTGAGGTGTTATTAAAGTCATATGGATTTATAGATCTATTTGGAGCAGGATTATAAGTTGCAACAGCTCGTTAAAATGTGATCAGGAGTTTTACACTGAGTTCCACTGTAAAATAGGCAATGAATAGAGCACATAAGCATCTTCCTAGCTATTGTTATTCCCAAGAGCATTTCGGGTCAGCTACTAGTTATCATATCAATAAAATATTAGTTTTTCCACGCATCGGACCTTCGCGGCCTTGACGGTGATCTGGATTCGAGGATTGAACGATAGCCCTAGATGTTTATGATTACCTTGTTGTCTTCAAGTTTTGCTGAATTCTACAAAACTCGGAGGACTACCTATTTATTTTTTATAGCACAGTAGTGAACATAGTCCATATAAAATATATTTTATACTATTGCAGCACAACTTTTATTAATGTTAAAACTTTTATATCATCTATAAAAATCGAAGACGGATGTTTATTAAACGTTTTTAGAACGTAGGTGATGCAATTTATAGATTTCATGACTACATTTTTGCCAGCGTCAGAAACGGATATTAATCATAACTCAGTTTAACAGTAAATGTAATCAATGAACATTTGTCGTGATGATAAAAAGAAAACTTTTGCTAACGTGCATATTGATCTTGACAGTAATGATTGTATGGATTGTTCTATCACCGACTAGTATTTTGATGGCCACTAAGCTTACTGGGTACATGTAACTTGTTTAAAAAATATATCATAAGAATTAGATTATCATGTTTTTCAGAGGCAACTAAATCAAATTACAAAATTAGCTATACCAAAATTTTGTATTTGACTATTTCAAACTCTTTATCTAATTCCTTTTATCTATAACGACCAATTTATCGTGCCTGGTTTTGACTGGTAGTCGTAATTTGTTTGTTGGCCAAAAACTTATTATCTACAAATAAATTAGCCTTTGTTTTGGAAATAAACGATACAAAAAGTTTGTCCCTCATTTCCATTGTTATATTATTTTCAATAAATATTTTTTTCGTATCTGAAACGATATTCTTCTCATTTAATTTATTTGATTCATTTTGTAGTTTGTGTTCATATACATTTATGAATTAAACAACTTTCTGCTGTATGTAACAGTTGCTTTCAGTTTTTGTGTTTCTTCAGATGTTATCTGTTTCCAACTTTCTACTTCGTAGCTATACATTTTCTTTTTGCATTTCTTACTTAAGTTCCTTCTTATTTGCGCTCCACACTAGCGTTTATTACGTGTTATTTAAAATTAACTTACCGATCAATGACCGATTCAATGGAACTTTAAAATTCAAAGTTTATTTTAAGTAAATTATGAACTTAAAATAGCATTATACAATGAAATAAACATGGTTAAGTAACTGGGATACCATGTTAACGTTACCAGTGGCAAAAAAGGACTATACTTCGTGGTGACTCTAAAATTATCAGTACAACATTATTCTTCATTTCATTTGGTTTATTGCTAACCCATGAAATATTTTCAAGTTCCTATCAAAATGAAAACAGGATTCCTTGCATTGAAAGTTATAAAGATACTATTTTCTATCTATTGCTGGTATTAACCCACCGGGCGACCATGCGTACAATAAATTTACTTTTACACGCACGGTAACCCCAAAACCCATTTGGATTAGGAAATACGCCTATATAATATTTCACCTATAATATAATAACTCCATAACACACACATTTTCGTGATCGAAAAAATTTAAAATTATCATTTTATTAAATACAGATTCATTTAATGTTATTGTCAAATTAGTCAATTATGTCGCTTCTTTAGTTTTCTGTTAGCTTGTTAGGTACTTATTTTCAAATATTGGCTTTTCTTGATAATGGAAGATCTACGTTTACTTTAAACATCTACATATTTTTAGTGACCATCTGGTCACTTCGTATCTATATCCAAAATGATTTTTGAAATTGATCAGCTGGTCCAGCTATCTAGAAAGCTCTTAGAAAGTGAATACAATGTTTCTATTAAGTTTTTGTGCTCAGTACCTGTATTATTTATAAGTTAGATACTCTTAAAGATGTTATAAGTCAAACCAACACGCAGACCTCATGCCAGAATATGCTTACTCGAGCGATTATTACGCTTAACATCACATTCAAAATAAATTTACTAAAATCCTACAATCTAATTATTTTATTGCAGTGGTAATGGTAAAGGTAAGTGATGCTTTTAGATGCTTTGTATTTTCTCGTCTCATATTAATCACCGTCTGGAATAAAATAATTAATATTCTGTAATTATTAATATCTCAATACAATTATTGTTGACGAAGAAATTGATAAATCTATGGTTTCAATTGTTTGAATTATTTATTAGTGATTTGGATTCTGATACTTCGACGCAATATCGAAAAAAACTTATATATTTCTTTCGTGGGAGAGCCACGCTACGGCATGAATAGGCCGGCTCGACCAGAGTGATACCACGGCCTCACAGAAAACCGGTGTGAAATAGCGCTTGCGCTGTGTTTCACCGAGTGAGTGAGGATACCGGAGGCCTATACCCCATCCCCTCCCCCCTCTCCTCCCCCAACAACTCCCCTCCCCTCCCCATCCCCTAACGGCCGGCAACGCACTTGTGATGCCTCTGGTGTTGCGGGTGTCCATGGGCGGCGGTAATCGCTTACCATCAGGCGATACGTCTGCTCGTTTGCGCACCATACAATAAAAAAAAAATGTCAATCAAAATCGTTAGTTTTAAGCGTATGAGACTATTTCACGCAACTGGGAGATGGTTGGCAGTCCACAACTGTGCGATTTTCCCGAAACTTTCTGCCGCGCACAGCAAAACTGTGGCATGAGCTGTCGCCTGCAGTATTCCCGGACCAATACGACCTTCATACCTTCAAGAAAAGAGCGTACTTCTTCCTAAAAGGCCGGCAACGCACTTGTAACGCCTCTGGTGTTACCCGCAACACCAGAGGCGTTACAAGTGCATTGCCGTCCATTGGCGGCGGTAATCGCTTACCATCAGGCGATACGTATGCTCGTTTGCCCCCAATATAATAAAAAAAAAACTACCTCGGTTGCGCAGCGGTAGCGTTATGCGACTGCTGTTCTTGAGAATAATGGAACATAATAAAATGTCATGGGAATCATTTCAAGAAAAGCTATTGTTTTCCATTCTAATGAAATTCTAATGAAACCATAGATTTATTAATCTGTTTAACAACAACTTCTTTATGATTATAACAACTTCATTAGCAATGTGAGCAGTCACAATATCTTTCGTGGGAGAGCCACGCTACGACATGAATGGGCCGGCTCGACCGGAGTGATACCACGGCCTCACAGAAAACAGGTGTGAAACAGCGCCTACGCTGTGTTTCACCGAGTGAGTGAGGATACCGGAAGCCCATGCCCTAACCCCTCCCCCATCCTACTCCCCATCCCTCAAAGGCCGGCATCGCACTTATGACGCCTCTGGTGTTGCGGGTGTCCATTAGCGGCGGTAATCGCTTACGTCTGCTCGTTTGCCCTCTACAACATAAAAAAATGGGATAAGATTAAAAATTTACTATCAGTTTTTTATATCTTTATTTCAAGCCCTAAAGAGGTACCCTAATTAAAGGAATCGAAGCAATTACTACATAACATCTTAGAATTGTTGATATTAACAAACTCACGATAAGCTAATAACTTTAAAACTAATAATATTTTAGTTATTATTATTCTGAATACTCACAAAAGTTAATTAAAAATGTGAACGTGACGTCGAAAGTACCGGTTGCGTTCTCTGTTTACATTTGTTTTCAAAAATAATATACTTAGTTTGTTTCTATAATTTATTAGTTTTTAAAGTTTAGTGTGTTCAATTAATAAATATACAGTGTTTTCAAGACGTTTAATATTCTATAATTATAAATAGACTTAACAACAGGAATACTTATCAGATAAGAAAAAACATCTACCCTTTAATATAAAATAAAAAATCAATATTAATTTAAACGTTAGCTTTGTTATAGTTTGAACTTTAATCTTGTGTGCCTGGGTCTGCAGTAACAGTGTTACTTAACAGCCAAGTGAGAATCCCTTACAGTAAACCAGAAACGGAGCATTAAATATATGTTGACAGCAGCGCCATCTGTTGTCGAATTACAGTTTACCTGCGAAATACCTTGACCACGAACCGATATTTCATTGATCCCTTGAAGAGTACAGAGTCATCGAAGGGCAGAATGGCAAACTGTGCGGCCTGTGGTAAGTTCGTGTCTGCCAAGAGTATAGCTGTATGTTGCAGGTGTACAAAAAAACATCATCTATCGTGTGTAAACATGACAAGGGCGAATAAGGAATGGCAATGCCAGGACTGCATGGGAGGGCTTGGCAAGGACCGCGACCAGCCTAATCGTGAAGACGAGAGTAAGAGTACTCCCGTTAGCTCATATGACTCTTCCCAGTCTGCCACTGGCTCTGCGGATAAAGACGAACAGCCTGTTAACATTGTCCGCGAACTAAGGCTAATGAGAGCGGAAGTGAGGGAGATGAGGGAGGATATGAAGACAGAGCTGCGGGAGATTCGTCTCGAGATGAATGACCTGCGTCAGGCAATAGCTGCTTCCAGAAAAAAGGTCGACAGCCTGGAGAGTCGGCTGGAGGATGTGGAGAGGAAGCAGGCTGCCTCGCCCGGAGTTGTGGTGGACCAGTTGGAGCACACGGTGAAGCAGTTGCAAATGGAGCTCAACGAACGAGAGCAGGAACTGCTGCTCTCTGATATAGAGGTCTCGAACCTTCCTGAGAGCCCTGGTGAGAACGTGATTCACACTGTGGAACTGGTGGGTAAAAAGTTAGGGATAACCTTGGAGGCACGGGACATAGTGTTTGCGGAGCGAGTAGGCCCCCGTGTGGAGCGGTCGCGTGAGTCGGGCGCGTCGGAGAACTCAGTGCGGTGCCGCCGCATAGTGGTGCGGCTGGCGCGGCGCGGGCTGCGTGACGAGATGCTTCGGAGTGCACGTGTGAGACGCGGGGCCACCTCGGCGGACCTCGGCATCGATGCGCCGGCGCGTCGCTTCTATGTGAACGAGAGACTCACAAGAACAAATAAAGATCTGTTCTATCGCACCCGACGGGCGGCTGCTGCTCAGGGCTGGAGGTTCACGTGGACAAGTCGCGGTAGGGTGCTGACAAGGGAAGCGGATGGAAAACGCATGTGTGTAGTTCGTTCGGAGAATGATCTCGAACAGATTTTTGGCAGGGAAGCAGCCACTTCTGGAAAAAAATAGTAGTTATGTTTGAGTGTTTTTTTTATTTATTTCAGTGTCTCTGTGTACCCGTGCTGGGTATATTGTATGTATGTATTGAATTGTACCAACTATATTACATACATGTACCAGATAATATATTGAGTATACAGTGCAGATCATATGAGTGTTTCCTAAGTTGGGCCACCTTTGTGTTGATGTTGCTGATATCTATATATGCCATAACAATAGTTATTATAAAACTGAATACTCTTATACAAATAATTACTTGCCTAAAATTATATAAAACTATTTGCAGAACATATTTAGCTAAGATAGATTGTAGGCCTTTCTTACATGTTAATATTTACAAATTAAATTTACAGATTTATATACCAGTAATAAGGTTAATGGAGGAATATGAATGCAACATTGTGAATAAAAGAAATGGTTTTATGGCCTTTGTGCACATTGAAAAACAGAAACTGAATGAAATGTTTGTAATAAGCTATAAATTTTTATATTATAATAATAATTTTTCCACGAGGGTTTTACTCATGATGGAAATCACAAACATGAACATACACTTGGTTTTGATTGCAATACATACCTATTTTTATATAAGATCTAATGCTATTGTGGTTTACGTGATGACTGCCTGCATGTGGCAAATAAAGGCATATAATGACAAACAATCACTAAATTTATTTAACTTGTTACAATGCAAATTTAATACCTCTATATCATGTTATAATGACCCGTAGCAAGTTTCTAAAGTTTGGTCTTTTTAATGCAGGTTCTTTGGGGACTAGGCACGATGAGTTTTTAGTGGCAATGAATCTGCACTCGGTAGACATCATGGCCATAAATGAGACTTGGTTGAGGCCAGGTGAGGAGGGTAGGGCACCGACTGTGCCAGGTTATAGGCTGAGGCACATTCCAAGACCTAAATCTATTAGGGATGGTCGCGGTGGGGGTGTAGGATACTACATTAAAAATGGAATCAAATCAATCAAATAGAAGCCACCCTGCTCATAGAGAGGTAGAACAATATTGGCTTTCACTAACCATAGCTGGAAGAAAGCTTTTAGTGGGTACAGCCTACAGACGCCCGTGGTTGTTAATTGACAGGTTCATAGACAGTTTAACTGACAGCATAAGTGCACTGGCCCCTTATGATTACATTATTCTCTTGGGTGATTTTAATGTCAATATGCTGGATGGGTGCAGCACAAACACTATGAAACTGCAGCACTTTTTACACTATACCAACATGCAACAAGTGGTTAACACTCCAACACATTTTACAGGAAATAGTAGCACCTTAATAGATGTGATATGTACAGATATTGGTGTGAGAAATGTTGTAGTGAGTTATGTTCCCGACTTAGGTCAACACTCCATAGTAACATGTGAGTCGGTGTTTAGGAAAGAGAAAGTCAAACCCAGATGGGTTACATATAGACCATTTAAGAACATCCTGCAAGTCCCTTTTAGCATGGATCTGGAGAATATTCCATGGCAGGGTTTGGCTTTGCAGGATGGGGTGGACAACATGGTGGAAGGATTTTCAAAATATATTTTACAGCTGTTCGATCACCATGCTCCTCTAAAGCATACATTATTTAAGGGGCAGAGCACCCCATGGATAACAGACACCATTAAACTAATATTCAGTTTAAGGGACAAAGCTAGGACTTCATATCAGCAGACAAAATCACTATCAGGAAGGAAATATTATTTGGATCTCAAACATCAAGCTAAAATAGCATTATTTAATGAAAAATCTGTATACTTCTCAGTAAACATCAATAATAATATAAATAATCCAAAGACTTTGTGGAACAACTTAAAAAGCACTGTACTTACATCACATAAACCTAAATTCTTGCCAGATCACTTTAATGATCCAGATAAAATTAACAAAGATTTTCTAAATTTACCTAGTGACGGTAGGGTGGCAATGTCCAAGTTGACTTATGATGAGTTTCACAGATACAACCCAAACTTACATTTTGAGCTGAAGCCTGTGGACCAAAGTACTATACTCACTATTTTAAACAACATTAAGTCGAGTGCAACGGGTATAGACAAAATAAACATAGACATGATCACACTCACACTACCCAACACATTGGACATCATCACAACCATTGTTAACACTTCCATTACCAGTCATACATTCCCCAGTATGTGGAAACACTCTATTGTCCGCCCTATACCTAAAATAAGTGCACCAAGCACAACAAAGGATCTACGACCTGTCAGCATACTACCCTGTTTGTCCAAGGTGTTGGAAAGGGTGGTATATACACAGGTCAGGAAATACCTTGAGGACAGTAGCATCCTGCCAGATAAACAGTCTGGTTTTAGGAAAGGACGTGGAGCTGCAACAGCCTTGAGTGATGTCATAGGTACCATATTGGAAGCTAGGGATCATGGAGAGGGAACTATACTCACACTGCTAGACTACTCCCGTGCATTCGATGCCATAGATACATCTTTACTATTGTCCAAGTTGGCGTATTACGGATTTGCCCATAACTCGATACAGTGGTTTCACAGCTACCTCTCAAATAGGTCACAACAGGTAGAAATACACAGGGAGGATGGATCAGTTATTTTTTCCCCCCCCTTGGCAGTGACCAGGGGCGTCCCACAGGGCTCCATATTGGGGCCCCTTTTATTTATACTGTATACAGCTGACATAACTGATTGTTTTCTGAGCTGTGGGTATCACATGTATGCAGATGATACTCAACTGTTGTTGTCATTTAGACCCAATGAAACGGGTTCTGCAGTGAACAGGATAAATGAAGACTTGGAGAGGGTGGTTGTATGGTCTGTGGAGCATTCATTGGTTTTGAATCCAATGAAGTCCAAATTTATGATGTTGGGTAGTGTGGGGCAAATCCAGTCTATGCTCCAAAATGACCCTAAAATTATTATAGATGGACAGAAAATTTCAAGAGTACAAGAAGCAAATAATTTGGGACTGCTAATAGACCCCGAGCTCAGGTTTGAGGCTCATATAAATAACACTGTCAGGAATTGTTTTTATAGACTCAAAATGTTATATAACATCCGTGACTACCTCAGTATACCTTTGAGGAAGCAATTAATGGACACCCTAGTATTATCCAAATTTAACTATTGTGATGTGGTATATGGTCCCTGTTTACTAGTCAGAACAAGGAATCTAATACAAAGGGTCCAAAACGCCTGCGCTCGTTACTGCTTTAATATCCCCAGGCGTCATCACGTAACACCATTTATAAATGACCATAGCATTCTAAAGATGGAAGCTAGAAGAAGGCTGCATTTAGCCACATTGCTTTTTGGTGTAATTAAAAAAAGTAGTCCTACCTATTTACGTGAGAAGATAGACTGGAGGTGTGGTCACTTCTCGTATTCCATCAGACCATCAGCTGGAGCGCTCAGCATACCGGGACATAGAACGACTGCATTCCGTGGTAGCTTTAAATATGCAGCAACACGATGTTGGAACTCAATACCACCGCCAATTAGGGAACTAACTTCCATATTCACCTTTAAATTAAGGCTTAAGAAATACCTTCTTGACCAGCAAACAGAAGAAGGTATGACCATTATATCTTACCGTTAGGCTACTACCACATTTATGCCTTTACTAATGAAGATCAAGTTGCTACCACATTGATTTTGTGTCCACATGTCTGATGTGTCCCGGTGTGAGGGGTTCTGGTGGATTTTTGTTTGTTTGATTCTTGTTTTCTGTTTTGGTTTTAGTTATGGTTACTTACTATTGATCACTGAAAGTTGTTGTTTGTGGCTATGAGTATAGTTGTTAGAAATAGTAAACTGTATAAGTGTTCATAAAGGAACAAATCATGGGATCACATAGCATCTCTTGACAAATTGTTTAACTGTTGTGTTGTGAAATGTTGATTGTTCAACTTAATTTGTAAGCAGAAATGGAGACAGATGGAATCTCTGGTGGTGGCGGCGCCTATCGCCGTCAAATTGACTGCTGAGGTGGGCCCTGAAAATCAGTACTGGGATGGGCTGTGCCCATCACAGAGTATGCTGAGAGTCCACCTTTTTGTTAAGTACGGCGTACAACCTCTTGCCATGGTTACTCAGTTTAGGTGGCTTGATTTGTTGCGTACAAGTTCTGTGGATGAATTTGTTGTTGGTCGCCTAAACTTTTACTATAAAATCTATAAATTTTGTATGTTTGAGAGAGTGCACATTATTATGCGTCATCAAATGCCACGTAATCTGCCTTTGATTGACGTTTGAAATGTTGCAGTCTCAAAAAAAAAAAAAAAGTAATTGTTAAGATCTTATTTTTAATGTGTTTGAAACTCTGTATTTTGGTTGTGGGTTGTGTTTTTCAAATAAAGTTTATTATTATTATTATTATTATTATATTATTATTATTATTCTATATTTACACCAAATTTAGATGACGCATGAAGATTTAATCCTGTATATTAATATCATTAAATATTGTTCATTATAACGTTCCATAAATCTCATAAGATACCTGTCAGATTTCATTTAAGGCTATTAATGATCCTCGCTCTATAGGACGTATTTTAATAACATTTCATTGAAGCATCGTAACTTGTTATGTTCATTGGCATTTTGTTGTTACAGGCAAAAATGTCAGCCCCAACAACGGATAGTACTGAAGCTATCACAAATTCTGGCTACGGAAGCAGCGACGAAACAGCCAGTCTGCTCGTCACTGGACCTTCTGTCACCGTAATAGTTCCATCAGAAAACAGAAGCGTTAAACCAGTATTACAAAGACAAGACTGTACAACACATTTGAGGCCACAACTTTCGGGAGGTCCGGGTAGCGAAGAAAGTGCCACGTCTGTCAGAATTGAGGATCAAGCTGCCAGAAGTGTTCCCGATATTGAATTACAATGTCGCGATCTACCTGCAGACCGACCACAAACACTAATATCTCCTGTAGCGACATGCTCGCATAGAGGGTCAGTGACCGCTTGCCAATTAGTACCACAAACATATTCGAGATGTCGTGTTTGTGAGCGGCGGCAATCTACAGCGCCAATGTCAGCGTTGCAACTAGCGCGCTCTGTGTCGCGAGAAAGCGTTCGGTCTATCTTACAATATCCTTGTGGATGTAGTTCGCTCCACACAGTCAGTACATGTCCAGTGATACAACCACCGGCGCTACTATTGCCTACAACAAGTACGAGAATCATCCGCCAGAGTTCCCAACCGGAGTCTAGCGCATGCGCGGCACACTGTCCTCACCACGCCCACCATCACCCCAGCGCCTCATTGCGACAACTACGAGAACCAGGGGATGGCATCGCTGGAATTGCTGCCGACTCACTACGCATCAACGGAGGCATGCGCCCTTTTAAACAGGTAAGCTTGAAATTCCATAGATGGCGCCATTAGTTAGGACTTTGTTTTTGTTTCATTCATTAAGCCGCTATGAAAAAACCGCAAACCCACTCTTTTTAGGCAAACATAATATTTATATCACATATATTCGTAGTATATTAGGTGAATAATTTAACATTTATGTAAAAATACATTTGTAGGCATTGAAAACTTGAAAACCAAGTAGTTGTTAATAAAGTATTATTTGATACCTACAAGGACTCAGTAAAAACAACCATTCAAGCACTAGGTGATTGCTGAATAAAACATCTGTTCAAATATTACCAAATGGCTTCCACCCACAGAACGAGACAAAACTTTTCCATGAATTTGTACAAAATTTACTTCTTTAACGTATAGTTGAACTCATGGTCATCGTACATTTACTTATAAACCGTGCAAAACGAAAGACACCATTAGCTTTGTGTAACAATCAGACATTAACGAAATGTTCTCTCGTTGCAATAGCATTTGTAAGCTGTTTTAACAGAGCTTTTTCTTTATGTCTGCCTTAGTAAGTCATAGCCATTTTGATTTGGTCTTAAAATACTGAAAAAATGAACGTTGCTAAATTAAAATAAAGTACTAAAAACTACGTATGAGTGTAAATTGTTTTGGTGTTGTTTGGTGTGTAGCAAGATTATTTCACATTGTATTCAATGGTGCCTTACACATGATCCTCTCCCGTTAATACCCAAATCCTAAAAAAATGTCTTATCCTGGCTCATTTTATTTGTCTATAGCAGATGGCGTGTACGTGCTGTGTAAGGGTCTTGGCGGGCTATCCCTTCTAATAAAATCAAATCAAATGCATTCAAATTTGATTTGGTTTCTGTTTTTAACCTACAGGGGCTGCTTCTCTGTCCACAAACTCTGTCGCAGACGCGCCGAGCCCGGCTGAGACGTGCATTCACTGAAGCCACAGGGGATACTGTTAACTACGTTAAAACGGTGGGCTTCAAACTATTGGATTATGCACAGTCGAATACCACTAACGAGTGTACAACCTCAATTTCAAAAATACCTATTTAAAAGATCGAAATTGATAAAATGTTTAACTTTCAATACGTCAATCAGGCACAATCTCAAAAGACATTTTATTCTATAATAATTAGTTCAGCATGTTAGCCAATTAGGCAGTATACACGAAGCAGACATTTATCAATTTTAGATTATCCGATTAACGATATAAGGTTGTACAGTCGACACTCAGGTATCTGTGAATTGATCACCAAAGTAATTTGTTAGTTGGCGAATGTGTCGTCCCTATAGCTTCGTCTAATGACCACCGTTAGCTGTCCCCCCACGCCCCTGACATCTTACCCTAGCACCAAAATTGCTTGTCACGAATAAATCGTTTTCTGTTCATCACTTTGCTAAAGCAAAAATGTCATCGTATCATCGAGCACATTTATTCGAAACTTGACAAATTGGCTTTGAATGTCGAGTGTCTTGGCGGATATAAAGGCAGGTACATCATTATTTTGTTTTCTTTTTTCAACATCGATCATGAGATGGTTTGGTGGATTAATTCAAGACGTCAAAAAATTAAAGGAAAATGTTTTGTCATTGCTTTGGGAACCCATTACTCAAGCGAAATACACAGCACCTACACAATCATTAGCTATCCATTCATTCGCATTATATTGATGGAAATAGGTAGCGCTATGCACTTTAGATCGATGATTAGATTGCACGAAAATGAGGCTTGCGATTTTAGACGACGTTTACTTTTTTGTTGCTTTTGAATACTACCTTTATGATATTAACGTATAATATTCATTTAATACATGGTAAAACGTTCATAAATGAAACATTTTAATGTGGAATTTGTCTATTTTATAAATTTCATAGTTTTACCTGATGTTGGACTAAATTAGTTCTCTAAAATAGAAATTATTCTGATAATTATGGAACACTTCACATTTCCTAGAAACGAAATTTCATTAAGAGATTCAAATGAGATTAATTTAAACGATAAAAAGCTCGTGCACGTAGAAGGTTACCTTTTACAAAAGATGTATGTTAAATGAAAGTTACTTCAAACAAAAAACTTTACGAAAACCTGCAGCTTTTGAAATCATATATAAAAGGCAAGGTCTTCGCGTGCAAAGTCAAAAAGCGTGATATTGAAGATAAATTTGAATCAAAGCAACATCAATTTCTCGTCAGACCATAAAGTGTTTTACCTGACGGCTGTACTTCATTGTCTTATTAGAAGCGTTTATGCATAATACTTTTAAATATTTTATGAGCGTTTCAAGGTTAATGACTCCCCTCGTTACTTTTTTTGTTAAAAGTATTACGTCAACCATTCCGTGATGAGCTTAATATTAGACAGTTGCTATTCAAGTTGGCGTTGGACCAGACGTTTAGACGGTGATATCATAAATACTCCACTGACGTACATTTAATGCACATAGCTAACAATTTTAGCAAGTGCTTTGAATGTATCGGTTTTTCTTTAAAGTTTGTTAACTTAACTGTATTCCTAAAATAGGGTTGTCAGCCCGATATAAAAACATTCCACAAAGAAAATTTGAATTCCTTGCTGAATATGGCTCGATTCCACTCAACTATTTTAATATTTAAATATAAAATCATATTTTAGATGTGCAAGGATGCTTTGACAACAAATAACCAGCGCTATTGTGGATCTATATTGGTACATAATAAACACATTAGGATCGAAATCTTGAAAAGAGTAGACAGGAGAGACAAAACCTTCAAAAAATTAAGTTATTTTTGTAGACTGCCTTCATTAAGTTAATTAAATTTATACATGAATTTGAATATTGCATTTTTTAAAATTCTACTATGGTTTTTAGTAAAAATATTTATAACATTAATGTGAAACCATATTCTTTAACAATAAACAAATAATTGCCTACGAGTATATTAAGGTCTTCACTCGGTGGGGCATGCTCACTTACACGCGTAGCCCACAATTTAATTGTCGCAAGAACTGCCGGTCGATAACTACCACCGTAAAAAGCGCTTTGGTATACATAAATAACGATTAGGCAGGCTTTGAAGTTATTGTCATCAATGTATATTTTTCCCCTACAAGTATTTTACGAGCCAGATCAAACTAAAATGGTGCAAATTAATTGCACGAATTAAAAATAGTACTAATTTTATATCTAGTAAGAACAAACATCTTATAATGAAATTATTGTTATTTAAAATATTAATAAAATTATTGCTAACAATTTAGGTATTTGGAAAATATTAATAGATCACACAATAGGGTACATTACATACATCTAATAAACATTTAAAATCTTCGTTTGATTGATAAGTGTAACTAAATTCTAGAATAAACGAAAATTAAATTATAATTATTCTTAACTGATTCAATTCTTTAGTTGTATATTATTTTTTCAAGTTATTTGATCATAATAATACAAAATTTTAACAATCATAACCGACTTCAAGAACTTGACTAAGGGACTACACAGAAAGCACCAACTTCAAATAAAAAAAAATCAGTTCACCTAGTCAAAAGTTATGAGGTAACAAACTTTACAATATATATTAAACTTATTCACCAAAACATCGTAAAGAAATAGAAAATTTTCGGGTTTTCCAACATATGAAATTCTTCCAGTACACTCAACTAGGTAAAACTGTAGAAGAAAAACTTATAACGTTTTAATTCTTGTAGCGTCGTGTCCTACAACATAACATTTGAGTTATAAACCAATTTTTCTTAGTACGTACTCGTGTACTCCAAAAATGTTGTACATCTGTTAAAGGGAATGTAAGACGTTGCGACTGAATTTTCTTTAGAATTCTAATCATCAATTTTTAAGAGACAACGTCGTATATCGGCGTACAAAGTAGGATTATTATTGCACTACATAACGTACGTTTGCTACTTTATATTCTCTTACCTTTACGTTTAATATTTATTATGGATTAAGTAATATTACCTTCGCACTAACAAATAAACTACACCTTTTCTTCAAATCAAATCGTTAATAAATTCATGTTTATTAACACTTGCGAAAATGACTCTGTCTGT
The DNA here is from genome assembly GCA_916048165.1 of Spilarctia lutea. Classification (NCBI taxonomy): domain Eukaryota; kingdom Metazoa; phylum Arthropoda; class Insecta; order Lepidoptera; family Erebidae; genus Spilarctia; species Spilarctia lutea. The sequence goes on from OU696487.1 coordinate 12,534,639, forward strand.
CTGTCCTGCTTCTATTGTTAAACCGCTGTTAAACCGATTACAATTAAATTTGGCATGGAGATACTTTGATTCTTGAGAAAGAACATAGGCTACTCTTTGCTGCGATAACAGACAAACACGCGGGCAAAGCTAGTTTCTTATAATTTCAAAATTTGTATGTAGTTAATATGAAACTATATCTCTATCAATAAGGGTGTTCAATTGGAAAATTACGTTAGAGCCACTAAGGTAGCGCTTATCCCTTAGTTTTATTGTGCATGCATTTGATTGTAATCCGATTAAATTTCGAAGTCAGCTTAATGACTAGTAATCTGAATATTATACACATACAAGAAAACCAGAATAATTTACAAACCCAACCAAACAAGCGACGGATAACATTGTTTTATTTGACGTATGATATTTAACTCGTCTTGCTTATTTAGGCGGGCTCAAGTAAGTAATTAGATCTGGGACTTAGTGTGGAATCTCCCAAATGTTATTATTTTAGATTGAATAAAATACCATCATTTGCTATTTTATCTACAGTGTTTGGTTATACAATGGAAAAATAAATGATTTAATCCCTCATTTTAATCCTATTGTGAATTTATTATAACAAAAATAATGAAAATAATCATGTGCTGTTATAAAATAGAGTAGTCTTTACTGCTGTAATAGAGTTGATAACTTGGCACTGAGTTTAAATCTTATCAAATCGTCTTTATGCAAGCTGCTGGCTCAGACAATGGTGTTCTTGTCGCAGTAAGCCGTTCAAATTAATGTTCTTGGAATATGGAAACGCAATCATTGCCAAGTTATATACCCCGACTAGCAGCATATTTTATTTTATTTCATAATTCCATTAAAAAAGGAAATATGAAATAATAATAAAAATATTGATGACTATTAAATAGTATGGGAACTTTAAAATACGTCAAACGCGAATTGATTTTTTACACATTATGGATTACTATAACAATATCTGATGCTTTGATTAGAGTAGTAGTTGACTGACAGATCAATGAGCCTGTCGAGTCAAGAATTAAATAAGCATTCTCAAAGTAACTGTATTAATTAAAAGATTAAAAGTAAAATTAATCAAATAAACGTATGGCCCCAGCCATACATAAAATCAAAGTACCTACATATCATTTTTTATTGAAATTGGTTCAGCGGTTTAGACGTGAAAGAGTAAAGAACAGACAGACACTGTTACTTTCAAATTTATAACATTAATTTGGATATAACGTCAACTGTTATAACAATTACTATAATCCCTCATTGAAGTACGAGGAATTATAGTATCTTTGGTCTGATAAAACATTTACTTTACCACTGCCGCCTCCAGAAGCTATTTTAGTATCCATATATCGATGGCACTGACTATGGCATGGTTCCAAACCACCACAATAGGCCTTACACAGAGAGGCTAGCCATATAAATTATGATGTGGATGCGGTTGCACAATAAGTTCCATTACATTGAGTTAATATACTGCGATTTGATGTACTATGACAGATTCATCAGCTTGAGAAATAGAAGGATTAATGAACTAGATGTTAGCACTTAGCTTAGCTGGAGGGGTTAACAACAATATAAGAAGAGTGTGACCAGTGTTATTAAATTAAAAAAAACACAAAGCAGTTATAAGCACTGCCGACAGAAGTGAAAACTCATAACTATAAACAAACGGTTGTTTTAACTTACCTGAAATGAACACCTATTCTTTTTTTAATAGTGTGCAATAAAAAGAGAGTGATTGTAATTTTTTCACAGAATACATTTTGTAAATAGATCATGAAATATTTAATTATATATTTTCATGACTAGCCAAGTCAAAATTCTTAATAATATTATGAATATTAGTTTATTTCGTTTTTCCCTATATTTTAAAGCCCTAAACCACTAAACAGATTTTTAAAAGTCATTTGCCAATAGAAAGTTACACTAATGGTATACATTATTAGTTACACTATACTTTAAAGTACACAGCGCCGCAAAAGAAGTTTTCACTTCAATAAAGTACCAATTATTATGATTGTAAGTAGTAAATGGAAGTAAAGCTTTGATACTCCAATAGATGTCGCTGTTTTCGAAAAAAATTTAAACAATCTTTTTGATTTACAAAAGGTTTTGTGTAAGTAGAATAGATGGCGCTGTTAACAATAAACATCCATCTTACGAATTTTTTCGATCAGGACACGTGACCCTGGCGCGAGTTTATACATTTTTACCCATTCCAAAAGAGTACACAGCGCCGCTAAAGAAGTTTTCACTTAAAAAAAAACTGAATAACTTAATAAATTCGGATGCAAGCATACTGCTATAACTGAGATAGTATACGCTTCTTTAAGAGGTCTTCTTTTAGCAACGGACGGCAATAGACCAATGATGGTGATGAGAAAACTATCAGTAGTTGTTGTAACGTAGCATATTTGCACTACGTTTCCAAATAATGTGGTCTTCTTGTATCTATCCGTTTGTTTGGGAAAATAATAATGCTTACATACTTATGTATGTAAGCATTATTACACATGTATGTAAAACAAACAGGTGCTCAAGTTGATGTTTTCCATTGTGATGTATTATTAACTGATGGTGAAGCCTAACACGCGATACCCTTGTGTGTGTTTACGTTGTACTAAGATATTGATTTATGATACAAATGTTACATAAGTTTTAGATTTAACGATTATGGTATCAAATTTCTATTTCAAATTATACTGCTATCAATCCTTTACTATTTTCAATATATACATTTCGACCGTCTAGAATTTTGTGTCCTCAACAACCCAACCCTTTCTTATCTCGTATTCTTGTCTGCCATCTAATTTATGTTCATGCTCTTGATTGAGCTATACTTTTTATTGTTATTTATTTAAAGTACCAGAAGAGAGTTCTTTTACTAGATCAAGGCCAAGTCTGTAGCGTGATATAACGAAGCGTAAATTTTAACAGACGTACTTCTTTTTATCTACCATCTAATTTATGACTATTCCCGTCCTCATTGAGACATTATTTTTATAGTTCTATTTTTAATACGATAATGAATCAGATAGAACTTTTACTGGCATGTGTTCATTCTATGGAAACATAAGCCTACTGATGAGTAAAAGTCTATTTCTAAGTAAAATCATCGAACAAGTAACCACCGATGACAACAACAATCGTCTATTCAGCGTAATGTAGTTTTAAGGGTTTAAACGTAATCTCAAAAACAAAATAGGAAAAATCCATGCTCAATTTGGTATGCAGAAGTATAACCGGGTTAGCATAATACGCAAGGATACTTTTATGAAAATTGTGCAAAAGGCTAACATATGCTACATGACTGTTTGCTGTACCCTAACCGAATAACAGGAAACAACCAACATAATTTTGTGACTTTTTCGTAAGTGGTGCTATAACATCGAAATTATGAGTCGCATAAGTTTTTGGTTTTATTCAACAACTAATTTAACATAAACTTATTATAGCATTTCATTTACATCCTTACATTTTACCATTGAAAATGATATAATCAGATCTTTTGCCTGTGAGACGTAAATTTGGCTATATATTCGAGGATAACAAATGAATTGGGGTCCTAGAGGGTTCAATAGTTGGTGAATTTATCAGGAAACCTTCCGTAGAATAGAAGAATTTTGAAAATCATTTGGTAAATTATTTTGAAAATTGAAAAAATGTCTTAGAAAATTGGGATGTTTGCGTGTAATTTTTTATAAAACTGTGGACTATATGGTGGTTATTCTGTTGTTGTGATCACTAAAATGAAATTCACTAAAAATTGTTGTTGGATTATAATTACATCAACAGATGAGATTACAGTAGGTATATATACTGTAATCTCATCTGCTTACAGTCCATTTTTCGATATTTCACATTTCAGCTGTCATTTTGTTTAATTCAGTACTAAATAAACTTGTTTATTCCTTAAAAAAGTAAATTTTATTTTAGGATAACCAAAATTAGTTAAATTATTCAACTTAGGCCATAATTTTTTTTCTGCTATTCCTGAGTTGAACGTTTAAAACGCTTAACGTTTGACGTGAAACTTGACAAAGTTGCACTAAATTTAAATGTCGTCTAAATGCGAATAAATTACTTACGTAATTATTACTCATAACATTTACATTTAGAGTTTAGTTCAGTTTTTTACCAATAAACAAGCTTTTACCTCTGATCAGCTTTTAGTAGGTACTGAACTAAATTTACTGAAAGCTGAGATGTAAGACATCGAAAAATGGACTGTAATTGAATGATTTTAAAGTATATAATCCAACAACAGTTTTAGAGAAATTTAATGATGACAACAACAGAATCAGCACTATTGTCTAACGAATGGTAAAAGCCTGTAGGTGGGCCCTGAATTTTGTAAAATTTAAAAACAAGTGACTCATTTAAAGAGTTTTTATTACTTGGTAATAAAAAAATAACTTTAAGCCCTTTCATTTGATATATTTATTGGTTGAGTTATTCAGAAATATGTAAGCCGTCATTTTGTTACGGCAGCCATTTTGGATTAATAATAATACCGATTATATATAATTGCATGGTCATCAGAACTAAAGGTATATTTCTCATTTCAGCTCCATTAGAAATCAGCAAGTGGATCATATTTAATTTGATTACAGACAAACATCGGGACAGGTGAAACTGAATAAAAGCTTGTAAAAACTTGTATTTGTGGATATGGGTATGGTATATGTGGCAATGTATAATAGCTGAGTTGAATCAAATGTCAGTTATAGTCTTCTCTATGATCACTGCGGTGCTGTCTGCTCAAAAGTGAACTCGAACTGCAACCCGAAGGAGGTTGTTAAAATAAATAAATTAACAAACATTATAGGAAAGTGAGCATTTTCAATGCTCCCATGCTTATGGGGACTGAAAAATCTGTGATTCTTATGCAACGTTATATTTATGTGAATAATACCATAATAATAATAAAAAGAGCATTCTTTCACTTGCGTAGTCATTATAGGCAGCCACATAAATTTGCTCGGTTAATAAATAATTTCAAAATTGAAAGAGGCTTGTGACCAGTACCGGGAATTGGTAATTGTATTATGCATATGATCGAAGTGCGGTTGTGACCTAGTTTTAGCTAGCTACAACTTAATTCACTTAACTTAATTGTATTCTATGATTCACAACGACACACAGACTAATTATATTCAGCAGCATACAAATTTCAAAACTTGCGTTCAGTTTCTAAATTTAAGCTACAACATTCTTTTTTGCAACCAGAAAGAAAACGCGTAAAATAAACGGGAACATTTAAAGGTTCTTTACTCTTCAAAAAAGCTTCTGACTGACTTAATTAATATTTTTTTATCATGCATAATAGTAGTAGATATTTTACATTTTGTATTTTTATCATAATCAAAACATGATAGGTTTATATACTTCTTCATTTCATGAGTAAATTCTAATGACAAATAATATTTATTTAGTAGGTAAATCTTTTTAGATATTTTCACACGTCATCAATGAATTTACAAAATAAGCAATAACATGCAAAACTTCACCGAGAAGACTATTTTATATGTATATCTACTAACTATCGATTTGACTTCCAAATATTACATTTTCGTTTCATTAAAATAAAAAATATCATAACTGAATAACATAAAGTGGGAGGGAGATGAGTAACATTCTTATGATGCTTAGAAGTAATTAAATGTAGGTAGCTTAGGTTTTAAATTTTCAGTAAACAATCATCACACACAATTAAATTTAGTGAGTTGTAGTTATATCTACTGAGCTATAATATACAACCTTAATCTATCAGAAGCTTATCTTATGAATTTGAACTTGAAGCTACTGTACAAAGAAGACATTTTCATCCATCACGTTTCGGTGCACATCCATCACTCAATTATACCACAGAAAGAAGGGGTTTGGCGCTTCTCCATCATTTTTGCAGCAATCTTTTTCTCGTCTGTGGCTTTGGAAATTCTAGTAACCTAGTTCTATCTATAATGCAGTTACCTTGCAGATAAGAACAATTGTTCAGAATATAACTGAAGCTATATTGGAACGCGCACAGTTTCTCTTAAAAGATTGAAGTCATCTTTGGCATGCAACTAATAAATAATAATAAATATTTTGGACATCTGACACACAATCAATCAATCAATCAATCAATCAATCAAATCATTTATTTGCGGAAACATAGGTTTGTTACAGATCGTAGGCTTATTTCAGAGATACACTATGTCCTACCACATTATGCGGTGTGCAAATATTGTTATAAAAATGTCTTAAATCTAATTATACTAACACAAAAAAATATGAAATAAGAATACAAAAATAATGTCATCTATCTTCACGCTAAACAGAACCTATATTATGACAGCTAAATTGACTTTTAAAATGCATTTCTAATATATATAGAAGACAAATATTTAGTCAAACCCGGATATCGGATAACTTGCATTACCACTGTACGATGGAGGTATTCATAATATTTACACACTATAAATATGATAAACAGCTTTGATATAAGTTTACAAGAACAAACAGGGATATTTCTAATGTAGCAATAATCCATAGACATGACTCAACAAAATCCGCAACGTTAGTATAGTCATTAAATTTATGTACAAATATTTAAACAATACTCCTTACACATACAAAAGTTTACGAAGGTATCCTGTGTACCCTACAAATAAACAGCTTATTCAAATATGACGTGCTAAAGGTTAATTCCCGCTTACTTACTGGTGTCCATTTCAAATGCAGAATTTAAAACATAGATGTTTAATTCAGCGCGAAAAGCCAACAGCGTCAAACAAACAGTATACTTAAGTAAGTCAAGGTTAGTCAAGGTGGCGTATTTCTAAAATATATATTTTGGGGAAGCACTGAAAATACAGATCCATTTAATATTGCCAGGGGTACGAAATTATTAATTTCCAACTGCACTTCTGATTTCATGAGAAAATAATTTCTTCTAATTAATGAAGTATTTTCAGAGTTTGTCAAGGTATTTAATAATAATAATGTAAAGATGGCAACGTAAATTCTCGTGAATATATTGTTCAAATCATTTACTACTCGTAGTTTTATCACGGTTTGAAATACGAAACTAGGGTAGGTATTTCACGTAGTTGAACTGAGTTTCACATTTAATACAACATTTTTATAGAATGTATATTTTGTTACTGACATGGTAGTATTAGTACCTATTACATGTCGATGCCAACTAGCGGTAGGCGAATAAAAATATCTATCAATAATAAATCAGAACCAACTTATTTCAGTAATGGGTTTCAAATTGTTTCAATAATGTGTTTCAAATTGGGGTCAAAAGCATCTGTTTTACCTTATAGTCGGCAATACAAAGATGGTATTGTTATAGAATATTTCAGTAATACGCGCCTAAGTAGTTGTAAGCCCCCAAGGTCGCTAACGTAAGTTTATGTGTAATATAAACCAAGGTTGGTGGACTATTTTGTCAATGAGATAGGGCGGGTATTCGTGTTTCTTTCGATAGTAACTGTATCTGACGTTATTTATGTTGGCGCTGAGTGTTTTTTCTTTATTGGAAGTTAGCAAAAAAGTTTCAAGAACACTTTTAATTTTTATAAAAAAATATTTCTACTGACAAATAATGCTTTATGTTGAAACTTTACGTTTTAATTTCATCGTGTTCTTTTTGTATTTATATTTTAATTATTTTTAAATACATTATTATTCTTTTTTTTAATTTACATTTTAAATAAAAATATAGTGTAATTTAGGTAATATTGACTTTTACAAATAATATTAATTCTAAAAAATTCAGTCTGAAAAAAATACTCAATTCAGAATGAAAAAAGAATTAGTGTCAAAGCTAGTCTGATGGTCTTGTTGCATTAAAATGTGGATTTCTTATCTGCGCCACCTATAATAGATTTGTAAGTAACGTAAATACTAATAATGAAAATAATTGTTTCGGAGGTTTTAAGAAATTCTATTAATGAAATCGTTTCGATTTTCATCCATATCTTTTTTTTTATTCTTGTATTTAAATTCTTCTCTTAAATTTAAATTTAGTATGCAGGGGGTTTGGTAGCCATAAATCAATCTATCTAGGATTATTTTTAAGAAAAATACAGACAACAAAAACCTAGCATTACTCGGCTAACCAGGTACTGTTATATAATCAACATAGTAGTGATGATTGAGGTGGGATTATGTTTAATACAGTAATTGAATAACAGATGCGGTATGAACTATTAATATACGCCCAGACCTCAGAGACTACATTAGATTGATGTTACAACTAGGATTGTAGGAAGAAAGTACATTGCTTTGTATTTGAAGGTATTACAATCAATAATTAGGAATTCGTTACACATGGATGCACGTACACAAAGTTTATTTATTTATTTATTATATTACCGTCACTATTATTACAGGTTTACCTAATGCGATTAAGAGGCCAACCTATATTTCTTTTATTACATCTATTGGTTTACAAGTGCACAAAGAAACGCATACAGTAACGAAATAATATATAAACTCAATCAGATAAAAATCCATTTTAAAATATAATATTAAACAAAAATTTTAAACGAAAATATTCATTTATTTATTAAAACTTCCTGCAAATATGTTGCACAAGGCGGATTTAATGCCACAGGCATTTTCTTCCAGACAACAAAAAATATGTATTTGTTTTATTTTTTTATATTTAAAAATGTAATGAATATGTTTGTATGTATGTAATATAATAAAGAGAATAATAATTATACAACTGTTGCATAAATAACTATTATTATTAAGGCATTCATTATCTCCAATTATATATTGATCTGTAATTCTAATGTAATTCGTATTTCCAAAAGTTTTCTATCAATTAAATTATAATTTTAGTTTCTACTTTCCATTAAATTATTTTAGAAATTAGGCCATTCCCTTGACTACTCCTAAGCATTGAGTTATTGCTTAACTCTCTCCTTTACAATATACAACCCAATGAACTGAAAATAAACTGTAATATTTATTTCAAAAGAAAACTTTACGCATTGTTATTTATAAAACTCAATAACGCATCATTAAAACTCAGTTGATTATAAACCCCAAACAGCATCAATCATCTTTTTAAGCATGAAACAATGAAATTCATTACAGAATGTCTGCGAGCGCTATTTGCCTTTATGAGATACGAAAAGTTTGTTAAATATTTACCACGTTGTTTAAAGCTTATTCTTTATTAAAACTTTTGTGCACTTTCAATATATCTATAAAATAAATAAAATTGTGGTGTATGTTTGTAATTTGAAGTTAACAGCTTTTCACTAAATGCATATAAAAGTATATACGGTACTTAAAATTATTTAAAAAAATATAGTCTCTGTAACGCCTGGACCGATTTTTACTGTGTGCTTTAAGCTGAGGATATAAGAATTAAGTCAGGCTACTTTTCTTAAACTAGCTTTTCCCCGCAATGTTTCTCGCGGTTGTTAGTGTACGCGGGTAACACAGCGGGGTTCAGCTAGTATTAAATAAATATAGGAACAAAAGGATATTAAAAAAATAACGAATGTATTATGGCTCTAGAAATACCTTACTTAAAATTTTTAAGTTCCTTTCGCGGCTGTATACACAATAAATCTTAGTGCACATCCATTTTTAATGAGTTAAGTTGCCTGGAGCACAGTATGTGAAAGCTTTACTAAATGAGTAGACAGAAATAAAAACCGACATTTAATATTTCTTTAGAGCAAGTGGTAAAGATACTCGACTCTTTGCAGCTTGCGCTAAATAATATAATAAGATAATGTAGAAATTATAATATACAAGATTATTCATTCTCGTCAATTCTTTAGAGAACAAAACTAATATTCATAGAACAGTCTTTAACAGTCTGCTGCAAGACATAGGCGTCTCTTTAGAATGGAGGTTTTGGACTACTATACTATGCTGGCCAGACGGGTTGGTGTAGGGTTTATTTCGGACTTGGGTCCGGTAGTGTAATATCTGCAATTCCCGGACCCCTCCCTTCTCAGGCGCAGAGTTGGCACACCGTGTGGTTTTAGTCGGTTCGATTCCGACACACCGCCCCGCCGCAAACCCCGGCGGGGTGACGGCCCGAGGGGGTTTCCACACGTAAAAAAAAAAAAAAAAAAGGGTTTATTTCGGACTTAGGGGTCCGGTCGTGTTAATATCAGCAGTTCCCGGACCCCTCCCTTCTCAGGCGCGGAGTTGGCACACCGTGTGGTTTTAGTCGGTTCGATTCCGACACACCGCCCCGCCGCAAATCCCGGGGTCCGAGGGGGTTTCCACAGGTTAAAAAAAATAGGGTTTATTTCGAGCTTGCTCCGGATTGGTAATAACAGCAGTTCCCGGATCTTTCTTCTCTCAGGTGTAGAGTGGCACACCGTGTGGTTTTAGTCGGTCAGATTCCGACACACCACTTCGCTGCAAACGCTGGTAGGATGACGGCCCGTGGGGGTTCTACACGTTATACAGGGTGTTTCAAGTTTTACTTCTCTTAGCAGTTGTGTTGTCCTGAGTAGTTTACTCCCTGGGATGAATAGAGGTGGTGTTACTCTGTATTCTTGATCCGTCACCACACAAATATATATATATATATATATATATCATCAAACATATATATCAATTCATCCATAAAATACATAAACCAAAAATAAAAGACAGCTCCCGCACAAGAAAAAATAGCGGGAAACATTGCAAACATAACAGAACAACAATTTGCGGATCTCACAAAGTGTTATCCAATGTAGGATATGAACCCATAACACTTGGTGAAGTAGGAAGCTGCGTAGCGCCCATATAATTCACAGGCCAAATGTAGACGTTCAGTCATTATACAATTGATTGGTATTTTTTAAGGTGGCTCTGTGGAAGATCAGCCACATGTTAGTGTTGTATCGTCATTATTCCTAAAAAGTTAACAACTTATACAAAAAATTTAGTTTTCTCGTTAAGTATAGTAAGTATCAAGTTTTTACCATAAAGTAAGATCTTCAAATTCTTGAAAACAGAGGCTGGGCTGCTCGAGAAATGAAAAATATTAATTTGACTCCAGATAAAAAGTATCAGTCATTTTAAGTTCTAGAAATAGTTTAGGCTCTAGAGACAGAAAGTAATGGAAAAACACTTAGATTGCAACATCTGTAATTAAAAAAAAATTGAAATACGGATGAAATCGGTCATCGAAAAAATCGCAACAGTATGGTTGAGAAATTCCCGCTAAACTAAATCAAAGCCCTTAAATCACACATAAATGAAATTGCAAAATTAAACGCACATGTTTTATTTCAACATAATTTTCTTCGACAGAAAAGTAACAAAACTATGAGTCTGAACCAACAGCGCCACACAAGGAAAAGAAAATTTAAAACGTTAACAACGATACCAAAATTCTGAATGTTTACGTGCGATAAAAAACCATAAATGAAACAAAAAACTGGGTTTTGTTTTGTTACAAATAAACTTACCAGTGTAAACCTTCAACCCCAGTTCAAATTACTGGTATTTCTCAATAATAATTTCTAATATTGTAACTTTACCTTACTTTATAATTAACATTGGTTTTATTTTCTTATACATAGATCACGGATGTCAAACTACAAAGAAATATTAATATTATCTGTATTCGTATTGTTAACACAGTAAATTTTTCCAGAATAAAATAAGGCAACGGAAAATAATATGGACGCATAAAGTTACGCTCTCAGCGTTCAAAACAAATATTAGACGGCCGCCAAGTCATTATTTGTACTGCCAGTATTAATTTTGATGGACTCTATAGCAACTTAGTTTGCACTAGAGTTTTGATTTTAATTCACTGGAAAATGTAATAAGTTTTTCCACATATTGAATTAGTGTCGGAGAGCATTTTGATTATAAGCTAATAGTGTTTGCTACATTATCGTGAAATCAAATCGTTTATTCTTAATAGGCTTTTAATTGTATGATATTATAATAAAACAATTGTCAATGATTAAATTAAACTGTTATTAAGAGTTAAATGGAGATTACTACGTTTAATAAACTTAAAAAAATAAAAATAATTGCCTATATTTCTGCAGAAGTATTCATGAATAATTTTATCTTAATGGTATCAGATACTTTCGCTGTCGTCAATATATCTATTCTGTTACTATTAATTTCAATTCAAGTCAAATTAAATTCAAAGATATGACATCAACACCTTAGAAAGGACTTCGGCCTGTTGGATCCAGGAGGTGTATAGGATATGTTAAAGTTGTCTCTCTCTTTTCAGTGATGTTTTTCTCCTTAGTTTGATTTCTTAGTCGCCTTTTACGACATCCAATAGATGAATAAGGTTGGCGACACTTCGTAGCGCAAGTAACCAAAGTAAGAAATAATACTGACAATAACTTAATGTATAGTTAGAGTCGTAAATTGTTATAGTGTTGAAATTACCTAAGGCATTCTTACATTAACAAAACCTTATTAAAATTAAAAGGCTTAATTTTTAAGGATCAGTATTAGAATCTATTTTAAATGTTACCGCATGCATTGTCACTGTCAATCTGCATCTCTGTCAGTCATTTCAGGAATAACTGTGTGGGGGAACGGGTATCATGTTCCACCCAACACAAAGGGAGGATCCTCCGACCAGGCGAGGTGATCATGCCTGGCGGGCTACTGCCCAACAGTTGATGTTGGGATGTTGTATATATGATAATCGGCGCGGGAACTTCATTTGCGCGATTCAGGATTGGTAGTTACTCCGTGTAGTGTAGTTTGTAGGTACAGTGCGTTACTTCGTAGTTCAGTGTATCTTCGGTAGATGGCGCTGTATGTGGAGGTCGCCACAACTGCAACAATACCATAAAATACTAATGCGTAAAAAAAGCTTGTTTGTTACTTATTTATTTCTACACACAGTAAAATATATATTGCCGAAATGAAATAGATGTAAGTTATCACAAACAAAACGGAATCAGAACTATGATTTGTTCTGTTACTGACGTATATTGATTACGTATCGGTACATTAACATACCCATGTTACTCGATAACCTAAAATCTGTCAAATTCAGTTCATTACGTACGTAGCAATATGAGCATAATAAACTTTATACGAACGTCATAACATATGTATTGTTATGTATTTTGTAAGAGATATATTTCGTTCTGTTATTTAATGAAATAGTTTATGGAATAGGTACAAAGTTTTAACCATATTCAGTACGTGTACGAAAAGGTAATGACGAGATGACGTTGGATTTTTTAACAATTATTTTTTATATTCGTTGATATAGTAATAGTAAGAAATAGAGATAGCGTGCAGCTTAGTGTAGATTTTAAAAGTGACAATAACTTAGGAATCGACTATCAATTTGAGCTTCATTGAGTGTACAACTAAATCATAGTTTATTTGATTTCGAATACAAGCGGAGGAAGGTATCTAAGGAAATAATTGCAACTAGACCAGAAAGCATGCTTATGTCCATTTGCATAACCAAAAATGCTACAATGCTGAAAGATATCGTATTATAACCCTTGTAAAAGCGCGATATATAGTACTTTTTAGTCTTAGGTTCCCCATTCCATAGGTAATCAGATATTCATAAAGTACAACCAAATATTCTGAGAAATTATAATTCTGAGATGGAAAATTGTGAAGCTTAAGTATTTATTAATTTACCTAACCAAAAGGAAGCTTTAAGATTTATCCTGAAGAATTTAGATTGTAAAAGATTATTTTGTGAAGCTGCGTTACGAATTACTGTAACAAGAGGGACAAATAAAGCCCAATTTTATTGGCTCGGTCTTAATAAAGCGATTGACAATTTTCTGGCAGCCTAATAACCTGATAAGAAATCGACTTCTTATTAAACGCAATGAAAAAGAAACAGAATAATACAATAAAATTGAATTTTCTCTTCAGGTTTACTTTAATAAATAAAACTACAAAATATTTCGAGCTTTAAGACAAGGATGGCCCATTTCAGATATTAAAGGATTAATTATTAATTTGTTCTGCTCCCAATTGGGTTTGATCGTTTCTTGTCTTTATTTCAAAAATCTTGACTAGCCCGTAGCGTGAAAATTTTTCCCCGTAATTGAAATATTCTTTGTTGGTGCTCCGCTCCTATTAGTATAAGCGTGATAATATATAGCCTATAGCCTTCCTCGATAAATGGATAATCCTACACTGAAATATTTTTTTAAATCGGACCAGCGGTTCCTGAGATTAGCGCGTTCAGACAAACAAACTCTTCAGCTTTATTATTAGTATAGATAGAGCTACACTCACTACTTGCTTGACCTATTTCAAAAGCAGTTCTAATAAAATAGTATTTGAACTAAACTGCCTGAGCGAAGTGCATATCAAAAGAAAATAAGTGTAAATATAATAACTTACTCGCTAATGCTTTTACCACAGTTGAAAACCCATTATAGCATAGGAAAGTAATATAAAACTAACAAATATTTATGCGTACTCATGAAAACAAATTTTTATATTTAAATAACTTTCATCCATTTCTGATTACCTTATTTTGTCATACATATGATTTACTAGTATGTGATATCGGTCTTCCAGCTGCCACAGTCTTGACCCCTTTTTCATCTGACACAGCAGATAATCCCCATGTTATCTCTCTCGAAACACAGGGTAAGGTCTTTGTGTACCTTATGCATATTCGGGGACGTCGAAAAAAAAATAGGAAAACAATCTCTTCTTCCTATTTCCAATTTTATCAGCGCAATATTTGTACTGAAAAAAAAACATGAAACACATTAGAAAACACAAGAGTATTTAAACTTAAGTCATGCCATTGATCTTGCGAGTGGTTATTGTCAACTTTGATACAGACTCAAATAGATAGTTCTAGCACTTCACGATTAAATATATAAATAAATAAAATAATAATAATAAATATTTTGAACATCTAACACACAAGGCCATCTAGTCCCTAGCTAAGCAGAGCTTGTGTTATGGGTACTAGACAACTGATAAAAATACATATACACTTTTTTTTTGTAAATACATACATATTATACATAGAAAACACCCAAACTCCGAAACAAATATTTGTAGATCACACAAACACTTGGTCCGACCCAGGATTTGAACCCGAGACCTCAAGCACAGCAGTCGCATTCACTACCACTGCGCCACCGAGGCAGTCAATATAAATATAAAATGTATGTGTATGAGTTTCTGGTATCCTCACTCACTCGGTGAAACACAGCGCTCGTGCTGTATCACACCGGTTTTCTGTGAGACTAAGGTATCACTCCGGTCGAGTCGGCCCATGCATGCCAAAGTGTGGCTTTTCCACAACATACTCCCTCTTGATCGGCAGTCGCATTCGCTAGCCGCAAAACCAAGCTATACAGTAATAATTAAATTGTTTTTTTTTATGTTACTGAAATATTTACAAAACAATGAAAACTACGCTACTTAAAATAAAATGACGCAGGACTCTATTGAAGTATTCAAGAGCTCAAAGAACAAAATGCCTTCGAAGTTGTATTAAACTTAATTTGATTATGTCACAATTTTCTTCTATTATACGACTATACTACATGTATATTTGATTATCTATGGTCTCTACAATGATAAATGCAATTCATCAGCTATTAAGATGATGATTTTTGTGATTCAGCAGAATGTGAAGAAAAAATGCTTAAATTAATATGACTATTCGATCGGATGAAAGTACCGTTGATAAATTATACATTATTCTTTAAGTCATTAATACATAAATAAGTTAGTTGGTTGGTTAGTTACTTCTAACTAAAACTATCGAATTATTAATTAAGTTGTTTTTATGGAAATAATCTAAGAGGCGTAGGAAGTTTACTCAATTATAATAATATAATTGACCCAGTAACTTCGTATCGCTATATAAATGTTTTGTGAATATTTTCTAAACTTATAAAAAACTTGTTTTAATATTTATGCCCACATTAGCTTTCTACGGGTAGCGTACAGTCGCGGATTAAGAAAATATAACACTTATGTTTTCTATTATTTTCTTCTATATGAACCATATCCTGACAATAGCAAACACAATAAAAAATTATGCAACACTTCAACACTTAATTATAAAATATTAATAAATCCTCTTTATTGAATCCTCTATCTTCATATTTCAGATTTTACAACTAATCTTCCTAACTACAAATTATGATACTGAAAAAATATAAAGCAGATAAAACCGACAATGTGGTATATTTGTAAGACAACAATTCAGAGGATCGTGTTAATGGTCTGTTATCGACTAGGCTAGGCCGGTTATTAAAGTAGTTTATAGAGTTTATCGTACTCTAGACGATATTTAAGAAAACGTATTCTTGGCACACGAAATATTTATGGTTGGTTTATTGAATGAGTACGTAAAGAAACCTCACAAAATCGAGATAGTCCGTAGATCCGCGAACTTTATTTTTCTTTAGTAAGCAAAAACACGTATCTACTGCAGTAGTAAAATGTATACACTTTACTTTATGTAACAGGGTTAAACATTTTTCTCTCTTACAGATTCCGCTTTATGTATAAGAAGGTAGTATGGTACATAAAAAAGTGTTTAACACGTAATACTACGGTTGCTTCTAGGGTTGTGCGTTTGATTATCGTTCTTAACATTCTGTATTCGAAGAAAAACCTTCAATAATTTAGATGCTGACCTTCTTTCTCTACGTAAAAATGAAGTACCAGTATTTAGACTATTTAAAAACTAAAGAATCGTAATAAAATAATATGTATGTACGAAACTATGATAACATAAAAAAGTCATAAATTAATTCGGAATGACCACGTTACGAAATGAGTTACAGCTAGAAAAAAGTGAGAAAGATAGTAAAGCCGAAGACAGCAGAAAGGTATTCATTGTGGATAAAATAAAAATGATTTCTTATATTTTTATAACTCTCTAAAAAACCTTTAAAAAGGTTTTACCACAATTTATTCATAATTGGAGCAGCGCAAAGCCAAGGTAGGTAGCTCATGAAAAACAACGTTCTTTTCTCAAAATTTTGTAAAGCTTTTTACCGATCGTTTTGCATTTTTTCAGAATGCTGTTTTCATGTACCCATATATTTTGAAACAATCATGAGATTCAGAATATAAGTACAAAAAATAATGTTTATTTGTTTGTGTTTTACGCGCAGAATTTCAGTTATTCTGAAAAATTTGCATATCTACACGTTACTGGGTATACAAAAATATTTAAAATAAAGTTCAAAGGGGTGACAAGTTGTTTCTACGTTGTTGAAATCGTAAACGCAAAAATTTGTGTTGTTACTCAGTCATGCCAGAACGTTACAATGAATCTGGTTGAAATTAGGCAGAGATATATATTATAGTCTAAAATAGAAAAAGATAAAATATACAAAAATGCCCCTAACTTAAACGAAATTGCCGGTAAATGAAAACGATCAATGAATGTTACAATGATTCTATTAGCACACATACAAAATATTTGTATACAACAGCTTTAAGAAGTTGTTTAAATTTTAAGTTTATTTTTGGATTAAAATTTCAATGATTGATTAAAACACAACGATATTAATTTCATTAAATTACTTACTGTTATACTACATAAGATACGCCAAAGCCTCGTAGCATATTTTGCTAGAAATTTTGACATACTAACTGACTATCTATTATAATTGATTTGAAGTACTCGTATGTATGGTAATTTATCTAGTCTACACATAGTAATCTAAAAGCTCATGATTTATGGCTCGGCTTTCAAAATTGTTATGGTTTCAACTATTGACATACTTTACTTAATTGAATCTAATAACTAGTGCGGTATAATAAAAGATCAGTGCCTTAATTTTGGTAGGATATGCTTCAATTGAAGAAAAAATATGATTTAATGCTTTTATTATGTGTAAATAATAATATACATATTGTTATACACTATACAAAACAACTAAGATAGCAGGACATCCGATTAATAGGTCAGATTAACTGGTATGTGCTCATATCGAGAGGCACAAACAGTTTTAACTCTCTTACAAAAAATAATATGGGTTATCCGAGTCTTGAGGGAATAACAATACTGTGAACTAATAAAAGAAGTTATTTCATGAACCGAATTGAGTTATTAACAAAACTGAAGTTTAAAAAGTACAGAGCATATTATATCAAAACATTTATTTAGAATGTTCAAATGTGTTTTTAAAAAACGATAATTCGTACATAATTTATGTATTCCTTCAATTTGAATGAATATTTCAAACCAAAATTGACTACATTTTCTTCTGCTTTCATAAATAGCGTTATGTTAAGTGTAAGTAGTAATGAGGCTTCTAATATTATAATTAATTCTGTACTGAACATTCATTAGCAATGCTAATATGACATGACAGTCATCATCGCAAGTATTCGTATTGGTCCGAATGCTGTTCGCATGCCATACTACATATTTATGATAATCCGACTTCTACATAATTCATTTTAATGGTTATAGGGCAATATTAGCAAAGTTCAATTTAAAAGAAAACAGTATAACTTGACTAATTTTCTGAGAGTATAATTTGTACGACATTGATGACTTTTTAGTGTAGAATTTTTTTATTTTTTATTGTAATACACGTTTATGAAAGATGTACATTACAATATTTGCTGATTTTCACGTTCACACGTTCACGTATCTTCCAGTTTGACAGATGTCAGAGGGAGTGCATGTTTTCAGTGATTTATTACGAAAATTAAAGTTCAGAATAAGAGTGTTATTTTGTCGTGTTCATCAAGTACCAAAACGATGTTTCAAGAAACAGAATATAGAAAAACATCAATACTACAAAGAAAAATAGGAAAAACCATCATCGCCTATATACCTATCTATAAACACTAATTTCACGCTGTTATTCGACAGTTATTGTATATCCACACCAGGCAATCCCTCAAACAACCAACTTCACAAACAGTGTTGCCACTTTATGAAAAATATTACCAATTGATAGAAAACTAGTATTTCTTCAATAAAGTTGAAAAAATAGAACAATAAATAACTTCATTATTTGAAAAGCTCACCTAACAACTCAGTCAACAAATGACGCTTCAGACAAAAAAATAACAACGAACGTTACGGATATATATAACAACGAAGATAGAAGAAAACCTAGAGCCACTAACTAATAAGAAAGAAGAAAATACTAAAACAAGAAGTGGACACACTCAAGTTGAAAATCCTAATTCTAGAACGAGAAGGAAGAAAGACCTTATAGTACACAATATTCCAGAAAAAGATAATGATAATAAACAACTTTTGGAAGTTGTTACGGAGACACTAAACACAGTAATCAAGAAAACAAACTGCGATAAGTAGTATAAATGGGAAGTTAGGGTGGTTCAAAGATTGGGTAAAAGTAATAAATATAGTAACAGACCGGTTCTTATACCTGCTACACATGGAAAAAATTGAGCTACTAAATTACAAAAAACTACTACCAAAATATGTAAATATTACAGAAGACTTTCCCAACGAAGTTTTGGAACTTCGCGAAAGAAAGAAACCCAAGATGCAACAAAAAGACGAGCATGAGAAAGGAAATATTGCCTTTGTAAGGTGACAAGACATGATAAGCGAATAATAAAACGTAACAAAATTACTGAAAAACGAAAAAGAATTTGGCCATCACCTGATGTAAAGGAAAAACATAGAGACGACTACAACATCAAAAACACCTAACTGCAAATTTAGCAAGATAAATGCATTCGACCTGAAGAACGTAACCAAAAACTAGCAAATAAAATTCGGAGCCACAACAATTTCGAAAAACTGCATCAAAAAATACGAACTACGTCCCCAACCCGACTTTATGGCCTGCGGCCTGGGGATTACGACCACTAACCGTACAAATATGTACGTACGAACTGGAGATTACTTGACACCTGGCCTCAAACTGGGAAAGAGGAGAGAATATGGACGGATTTGAAGAAGGCCTATACTCAAAAAAAGACTATACAAAAAAAGACTAACTTAATTAACATATTATTCAAGATAGAAATTAATAAAACTATCAATTTTTATAATTATAAAATAAAACATTAAATGTATAGGAAGAAAGGCTCAAATAAATAAAATTACACCTTAGTAATAGGTTGTTATTATAAGCTTAGTTTTGAGTCCCTAAGTTTTGATAGCTCCTCCTTAATGGGTTAAATACGGAACAACACAAACAACTCTTTGAATACCATTTTAGATAAAACTTAATTTTCATTGGACATACATTTGTGTATACCTATTTAATATTACCTAATTTTATACCATAATAAAATTAGATGTAAGTCTGAGTCTTTTGACTCTTTCTAGGCATTTGAATGAAACTCAGCAACCTGGAATCACGAGACATAGATTCTGGAGGCAGGATTTTGGTGTAGTTCACTGACTTCAAGAAACAAATGTTTGTCAGATAAGATTTAACCTGCAAACCTATTGCTGTAAAATAACATGAGAACTTAGACTCGTGAAAGTTTTATATCAACATAAGTGCTCTGTTTGTACCTTACATGACCTCAATAGAAGAAGATTTACCGTATGTGTCTAGACTAGTAAGGACATAGAGCCTCCGAGCTGGCTCTAATCTTTCTGTTGTAGATTCTTCAAATTATCGCGGGCACAATATATTGTGTTTTATTTCGGCATCTAAATAGGCAAACAATATCATACGTAATAGTATATCACCAAATTTGAAAGAAATTTTACTTTTTTTCAGAATTGCTCCTGTACTTTGCCAAGTTTTAATAATTTAAAACTATCTCAACTTAAAGGCCTGTGCATAAGTGCTTATTTTGGCATATCTCTTAATCCACTTTGTGTAGTATAATTTAATATAAGCCACTTTGTGCGACAACAGAGGATTTTAACGAGTTTTGCTACTTTTAACAAAGACTTGTGCTACAAAGCGTGGTTTCAACTGTTTGTGACAGATTATGGTTGATGGTTACATGGAAGTCAATGACTGTTTGTGACGGATTATGGTTACATGGGAGTCATGTTAGAAGTACTTAGAATGCAGTTAATTCATTTAACTTTATTAGTGCAATACTCCAGTAACTTTCATTTATTGAAATCAGAAGTTATTTTAAATTTGGCCTTACTTAAGTTTTCTTTAAGATTATACGTTTTATTTGGCGATTTCCATATGGAACGGCGCAACATCTATACTATATCTGCGTGCTAAATTACAACATTAGCTAGTTTAATTCATTATCATTGGCATATTGCAGTTTTTTACTGGACAGTGGCCTATTAGATTAGTCCAATACTAATTAATTAAAATTAAATCTTACGATCAAAATAATATTACAGAAGTTTCTTTTACAATAGATTTAAAGTCACTCAAAGAACTATTGCGTAATAGTTACCTACACCGAATTACGAATTTCCAATTAGGTAGACAATTTAAAATAACTGTAGTATTTACGTGCATAATGGCATGCAAAGGAGGGCGGGTCGTTAATCACGTAACTTCGTACTTTGTGTTAATTTAGGTAACAGAAACGTAGTTTGCAAATTAGGTGCTTATGTTAAAACCTTGGCTCGTTTATATGTCGACTACATTAGAAAGGAATCAAATAAATAAAAAAACAGATAGTTATTTTTTTTATAGTTTTTTAATTTTATCTGTTTGCTGTAGAAAGCCTTGGAAAGGCCTATGTCTAGCAGTGGACGTCAACTTTTGGTTATTGGCTAAGATTATGATATATTTATTTAAACTATCTATGTTTAGTTTTGTTTGTTTAAATTTTGATTAATCTAATTAATTCCTTTGTCTAGTAAACTTATATTATAATTCGTCCCTTATTTTTTTTATTTAAATTTACTGACGTACATGTCTTTCAGAATATTCATTTCCTGAAATAGATTGCGGATTCGCGACTCCATGCATTATAAATGGTTCTAATAGCGTTCGTCTGCAGAATGAAAATAGATTCTATTTCTGCAATTTAAACAAAATGAACACTGTAATTTTATTCGCCTGTTTGATTTCTATGAAATATGAAATTACTTAGCTTACTTACTTACCAGTTTTTTGTGAGGTTTGCTAGAAAAACAAAACTTTTAGTGACAAATACAATCCTCGGCTTAGTTAAAATCAATTTAGTTTCAGAATTCAGATGCAGAAATAAAATTTGTTTTAAATGAAATATGAAAACAAAACTAAAATAGCAGGAAACGACACAACTTACAAAAATATTTCAGGTTTTAATTAATTTTCTTGAATTTTACATATTTATTCCAATTTGTTATTGTGTTGTTGTGTTTTAATCTTAACTTTGACATCATTAAAAATATTCAATAAGTAAAGTTGTACAGTGAAGAGGTAAAATTAGATAGTATTATTTTTATTGACGAGTAAAATGCTGAATGATAATGTTAGATGTACACTATACATAACCATATGTCCAACGTAACAATTATTTAGAACACAACACCATAATGCGAAAGAACACTCGACATTTTTGTGAGAGAGCGATGATCGGCATGAGTGGGCCGGCTCGACCGGAGTGATACCACGGCCTCACAAAAAACCGGTTTCAAATAGCGCTTGCGCTGTGTTTTCCCGAGTGAATGAGTACCGGAGGCCTATATAAAGGCTGGCAATGCACTTGTAATGCCTCTGGTGTTGCAGGTGTCTATGGGCGGCGGTAATCGCTTACCATCAGGCGATAAGTCTGCTCGTTTGCCCATATTCCATAAAAAAAAACATAAAGCACTGCTTAAATAAGGTAACCCTAAGAGATGAAGGATGTCACAGTTAGCTCATTACAATCTATATTCTCTAAATGCAGAAAAATAAGCTAACACCATTTTTCAACGTAGCCCAATAAATATTGTCACCTTTGGTCATTCAACTTTACAATTTTACAGATTTCTCAAAAGTTTAGCCGTAAAAGTAAACTGGATTTAATATTATAGAGTGAATGAACTCTTACGGTGTCTAGACTACTTGAACTCTATCATATAGTTTTTAGGTTTTAAAATATCAGTGAATTTTAGGATTCAAACAATTTTTTTAGTTTGTTTCCACGCGTAGACGACCATTATCTACGAAAATAGGGTCATAATAGTTGTATACTTGTAGTTTCAAAGAATTAAGTTTTGGTAAATATTTATATTTTGGCTTAAGAAATGTTCACCTTACAGATTTAAACTATTAGAGCAAGCTGTGCTTAATCAAAGCAAACGCTGAAATAATGGCAATGACAGCTATTCGTTAACTGCAGAAAGCTTTTATCAAATTCTAAAGCCTTGTTCTATAAAGTAATTTTCATTGACGAGGTACCTATTAATTGTTAACGAACTTGAAGCAGTGTCTTACATAATGAAGATGTGGCTATTGACGCTGGCGACATTTTAAATGATTAATAGTTTCCTCGAGATAGCATTGCCGGGATATAAGGTAGAATTTAAAATACTCGTGAAGTGTTCGAGCTTCTTTAACGAAAGTAGGTTGTGTGAGGGATCGATTTTAAGTGGCGTCTAAATATGTAATGCAATTATGTTCGATCTTTTTGTATAGTTCAAGGAAATGGTGGTAGAATACACAATTTATAAACTAGAAAGAGATGCTTAAAATATTTAGGGTTATACCTGATATAAAAGTTTTAGACATAGTTTAAGGATATTGAATTTATAGGAACAGCTATTTCTAGAAGGAGAAATTTAAGAAAATCAGGGTAACTTACCGTGTAAGTATACATTGCCTTTGGGGACATTTTAAAACAAATATATATATTTCTAGTACCAGTTTAATTATTCGATAATAAAATTTCCGGTAGATTAGTTAGAAATAAATATGGCATATATAGCAATTTTTATTTTTCACATAGTAATATAAGCCAGGTAACTATCTGAAACTCTATCAGGAGTTCGTGAAACTGGCCGTTGATCATGTTAATTTTTGTGAATGTAATTATATTACTTCAAGGAGAACACTCACTATTTTAACCGACCTCTTTATATAATCAGAATATTAATCGCTACAAAATTATAAAGCTGAATTTTTAAGACAATATTTTTACAGAGTTTTATTTATTTATTACATTCAGTTGTAACTAACCTAACCCCAAAGAACAAGAGTCACAATTTGCAACTTTTCCTAATTAATTACACTTTCATGATCTGGAAAGTTTTACTGTTACAAGCAAGGCAGACTCGAGATGTTATACATATTAATAGAAAGATTTTTTAGAAGTTTAGAACGTCTGAAAATATTTGATAGACCTTTTAAACATGGAAAATTGACTGGTCACAATTTTTTTCCTCATGTTTATGTGAGGGTTTCCAGACCAATGAAAATATTATAATGATAAGTGAAAAAACCTTCTCGAGTGACTAAGCATGGTAAACCATCTAACGTTTTATTATTAACAAGTTTGAATTATATCAAAGTGTTAACCGAAATGCATTTATCTTATTAGAAAAATTAACTTTTACATATGATTGATTAAATTTATTATGATTAAATTTAACCAAAAATATAATAGTCCTACTTTAGACCGTTTGATGGTTCTTTTCAAGGTGGTAAAAACGTTTACTACTTGGTCGTATTATTTCTATGTTCATTCATTCCTACTACTCTATCTATCTTTATCTACGTAAATTGTAAGGATTAAAATTTAATCTTAGAAGTTTTCGCTTCACAAAGTTAAAGTTTCTGGTTATTTCACATCTTTCGTGAAAAAGTATCTTGTTAAAAATATGTATCCAATGCGCCTGTAATTAGCTATATTTTATTGTTAATAGATATAAATTAACTATAAATATACAGTAACGTATTACGTAACGTAACTAATAAAACAAACTATCTTAACGTAAATAACTAAAGTATAAAACTTAATTTATAGTTCTATTTATAAATGAATATACTATGCCCGTTAAACAACATATAAAATGCTACAATTAGTTTCAATTTTGTATAATTGCATTGTTGGCAGCAATGATGTTTCATTATTTGTACCGTTTTAAAGGCTTTTACGGTAGACTGTAAATTATATTATCGTACACTTAGTAGCTTTTGTAGAAACTAGTAGCTCGCGTACACTTCTTGCAACAAATACATTTATTCTTGTTCCTCTCTTAAACTTATTCCTAACCAACTCAATTTTGTCAAATAAAACATTTTGAAAATTAACTTACAATACAAATGATTAGATTACATATTAATACATGTTGTACGAAAATTGAGGACAAGTCTAAATTTGGCACAGTTAGAGTTTTTGGAGGAGGATTGTAAAAACCGTTTTTGTGCGGAAGTCCCCTCGGATACCACCAACTGGTGATTATGTTGGACTCGAACCGACTAAAAACCGCACACCGTCTCGTGTACTAGAAGCCGGGGAACCAGGTGCACCCTCGGAAGGAAATCTCTGGAACCCCAAAGTACCTCAGGCCACCCACTGTTTGTAGATGGCCCCTCCTGTGTAGCAACCCTAACATTAAACCTCTATTCAGAAAAGGGCGCCAGCACTTTAAAGAGCTCGCGGTGCCACCCCGACCAGCTTCTGCTAGGGTGAATCCTCCATATCGGATCTTACTGCCTAAGTCGTGACTTCCATTCCTTGACGAGGACCTGGCGGTGTTGGGATTTCTGATTTTCGATTTCTCGAGTCTCAGGACTCCTTACCAACTCCAGCGCCTC